>OY720431.1:130339475-130871789 GCA_963082735.1 Pocota personata
CATTGCGCGCAATGTACACTGAATTTGTAATTGGGGCGATGTTGGTTAATTAAATAGCTGAAGCGTCCTTCCTGCACAGCGAGTGTGTACAGCTGAATTTCTCTCTGGATATCCATTTTCGCTCCGCACAGCAATTCATTGTAATTCCTTGCTTCTTTTTTTTTTTATTGTCTGGCTAGGGAGTTAGTCTAATAACCGCCAGGATAATTATGTCGGACAATTAAATGTGATGGCTTTGGGGGCTTGGAGAGTTATAAACGTTATAGAACGTCGAAGGATTTCCACACAGATCTAGGCCAAAAGCATTACGGCACGCACTTTCACAGAAGCACAGATATACGTACGTGGTATTTCATTTGGCCCATAAGCAAACATTAATCTAACAATGTTAACAGTTAAATCGAGCAAATACCAATTTACATCATCCGCTCTCACAGGACACACAGTCCTCCCCTCTCCATGTATAGTAATCCAAACCAATCGACGACCTAAATTCCCTGACAAAGCAAACACAGTGAGGTAGGGACAGTTAAAATCCATAATTACCCTCGGAATTTTGATCCCATCTGCTTGCCAGGATGAGTGCAAATATTGAAAATACTCGTACCCCCCAAAGGATCCCGCATGTCCTGTTCAAATTATTATCGGGGAAAAAAAAAAATCTGAAACTACGCTGGGGGGGCTAAAGACAACGTCAATTAGAGAAAGACTCTCCTCCCGTATATCCTTGTCTCGGTGAAAATGTGGCTTTTTAACCGACCAAGGGCGTCACGGTTGCACGGTTACTATGCCAATCTCTAAGGATGCACTGAACAAATTTCGGAATGTGAAACTGAACAAAAAAATAATTCACAGAGAGAAGAAAAAAATGTACTCGTACTTCTTCCTTCAGGGAATAAAAAAAAAGGAAGAGACTAACGACCACCGACATCATCACCAACCCGACCAGCGCTCTTAAGCTCCTCCTGAACATTCCAGACCACGACTCTGAAATTAAATCACAAATCAAATATCAATTTAAGGGATTCCTTTTTTATAAAATTTTTCACTCAAAAAAAAAAAAAAAAAGGATCTTCCAAGGAGTCGATATCGTCGAAAGGAATGTGCAAGGGTGATTTATCCCGACCATTGCATGGGGGTCTGCCGTGTTTTGTGGGAGAAAGGAAATTTTCATCGAAGCAGGATAATAAATTCCAAAACGACGAGTGGCATGGGAAGGACAAATTTCCATTTGATTTGGATTTTTTATTTTTTTACGGTTCATTTTCGAAATCAATGTGATTTGTAGCGGAAAGGAGTTTTTCACGGGCCGATAGATATTGTCGGCGAGAATTAGTTAACTCATTGCAGTCAAGTAAATCGCATTTCGCTTGATTGCAGGCGAATTAAAAAGTGTTGCAAGTTAAATGGAAAATTAATTGAAGGACGATGTCCCAGGGTGAAATTAGGTAAATGTTCAAGAAAACAATCAGGATTCGCGTTAATTTGATTCAAGAAGATACGTCAATCGGTTTCTTGTTTCTTAAAGCCCGCCTCTGTCTACCAACCTCTACTCTGTCACCTAAACCCGGTGAACTGTTGGTGCCCAGTACCTCAATTGAAGATTGGGTTTCAATCCCTGTGAAGGGTGGTTAGTGGCAGCAAACTACCAAGAGAAAGATTGAAGGAAGGGAGAGTGAATACCCCTTATATGGGCTACTTCTACATATATGAAGCTCAAACATGGTTAACAGTAGCGCTTGCATCTCCTAATACTCGTAAGGCTACTGGAATCGGTTTGTCCAGGCCCTTTTTTTTCGGGTTTTAACTAAGAATATCTAGCTTTCATCATTGGCAACCTGCTTCCAGTTTTGCAGACCAAGCACTCTGGTATCCGCAATAGCTTGATCCTTAAAACGGAGGTTCGTTCTTCCTTTTCTTCTCGAACCTGGGGGCTGAGATTCAAAGATCTTCTTAGGTGGAGCATTATTGTCCATTCGCTCTATGTGGCCGAAGTAGTGTAGTCGGCGTGTTTTGACTTTTCGGACTACATCCACATCTTGATCTCCATTCGCCCTCCTCGCACATGGGACCGAATATTCGACGAAGAGTTTTCTCTCGAAAGTATTCAAAATCTGCTCTGTTTTACCGTTTATCGTACATAGAACAGGACTGGCAGGATCAAAGGAGTTTTGAACTTAGTTGTTTCGAGAAACCGAAGTAGCAGCGGTTTCCTTGGGATAGTCTTCGTCGAAACTCCATTAAGATGTCGTTCGTGGAGTTGATGTTTACTCCGATGTAGGTAAACTCCTTAACCACTATTGTCAACAGTGACGATTGTTGATGATGGTTTGTCTGTTGACAACATATACTTGGTTTTGTCCTCTTTTGTTTCAAGGCCAGCTCATTTCGCCTGCTATTCAATTGCCGTCAAAGCCTCTATAATGGCATGCTGGGAACGACCGATGATGTTGATGTCGTCTACGTATCCCAACAGCTGGAAGGATTTGCTGAAGATAGTGCCTTCCGAGTTGACGACTGCCTTGCGTACTACCTGTTCCAGCACTAGACTGAAGAAATGCGGTACACGTTTGGAATAGTTCAGAAGTACTGCTTCCAAACTGCACATTGCATCGCGTGTTTAAGGCGACACAGCTGGATTAGTTTGGGCGGGATCGGCCATCGCCGATGGATGCTATTGTTACACTTCTGGGGGGGTTATCGGTGGCGACCCCGGGCTGTAGAGACGAAGAAAAGAGAAAAACACTTCTTAGTTTAATTTCAGCAGATTTATTTCTGGTTCCCGAGAGGTTTTATTTTGTTGTTGTTAATTTTAGAAATGTTGTTGTTGTTCGAATTTTTTTGTCTGTGCTGCGTCTTTTCTCCGGCTGTCTTCGTTTCTCCGCGTTGCTCTGTTAGTCCGGTACTTCCGCGTTACTTCGGTCTTTCTCCGATTTCTTCGATTAAAACCCCGACGGACTTCCGAGTATGACACGATGACTATCACCAGCAAAAAAGCCAATCTCTCTTGCCGAACGCGCTCCTTTTAAACGCTTCCAACTCTCCACCAAAATTTCCCTCGTTGAATCTATCCGTCCTCTCTTGTCATCTCACTCGCGCCTGGAAAGATTCCAAAAAAAATTATGAAAATTTCCAATTACCTTCCAGCCTTTCGGATTTTTCCTCCGCCATTTTGGAAAATTTTCTATCCCAATTTTCACTTGTCCACCTTTTCCTTGCCATCGTCACCCATTTTTCCTGATTGCCCGTAATTTTCCCTCTCCAACGAGGGGTCTATCGTCTCGGAGAACCTGGAGTTACTCTTGTAATTGCATTTTTCCTCTTTTTGCCACTTTTCGTCGCTTTCTTGCGATTAAACCGCGCTCCTGTATTTTCCCAACCATTCCCAATTATTTCCCTTTTATCCTACAGCACACCAATGTAACCCAACCCGCAGAATATCCGAATGGGAGCGCCGCATCAAAAAGTGTACTGAACGTGCCCCGGATGACATTGCTGACAGACGTCAGAATTCCCATTCTTTTTTTGTTTTTCGACAATTTATTTTTTTTTCCCACCGCGCCGGGTATTTTCCGTGTTTTCTTGTGTTTTTCGGGCGTTTTCTTTTTGCAAAAGTGTCTCATTTTGATTCGGGAGTGTGTGCGTCCGTCCGACCATCGATACCGGAAAACGTTCCGACACCAAGTTCCAGGAGAGTGCGGTTCCTCTTGGCAGCAGTCCCGCGCGGTGTACTGCGTCGACCTGGATTGTTCGTTCTTCGAATTTGAGTGTTCTTGGGTCGATAAATCCAGGTGTTTTCCCGTTTGGGAGGAGTGCGAAGTCCACCCGCACTCCAATGAAGATCATTGTCCACACGCCACAGCTTGCTGTCGGCTATATTTGGATACCCTCTGCAACAGGTGAGTGGTTAAGATCTTTGTTTACCTTTTTTTCTTTTGCCATTATTGCCTTTCTCGGTTGTGTTTTTCGCGAGTGTATTCGATCCTTTTGTTCCAGTAAACGAAACTGGATTCCTCGGTGGCCTATGCCATGGGGAAAGCCGACATCGTTGCTGTGAATCGAGGGGTCCGCGGTTGTGCCAGCGCAGGTGCAGCCGTGTACAATTGCGCAAGTTGAAATCGGGGTTGTTTACTTTTGGTGCGGTGAAACTTTTCCCAGGTAGATATTGCGGGTGAGTTTCTTTTCAGGCGACTGCGCTTCGATGGTGTAATGGATACTGGAAGAGAACAGGTGAGTAGTGAGGTACTTGTGAAATTACCTTTTTAATTAATTTTTCTTTCAATAGGTGACGGCTGATGGACATGACGGAGGCGCTGGAGGTAACCCGCTGGTTCGGCGCCGAGGGTTGATGATGATGCTTGCTAGGGCAAGCAAGATGACTCTGGAGAGGTGGTGTGTTGGTGGAGTATTGGAAGGTGCCTAAAGTTGGAGGTGAGATTCATTACCTGTGTGTTAATTTTATTTTAATCTCGTGTCTCTTTAGGAAGTGAAGTGTAGGCGAGAGGAGAATTTCGCTGCGAATGGCTGCAGACAACCAGACGGGTTGTATTGGACAACTGTGGGCGGCGAAGGCAGCGGTTGATGGCAGCGGATGATGGCAGCGGTTGACGACAGCGGTTTATTGATGTGAGTCTTTTTTTTTCTTTTCTTGTAGTTTCTAGTAGTAGTACTAGTAGTGGTGGTGGTTCGACTTGGTCGTTCCCCACTTTTGTAACACTATCATATGCGGCTTTGAAGTCATTGAAAAGATGGTCTCGACTTGAAATTCGCTAGTCTTTCCCAGAATTTGTTTTAATTTGAAAATTTAGTCTACAGTTGATCTGCCGGGTCGAAAGCTGCACTGGTAAGTGCCGATGAGTATGTTGCAGAAGGGCTTGAGACGTTCACATATTACGTTGGATTGGATCTTATACGCGACATTTAGTAGTGATATGCATCTGTAGTTCTTAGAGGATCACCTTTTCATCGGGCTTGCTTTCATCCTCGCATACTTTGTTGATGAGTTGGTGCATGCACCCTACCAAAACATCACCAGAGCCGGCGGCCTTGTTAATCTTCAGCTTTTTGATAACTGTACCGACCTCATCTATACTTGGAGGAGGATTGATTCTTTGTTGACTGGATGCGAGTGTTCTTCTTCCCCTACCACTCTCTCTACATAATGCCCATTTAGCCACTTCTGGAAATACTGCCAAAAGACATCTACTATTCCCTGTGCTTCGGTGACTAGGTTTCTTTCACTATTTCGAAGAGCCTGCGTTCCCGGCTTGAAGCCAGGTGCCAGTTGCTAGGCTTTCCTTTAAAACATTCGGATGTTGTTGAGAGTCTTCGATATCCTTGAGATGAAAGACTGCGTATGCCCTTTTCTTCCTGTACAGGTTCTTCTTCTCCTCCCTTCTTCTGGCTCGATACTCTTCCAACGCTGCTCTTGTTTTGCGCTTTGTATGCATTCTCTGTCAACTTTTTCCGGCGTACACATCCTCATCGTACCACGGATTCTTTTTGGGTGGTGGCTGATATCCAACTGTGGATATCAACCGTCTTCCTCTTTGATGATGTCACGATACTGGTTCCACAGATTGTTGGCGTTTGTGGATGGTGAATGCACGTTGGAGAGTATCTCGCTTAGGCGCTCTCTGTAGTCTCTGGCTTCTCCATGCTGGCTAAGGCGTCCAAAGTTAAATTGATCTTTCTGGATGGTTCGCAGCTTTTTTTCATTGGACAGTCGAGCTCTGAATTTTGCTGCTACAAGAAAATCGTCAGAGTCGACGTTGGCCCTTGTGAATGTACGTACATCCAGAATGCTGGATCGATTAACACGTGGTAGATTTGATTGGCGATTCCACCATCTGGGGAACCCCAGGTTGCTGTCCCGATTCGTAGTTTTGGAAACCTAGTGCTACTTATCACCGTATTACGTGATGCTGTAAAGTCGATTGGTCGGAAGCCATTATCTGTTGTCGTGTCGTGGAGGCAATGCTTGCCGACTAAACCGCCGAAGATGTTTACCTTACCGATTTTGACGTTGAAAACCTCGTTGCTCCGTAGGCATCGTCCAGGAGGTCGTAAAATTCCTCTTTGATGCGATCTTCAGTCTCATAGGTAGGGGCGTTAGCACTTTTACGAGTAATGCTGGTGTTGTAGAAAGCTTCTCTGATGCGGATCACAACTAGGCGATCGCTTATCGGCTTGAAGTCAATAACCTTTGACGGAAGTTGATTTCCCACGATGAATCCGCACCCTAACATGTGCGATCTTTTCTGACAGCTGTAATAAATGTCGCAGTTTTGTCGTTTTTGTATACCTGATCCTATTCTAAACTGGACACGTCCAGTCGAACAACTTGCGGAGGCTTTAGACTGCTATAAAGCAGTTATTACTACCATCCAAGATGTGAGACGGGGTGGACCATGCAAAAGTAGAATGAAACCACAATAGATTGGACACAGACTTGGATGTGTACTCAGATTTTTTTTTTATAGAATGGAGGTTGGAAAAGCCCTATATAGGTTAGGTTATTTAAATGGGTGCCCTTGTTAATAAACGATTTGCCGACGGCTCACCTAGACTACTTGGAGTCCATTGTTCTCAAATTGTTTAAAATTCTTGCAACCTAAAGTTTTATCAACCGCTGGTTAAACCACCCTGATAAATGAATGAGTCTCAGGTGTTAAAGAAGCTCTATATTTCGCAGGTCCTCCAGTCTTGAGAAGAAGTTGCTCCCAAGAGCTGTTCTTCTTTTAAGGGCTAGTGCAGGACAGTAGCACAGTAGATGGTGAATAGATTATATTTCTTCTTCGTCCCTACAGCTTCTATAGTAGTCGTTGTATGGAAGTTCTAGCCGCGCTAGATGGTTGCTTATCGAGGCAGTGCCCAATCAGGATGCCGGTGGCTTTTCAAAGCTTTATTAAACTAATACTTCTCTTCTTATTGAAGCCTGGCCATAACGATCTGGCTGTAGCACAGCGCCTATTAGCCTTCTCGATGGATTCTATGTCTATTTCCGTGTAAAGTGTACTAAGTGGTGTACAGGCACAACGTAGCTCCTGACGCAATTTCTGTGAAAAGACTGACGGCAGCACGAAATCATTCAACTGCGTAAAGCCCTTTGTAGCAAGTGTCATTATAAATCCAAGCGTAACTTGAGTAGATTCAGAAAAAGTGTAGCTAAATCTGTTAACGGAAACCCCTCTTATAGAAAGCCACCCTGTCTTTGTTGGGCAGAAACGCATCATTACCTCCACGTGATGTTTGCTGGACAGCTACGAGAATCTGATAGTGAACTAACGATGAACAAATGCTGAGTGTATGTATATGTGGAGCTGGATCCTCGAACCAGCACAAGCTTTGCCGGGGTAACTTGAGCACGCATGTGCCAGGCGAGGCATATCTTGCTGACCTGATATGCAATCTTGTGGTTCAGATGTCTCAGAAGGAGAACGTGCAGTGGATTAATTCCTTTAACGGAATCAATGGTGACGTTCAAAGCCTTACTTGAGCTACTGCGACATATTTGGAGTTCAGGTCAGTAAGGAAGTTTCAAGACTGCCAAACTTGATGAATGTTCGCTGTTCCATCAAGATCGGTAACAATCCCAACGAAGATCTTTAATGTTAAAAGGACAAGGTGATGCGCTGTCGTGTGACTTCTTTAACAACAAACTTGAAAGAAAAAAAATATGCGCTGTTAAAAAGAATGGATTCAAAACATTGGCGATTGGACAGAACGTCACAGTCGATTCTATACAAGACCCTTATCACCCCAATCCTACTTTATGGAGGTGAAGCATGGCCTCTGTCGAAAGTGGAGAGAAAAATTCTTCGGAAAATAATCAGTCCCGTTTGTGTTGACGGGCTTTGGAGGAGAAGATTCAACGACAAACTATTCGAGCTGTACCGCGGCATCGACCTAGCCAATTGTCATTTGAGATGGCTAGGTCATGTAGAGCGATTGGATACCAACACACCGGCCAATCAATCAGATCATTCTCTTCGCCATATCAGAAGGGCTGCTCTGGAGAATACTAGAAAAGGAGTAGATGGTGCCAAGAGTACTCGTAGATATAGATGGTAATCGCTGCTACAAAGTACTATCACGATGGACCTATGTATGTTGGTCTGGGTGCATCTAAACGCTAACCGCAACTAAGTAAAAATTATTTTAAAGTCGCCTAAGTGAATTTCCATAGAAAATTAAATTTAATTTTAGAAAAACTTGTGCCCTTGGTGTACTTGCTGGAGTGAAGCAGGGTGTATGAACTTATGCCATAGTCCCACCGGGCTATAAGGTATTTCCTCTCATTCGATCAATGGCAACAGCACCTTTCAGTCCAAATAAACACAAATATTTTAGCCCTAATAGTGCAGTGCCATACGAATGATAGAGACCTCTAGTTCTATGCCGTGGATATTTGTCAGACTTTTGCGAGAAGTGAGACCATGAAAAAACTTTTTGTTATTTTTTAGCACTCGAATCTTGAGACTCCCGCTTAGTGATCGCGCACTCAACACTAAGCCTCGGCGCTTGAGTCTAGCTCAACTTTTTTCCATCTCAGACAAAACGGGCTTTCCATAAAAACTGACCGTTTGAGTGATAGTGAAGGGAAGTAGCCGAGAAGCCGAGTTTTGCTTACATTCCTCCTTAACCATCTGAAGCTAGTAACCGTACACCGGTGTTATCCGTGTAATGGAACAGAAATAGGAAATTGTCCTTTTCCAGTTGTTTTCCTTAGTTCAGCTTTATTGTGAAGATTTATTATATTTACAAGGGTTTCCAGGTGAAGCATATACCTTGTCGTGTTCTCCGGTATTTCGATAAAGTATCTTAGCATCTTTACAACTTCTTTAAACTGAAAAATACCCCATACTTGGGCACCGTGGTACATGATAGACCTAGCCACTGCTTCATAGGCTTTGTATTTGGTACTCAGGTAGGTAGGTAGGTAGGTGTGGTTGTGACAGCATTCTATGCTGAAACATAATTAGCACAAAGGCGCCGTTTTAATACCACAACCCAAGTGACCTAAATTGTTGTAAAAACTGACGTTGAACTTGTGGGAAAGGAGAGAAAAGATTATTTAAATCCACCCCGTGGCATTGAGGAAACTGATGATGTCCCCGATGCTTGTTTCCGCTAACTCACTAATATTATTAAAAAGGTGTCTGCCCGGTATACGGTGTCTGACCCTACCAAGGGCTGGACACTTACAAAGGAAGTGAAGGATTGTTTCAGGCTCGTTGGCCATATTACAGCTACGACAAAGTGCCCAGTCTGGCTGCGTGGACCCCTATGGGCCAATGGCCAGTGCTAATTGCCAGAACTCTAGCGATTCAGTAGCTCTTGTGTTCTGCACCAGTTATACTTGGGCCACATCTGCCTGGATATGACACAGTTCTGCAACCCTCGCCATCTATTACCAGCATCTGCAAGGAAATGAGCAAAGATTCTACCCTTAAGGGCCCCTAACGGAATGTTGACATCCTCCGCACGGGAGCAGTCAAGGGCAGATCCCTGCCTCGCCAATTCATCAGCCCTTTCGTTTCCGTCAATGTTACTATGAGCAGGCACCCAGATGACGCTGATCCTAGACCGATGACCGAGTGCGGCAAACTCCTCCTTGCATTGTTCACCAACTTTGGAGGAGGAAGCCGAAGATACGATGGCTTTGATAGCGGCCTGGCTATAAAAAATGAAATGAAAATGGCACGCCTCTCGTACAGCAAGAACTTCCGCCTATAATACGCTGCATGAATTGGGAAGACGGAATGAACTAGAGATATTGAGGGATTCAGAAAAGATTCCCGCCCCTAACCCGCAGTCCATTTTCATCAACCATCAGCATTGGTTGTTTTGAACTCGTTTGTCACCGCGCCACATTTCCATTCCGCCCTGGAAGGGAATCTCACCGTGACATCATTGCGAAAGTTCACCCTGGGTGTAGTCGGTCGGATTTGCCGCCAACTCCCGAGGTAGCAGATTAAGGATGCTGTTGTGGCCGTAAAGACTATCACACCAGCTACCTGTTTCTCTTAATCTGACCGCACTACATGCTGATATGTACTTTATATGAAGGTCGAGTGGTATAATGTGAAGGATTACGTTCAAGGCTTCAGTTGGGCATGTTCTCATCACCCCTGTAGCACCTAGACCCGCAGTCCTTTGTACTTTGTTGATGAGATTAGTAATGTATGCTTTCTTAACCGCAGGCTACCAAACTAGCGATCCATAGGAAAGAATAGGGCGCACCACCGCAGTATACATCCAAATGACCATCTTCGGACGGAGTCCTCATTTCTTACCGAATGTTTTGCTACAAGCAATAAAAGCCGCACAGGCTTTCTTTACCTTTTCTTTGGTACTCAACGGAACGTTATTTTTGGAAAATATGTCCTTCTAATTGCAATTTAATGCCTGTTTTCCTTCTTTGAGTTTTTCTTGCAAGTGCTTCTTAAAGTCCACTCGTGGTGTTAAATGACACTTACTCGTATTCTTCACGTTCACAAGTTCTTCGTTTTGGTAAAACCATTTTTCATCCCTAGCATAGCGACCGGTTCCGTTGCGGGATACCATTATTTTAGACTTGCTTGTATTCACTTTCAGATTTTAGGAGTTTCCGGCAGATGACGATGTCACCAGTGTATAAGAGGTCCTTTATTTTCATTGCAGCAAACTCGATAAATAGTGCGAAAAGAATAGGACTCATGAGACAACCCTGCTAAACACCACCATCACCCAAATGAGACTCGAACCAGTTTGAAATATTTTTTTCATCCCATGCCGCAGTCATATTCACCTTGAAGAGACTTTCGACAACTTTAAGCACTTTTGTTGACACTTCCATCTGAACCATTCTAACCAGCCAGTCTTCACATCTCCCAAGCCTAAAAGGTAGGCAGTAGGTAGATCTGTCATTAACCTTCACAAGGGTGGCAGTGGTGTAGTGGTAGCAGCATCGCTTGTCACGCTGTTGGTTCATGGTTCAAATCCTGATGTCAAGAATCATTTATTTATTTCGCATGAAATAAATAAAAAAAGTCGATCAATTGCGGAAGCTAAGTCAACTCTACTGCGAAGGCACAACACTGGCAGCAGAGTGGTCATATGGCTGAAAATGCAATTTGATCGTGATGATGACATCAGGAGGACGGACAAAAATACTGTGAATCATGAGCAACGACAAAAGTAAAACAAACAAGCTCCGCAGTTATCTGGACGCTACCCTTGGAGTACGGAAACTACAATAAATCTTTCTTTCTCTCTCTCTCTTCTTTACAACGACCGTATCCTGTAATAGTATAAGAGTATTCAAATCCTCTTTGGCGCGCGCAATATGACTTCGTTCGGTATCTATGGATCAAGAGAACCGATGATGAAATTTAATTTGTTGTTGTTTGATAAGTTTTGGTGATTGTGGGCCTGAGCTTCCACCTAGATAAACCAGAGGGACAGATTGACCTTCCAGAAAGCAAGGATCGTGGTATTTTTTGGTGAGCAACGATTTCCCAGTTGCTGGCTTATTCGCGAGATCTTTGATAGGTTTTGGTTAAATTATTGTGAGGATCCATGGTCATTGCCTTCTTAAAATGAACGGAAATTTATTCATTCCTTCTGCATTGAAAGTGACAAATACACTCCCCACATTCTAAAGAATTGTCCACCATTCTATTATATCAGAAGATGGATATTATCGGCGAAGTCTCTTTTGGGTAAACCTTGCTGCCATCCACCCAGAGAAGATCCTCCTATCATAACAATTAATGAGGACACAACACCAATATTAACTCGATTTCGTCAACCAAAAGCATCGTATCGATTCAATAATAAATTTTAAGACTCTGACTCATTATACATCCTTAAGCCCCCACTGTTTGCCAATTCAGTATCTCAGTTTATAATGGTTTCACTTTCTGTATCTTTTTTTTTTTGAATACAATTTGCTGAAACCTTCTCGCAACGAGTTGTATTGGCATTTCGCAATGAAATGCTTGATTTTATGCGATGCACTTAGCACTTTTCGCATTCATCCATCAGCCAGAAGTACAGAGGGCATAGCAAACATCTGTAGGACGCGCTACCATCAGGATTCCATTATCTCTGCGTGGTTCCGGTACATGACAACAACATTTGACCCACCCCTATCATGTGAAATGTGCAAACATATTTGCGTTCCTGTGTCCTACTTACTCGTACTCTCCCCATATAGGAGCCTCAACGATCCGCAACCATCATCATTGACTTTTGTTAATGAAAATGCTTGCAAAAGTACACCGGATGAGTACGGGCTTACTTGGTTCGTTTCGATAGTAGGTCATGCCCCATGCCAAAAGTCCGGAACTTTCCAATTTCCAACGGACGCACGAAAACCGGTAACAGTATCGGCACCATCATCACTACATGGTATGCAAAAATTCAGACAAGGATGAACCCTCAGCTATGGATTTGGTGGATTTTATTACCCTGGCGCGCACATCCCCAACCACATCAAGGCACAGCTGCCTTGGTAGTTCTAACTGCAACGCTGGAGATTGTGTTAAGTCAAAGGGATTTCAAGCGAGGGTGGTGGACGTTTGACTATAACCTCACATAAAAATTCGGTCAATGGTAGATGTGCCACTTAGTGTGTGTACCTGAAACGAGATTTCCCGTTCATCTGGGTAATTATAGTATATCCTTGGATATGATTAAAAGTTATGGACCATAAACTATTCCCACTGAAGGTGGTCACGGTACGTATGTAGATGAAATTCATTGGACCAGTGTGTACCGTTCATCAGAATCAGACCGGCAGAAAGATTCACCCAGCTTCGAATGACGACGACGACAACGATAACAATTCTAATGAGAGGTCCGCATTCAACGTTCAATGTGGAAAATCTCGCGTTCAAATAAGTACTCGTATCTGGGTATGCACAGGAATTTGAAAATGCAAATTTCTGTTTATCTTTTAGGGTCAAATTAGAACGGTTCGTAGAAACTGGTTCAGTAGTGCGTCCTGGCATGCGGAACTTTCAGAACCGAAAATTCAATTGGTCAGCCGGATAATGATGGTTACGGTGAAAGTGTTGGAGACTGCCATTGTGATGATGAATTTCGAAATATGAATGGTTATGAAGGTTTCGATGAACAATTGTTGAGTCAAATATGGTAACGATACATCGAGGTGATTAGCGGTAGGTGCGTGTAACCTTTTTCATATTTTGTGAACAAAGAACTACGAGTAATTGCCTTAACACTCAAAAAAATTGTTTGGCGTATCGGTTTTTCATTGTCTTGAAATAATGTAGACGAGCAATACTTTAGAAAACAGGGTTCTCCTATGAAAGCGGGGTAAATCAAAAAAACATACAGGTATTTTACAGGACCTACTTTACTCTTCCTCATTTTTCATATTTTTCTGTCTAATTTTACCGAGCACAGCTGGGTCCGCATTGAGATGGTTATAGAAGTCTAGGCACTATTACTGCATTTTATATTATCGCACATACGAGGGCAAGGCGAAAAGTTCTCGGCCTGACGCAGAGATGGCGTTCCAATCAGCAAACATTTTTCCTGTCTGTGCGCCTCATTAGTTCGTTCCCTCAAGTAGTTTATTTACACGAATTTTTGCAGTAGACGTCTTGCGTATTTTTCGTTAAAATGGAATATCGTGCGGTGATAAAATTCTTCGTTTTCGATGGGTTAACCCATCTCCAATTCATCCAAAGTTGATAAAAGTTTACGGGGACTCTGCTCCTTCCATGTCAACCGTTAAAAAGTGGTCAGCTGAATTTAAACGTGGTCGCACGTTCCTCGAAGATGACCCACGTGAAGGACGGCCAAAAAACCGCAACCACACCCGAAACCATCGAAAAAGTACATGATATCGTGTTGATAGCTGAGGCTGTGTGTATATCGAAAGAGAGGGTGTGAAACATCTTGCACAAAAACTTAGGGATGCGAAAGCTCTGCGTAAGATGGGCGCCGCATTTGCTGAATGCCGATCAAGAGCAAACGCGCAAACGATTTTCGTGGCAATCTTTGGACCGATTCAATAGGGATCCGACAGACATGGGTCCACCACTACACGCCAGAAACGAAACAGCAGTCGAAGCAGTGGGTAGAAGCCGGTGGCTCAGCGCCAAATAAAGCCAAGTCGATCGCATTTGCCGGAAAGGTCATGGCCAGTGTGTTTTGGAATGCGAAACGGATCCTGTTAATTGATTACCTTGAGAAAGGCAGAACAATTACAGGCGAATATTACACCAACCTTCTTGACCAACTGGATGCCAAAATTCGCAAGAAGAGGCCTGGCTTGACACCAGGACAATGCACCTGTACACAAGTGTGCGTTGGAGATGGGAAAACTGCGGGATTTGGGGTACGATTTGCTCGCCCATCCCCCCTATTCACCTGATTTGGCACCCTCAGACTTCCAACTGCTCTCAAATTAGTTGAGGTGCCATTCTACTTGTGCCCGCCACCTTACGCATGGTCGTCCTCTATTGCGTTGTCCCTCCGAATTAGATTCGAAGGTTCTACGGGCCTGAACATTAGTGTCCATTCGCGACAGATGCGAAGTTTTTGTTTCAACTACGAGTAGGTTGATGTTGATGTACAGCTCGTTAAGTTTATCGTTGAATGTCTATCGGGCAGGTTACGATGGTCTCTTTTTTGCCACCTCATGGACGATGTCGCTATATAGCTTGAGCAGAGGCTGGTTGAGTATTTGGCTCTGAAACCATATTGGTTGTCGGGAATGCAGTTGTTGAAGATCGTCACCAGTATAACAGTCAGATTTGGGAACTTTTTTAATAGAAAGTTGGAGATCTGGTCAGTTCCTGCAGATTCCTTGGCATTGCTGCTTTGGATTATCTCCATCACTTCCTCTGTGGTGGTGAATATTTCATCGCTTGATTAACTCGGTTATAATCGCTAAATGTTGCTATCGGATTACTGGAATTTGTAGCCTCATAGATTTCAGATTCTACTTTTTCTAGAAAATCGGGAAGTTGCACAGCAGGTCGGTCAGTAAAGTTAGCCTTGAAAAGGTTGTCAAATGCCTCAGCTTCCTCGATGAGAGTTCTTGAAGTTTCTTAGCCGTGATTGATGTTCTCGGGTTAGGTATTAGATGTAACAACCAGAGAGTTGATTTTTTTGAAGGCGTCGGGGCAGGGTTTGATGTCTTCAAGGAGTCTGGTATACTCGTCATCCCTATAGTTCTTCACCCCCGGGATGAACATAATATTAGTGCATTGCACCTGCGAGTTCACACTACGATATTCATCATTGATGGTGTTCCATGTCCTGTGAAAGATCCTCTGGGACCTATTTCTCAGCGGCTGCCTGTGGGCATAGATAGTCTCTATATACCTTAGAAGGTTCCCATATTTATCCATGTTAGTACGGGGGGTTTTCTGCATATCTACGGCATTGTTAACCACTATCTGAAATCCATTGATAAGCCGTCAATCTCGCTGTTGCTAAGGTTAGACAGACTCGTAGTTATAGGAAGCTCAGCGTCTATATCCGATCGAAATCGGTCCAATTTACTTTGTTGAACATGATGTGGAATTCTGGTGCAGGTCACTCTGTAATTATTCTCAGTTCAACAGCCAAATGATCTCAATCACTATCATATACTAGGCATGAGTAATTCTGGAAATCGGGCAGTTTGTTGACGAAATTAGACGTCAGTAAGAAGAAGTCCAGTGTTGATGAAGTTCTGGGAAAGGATTTCTTTGACTGAGAAATAGCCCCTAGGGAATGACGATGGCGGTTCCCTTCTGTGAGGTTACATTATCTTTAAAGAGTGGGTGTCTTGCGTTGAAGTCTCCGCCAATCACACAGTAGTTGCATAGGTTGGCGACAATGTTGATAGTGTCTTGTCGAATATTTTCCCGCTAATAGTAAACTAATAGCAGACCTTCATCTGCAGAAACTTGAATAACACTTGCTGTTGCTTCCATGGATAGCAGTTTGGTAATCCTCGTCTGCTCAACCTTAAATATTTTTCGGAAAAGGATCGCAGTATCTCTTCTTCCAGATGTTTTATTTTCTCTGAAAATGTTGTAATCATCGGGCTTGAATGAGTTCTTTGCTGTCAAATTGATTTCCTGTATGAGGAGAATATCTCCGCACGTGCAGGCTTGGTTGCTGTTTTCTGTGTGGCACTTTTGGGTGTCTGTTGTCCTCTTGCGGTGCCCATGCAGCACTATCAGCAAAACTTATTCCAGCTACAACGGCTTGAGCGGCTACCTCCATAACTGGAATACCATGGATAAGCTCGTCCTTTATTTCGTCAATCTTGTAGTAGCACGAGAAAGGTCTTCCTGTTGATCTGGAGATCCGGAGGCATTTGTTGACGATGTGGCTGTAGTCGAAGTTATTGGTCCTCAATGCGGTTCATATGGTAAACAATTAAGAAAGGCCTCGTAGGAGCAGCCGATAGGTGTTGGTCCCCTAAACAACGAGAAAAAGCCACTGCAGCTCTGTTAGTAAGACCTACTTTCATGTCCTCGTGGTGCCATCTGAGAATTTCTCTCGGAATTGCGAACGAAAGAGTACGAATGGCGGCCTTCTGCGCCACAAAACAGGATAAGTGTCGGTTGGTCTGTGGCCCTGCGAGCCACAACCGTAAAAAAACCCAACCGCTCCGAAGCGGAATACAACACCTCGAATACTTACAGATACTTTGTGGACGAGCTTTAGCTATCATATACGGACAACGGTAGGTTTTTGGAACATTAGGACCATTCTCGACTCACCACTCCCCAACAAGAAACACTGTCGTGCTCTACTATGGTAGACCAGCTGGTAGTGGGCGGAGGTCCGGAGTTGGACTCATCTCAACTCCAGCAACACGAATCAGCCTCATATCCTGGAAACCTTACAGTAACCGGATATTGACGGCTACATTCCAGCGTAGAGTAAGAAGAATTAACATCGTTCAGTGTTATACTCCGATCGAAGACGCGAAGAATAATTTCTATAGGCATTTAGGCTCCGTCTACAACCAAACGCATAATGGTGATATCGTAGGAAGCGATAAGGTAGGAAGCGACAATTAGAGGTACGCTGTTTAAGCATAATACCTGCCACAAAATCTTAACTGACAGGCAGCGAACATCCAACCAGATCGATTACATTTCAATCAACCGCCGCTTCAGAAATTGTCTTCTAGACGTCCGAAACAGACGTGGAGCCGACATCGGGCAAAAATGCGGTCATCATCTTATGTTAGCTGTTATACGCTCTCATACTGGATCCGTCAACAGCAATCCCTCAACCCTGCCCAACATTACCAGGTTCAATACTGACAGGCTTAGGGATCCGCAAGTGTGCCAATGATTCAGGGACCATCTTGCCTTAGAAGCAGAAAAAATCAGCAGTACAATACAAGAAAACGTGGATGACCACTGGAAAGCTATGAAAAATGTTTTTGAAAGACAGAATAACCACCCCATATGGCTGTCGGCAGACACCTGGAGACAAATCGATGAGCGTAAAGCAATCAAGGCTCGGTTTACAGCGGCCACAGCAGTAGAGAGAATCGAGCTATAAGCCCAATATCGCGTCAAAAAGAAGTGCAGCGTAGTGTAAGACGGGACAAAGGTCAGTACATCAACTCACTTGCCTCAAGGGCTGAAGAAGCAGCAGGCACGTGTGACAGTCGGACTGTTTAATACATCACCAAGGAGCTCATTGGTGGTGAAAAGTTTAGATGGTACCCTTCTGTTTTCGGATGAGGATAACCTCACTAGATGGAGAGATCATTTCGTTACAGTCCTTAACCACTTAGACGATGATGATATGATCTCGAGCCCTGATGAGTCTTCCAAAGCAACAAATTCCGGAATTCGCACCGGACCTCCCAGTAACACTGAAATAACAAAAACAAAGCTGTGGGTATTGATGGCATCCCTGTCGAACTATTCCAAGCGACGCCAAACACATTGGCTGAATCGAGATGCTATTTGTTGGCCTTGCGCAGGAGAGGCATCCCAAAAAAACTCATAGCTATTATTAAAGCTAAATGAAATGTTAAACACAATGGTAGGGTATGAGAGTTTATTGAAGTCCAAAGTGGGTTACCTCAGGGGTGCATACTGAGATCGCTGTTGTTATCAATGATTATCAGCTATGAATTCGACGGACTATTGCCCACTTCACATCGGATAAGTAACCTTCATCTGATGGCCCAAAATATAGAAGCTGAGGCAAACAAGTGGGGCTTAAAATTAGCACTAAAATTCCACTCCAACGTGGAAGCAGTACTTGGAAGGTGGATACCACTATCACACGCAAGCTGCAAACCTGCGTAAACATATGTCTAAGAATCATCTTGAGGAGAACAGCGGGATGCCCTAGGCAAATGTGGCGTAGGACACTCGAGGAGGAACCAAGCTCTTTGCGAATGAGTTGGAGGCAGCTCAGACGCGTTGAAGAACTCCGTGCGCTCATCGAATATTTCTTTCAATAAATTGATTGTGTCGCACGCTGTGTGGCATGTTGCGCCATCTTGTTGAAACCAAAGCTCTTCGACAATAATGCCATTCAATTGACAAACGAAAAAGTCAGTAATCATGGATCTATAGCGCTCTCTATTGACTGTAACATTCTGGCCGGCATCACTTTTAAAGAAATATGGACCAATGATTCCACTAGTCCATAAAGCACACCAAACGTAGCGGCGTCTCAATAATGGTTTGTGGATTTTCTTCACTTCAAATCCGGCAATATTGCTTGTTGACGTAGCCATTCACCAAAAATGAGCCTCGTCGTTGAACAAAATTTTGTGTTGAAAATGAGGATAAGTTTCGCGAACTGAACAACGATTTCCAAAATTGCTCTATTCATGGTGAAATGGCAAACCAAACTGAGCACAAATCAGCTTTCAGTTGTCAATTTGGCTGTCACTGCAAAAAGTATTGCCAATTCAAAAAACAAACCCCTAAAAAAAAAACTCTTTACCTACAATGTGGCTTCATTTTAAAAGTCTTATCAAGGGATGAGTGGTAGTTAAAAAAGGATCACATTTGGACTTTCTTCAGTAAGCATTGCCTCCGGTACCATCCAACCTGCTTTTATAACAATTTTCGAATGAAAATATCCATGAAATATTCCTGGAAAATGGCAGATTTCGTAGCTGAAAACGTACGAGTAAACACATCACATCCCGTTCTGACCTTTTTCATATCAGCTCCTCACCATAATTACCAATTTCTAGGGAAAATTAAAAATCAACGTAGCAATACGAGTAAATGCATATTCCAATCATCATCCTTTTCGGTATAATCCAATTCTTCGACGTTAAGCTCAATTGAGCTTATAAGGTGCTATTAAATGTGAATTTCCACAACTCATAAACATTCTGGCAATAATCATCATCGTCGCCTTGCCATCGAGGTAGGTATAGTCGTATAGGCACCTACACTCGAAAGTGGTGATTTCACCATTCCAATAGCTTCTTAGCACGCAACGTGTAAGAACGTAGGCGAGTTGGATTTTTATGCGAGGCAATCATACAGTCGCATATAAAAAAATAAAATAAAATAAAAATCCTTCCAAGGATCGACGATATCTCGCATCTACTCGTACTACATGCATGTAAGCAGTAAATAATTTTCCAGCTCAATAACCAATGCAATATCCTTGAGGCAACAGTTTACCTTAATATATTTCTTTTCCTCTCTCGACGTCGGAAATTCGTTTACGACAAGGTTACAGGATATCCACAGATTCACTGAGAAAATTTCTTACAGAAAAAAAAAAAACGCGTTCGAAATGTTTGCATGAAATTGTCTCTGACAAGAAGGATGTGCCTACACACCAAGTTAATTTCTTATCACAAAGGACCTTCTACTCATTCACTTGTTTTTGTTTTTTCGCAAAAAAATAAGGATATCGCGATATTATGAAATTTGCTCCCCGCCACAAACAATAAAAACGATTTTTATTTTTGTTGATTTTCTTGCGGTTTTTATTTTTTATTATCCTTTTTAATAAAAAGCAATTGATGTACAAGGAAGAAGAATAAGTCTTTGATAATTGATGCATGCAATTTTTTGCTTTATTTTTCTACTCTCTATCTCGTCCTTCTTTCGTTATCCTTTGTGGAAGGAAATTTTATTTGGAATTCTTATGAAACTTAGTTTCGAGCAAAGGATGGCAAACACACACATCTAACATGTGATGCCTGCAAGGATGCGAATTTCATTCAGCAAAGACAAAACTCATACGACTGGAAATTTATGAACTTTTTGCTGACATTTTGATGAGCTTTTGATTGCAAAACGGATGTCAGTTTCAAGGAAAATACTGATGGCTTTAGCTTACTCGTACATGTGGTTTTTCGTGCATGGGATTGACTTTATGAAGTTCTATATTAATTTGTAGCTAATTGCAAGTATGCTCGTTTGAGATGTAGATTCTCTGAATTGACTACTTTTATTATGGGTTCATAGACACTTGCTCCTGGGTTTCCAACCATACGGGTAGGTTTGAAAAGTTTTAAGCCACAGAGAAACAAGTATTTTTTCGGTCAAATTCAGTTTTATCTTTCAACATTTTTTTTTTTTTTCTTTTTGTCGGGTCAATAAAAGCTGCAACGGAGCATTCAGACACAACTGATCTTTCAGCACTCACCACATCAGGACCGAAAACCTGCCACCTTATACGAGCAAAAGCATGTCAATTACAGAGGAAGTGTGTCGTCTTCATCACTTAAGCCTACCACACTGAGGTGTTTAGCAAAAGCAAAGTGCCCCGTGAGAACTGCTGAGAGACAGCAAGAATGCTGCGAATTTCTTGCAGACAACCGGGAGCATTCGTTTACGAGTAGTCTGCCCGCATTCTGGAGAACCGAGACACACACAATTATGTTCATAAGAAATCCAATCATCAATGCAGGCCCTGACCGAACACGCAGGAAGACCCAACGCAGGTTCGGGCCATGAGAAAATCTCTTCTGATCGGAGATCCCATTCCCCATAATGGGGCTTGCCCAGATCCAGGCAAGCCTTGCGACCGAATTCAGAAAGTTCTTGCATTCTAAAACTACCTTGGAAGTGGTTAAAGAGTTGAGCAAGACATTTAGACCTCCCCTACCATAAGATTTTTTTCTTATCTCGGTTCAAACTATGTACGTATTTATAACGTCTAGCATGTATGAAACGGTTCACTCACATTCACGATGACTGGAGATTTTTTGGAGTTAGCCGGGGACAATCTCGACGAAATTTGCAACCGAATCGTAACTGTAGATGAGACATTCGATCGTGAGTCTGAACAAGAGTCACAGATGCTTAGCTGTGTTAGAATAAGGAACTACTTCATTATTAATATCCACAGGAACGTTCGTTATTTTTTTATTTGTAAAGTTGATATGGGTGGACTTAGACTCATTAAGTTTCATTCGCCATCGTTTCGTCCAATCAAATATCTCGTTCACTGAGTTTTGTAGCTTTTCTGTTGCTGTGGCCACGCATCCATCAGTGGCTAACATGGTATCATTTGCATGTGGAATATCACTAGTATATAGTAAATATAGAGTGGGTCCTAGTACACTTCCCTGTGGAACACTTGCTTGTACGCTGATACGCTGAACCATAGCGAACTCTAAAGAATCTATTAGCTATATATGATTTAAGTATCTCATAGTATTGTCTAGGTAGATCGCTATGTAGTTTATATTCCAAGCCCTTATGCCAAACTTTATCAAAGGCCTGAGCAACGTGCTTTTTTTATAACATTAATTATACGATACACTTGGTCTATTGTCGAGTGCTTATTTCTAAACCCGAAATGATGTGTGATTTGCTCTATGATTCTATCCAGCCTTTTAAGAAGCAGTTTCTTAAAAAAATTTTGATAATATCGATAAAAGCGATATTGGCCTATATGAGGTAACTTCTGATAGGGGTATAACAATAATTTCTGCTATTTTCCAGTGATGTGGGACACATCTCTGTGTAAAACAGGCTTGAGTTTTAGCAATGCTACAAAGGGTAGTTCTTTCAGGATTTGGGCAATTAAAAGCTCGTAACCTGGTGATTTTCTACTGGATAGTTTAGTCTTCATCTATTTTGTCAGAGAATTCTAGTTCATTTGCCACGCTAGGTGGAAAAGGTTTAAACACATTTGTTAGGTGCTCCGAAAAATGTTTAACCTTTTCTTTTGGGTCGCCGATCCATTTCCCTTCAGATGTTTTTAACGGGGGATCCTGCGCTTGAGGTTTCTTTAAATGATTGGCAGCCTTCCAGAGGGAGTAGTCTGTGGCTTTATCAGCAGTTAAGTTACAAAGGTAATTAGTTAAGGATCTATTTTTAAATTCACTGGTACTTTTTTTGAGTTTGTTATTCAGTCTATTAAACATAACTTTATCACCGGGATATCTTGTCATACGAGCTCTTCTCTTTTCTAATATTAGTTCCCTAATTTTTGTGGGATATTTTACCGATGCTTGTTTTTTTTTGTTGATAGATCGGTGTACTATCTTCTGCTGCCGGTTGTATATCGGCAATGAATTGTTCCACATTCGATGTCAACATGGTTTGCAGTGGTCAGAGGGGATCTAAAGTTAATAAATCCTTCGAGTAATTCTCTGAATTTACACCAGTTCGTTCTTTTGTTGGTAAGTCTTACATTTATTATCTTTTGTATTAACATGCCGTTGACCGTCAGGATTACGGGTGTATGATCCGACGACAGATCATCACTGTTTTCAACTTTTACTTCTTTTCTATTGATTCCTTTCATTATGAAGAAGTCAATAGGATCTGGTGTTTTCGCTGGGTCAGATGGCCAATAAGTAGGCGATCCAGTCGAAATGAAATCACAGTTAAAATTTCGTCCGGCTTTGTAAAGCTTCCTGCCTTTTGTCGTTATTAATCTTGACCCCCAGAAGGTGTGTTTTGCATTGAAATCACCACCAATGATAAAGCTGTTGCCTAGAGTTCGGAAGAGGTCATTAAGATCTTCATCTGTCGGCGAATACTTGGGTGGGCAGTATATGGCAGCTATTTTAAATTCCTTGCTTTTAGCCAAAATGTTTATTATCGCTACTTGCATGGTTTGTTTTGCTATTTTTGGCAATTCATAAGGTTCCAAACTACTTTTTACAATTACAGCACTACCTCCCCTAGCACTGTCAGCTGGATGGGGAGAGTGGTAACAGAGGTACCCTGGGATTCTAATCTTTGTTCCCTGTTTGAAATGGGTTTCAGAAATCAGGCAGACATCAATGTCTTCATTGCATAGAAAAGCCTGAAATTCAGACATGTGTTGGAGTAAACCGTTTGCATTCCAGGTTGCGACTTTCAGATTTTTAATCATTATTACTTTGTCGATTTTTTCCTGTGGAAACTTCTTTCGTTAGTAGCTCAATTATTTTATCTTGGTTATCCAATCTTTGGATAATAGTAAAAAGAAATTAGCTGAGTGATTTCCATGACAGTTGATACATTTCAGTCAACTGTTGGACTGTTTTTCTGTTGGATGTTTTCCTTCACATTTAACGCATGCAAAATCCCTTTTACAATAGCTTTGCGTATGTCCGTAGGCCTGACATCTTTTACATTGAGGTATTGTGTTGGAACTTCTACGAAGTGGCTCAATCTTGACAACAATACCCATTATTGATCTAATAGCCTTTTCAATATTTTTTTGATTGTGAAAGAGAGTCATTGGTTCCCCATCGTTATCTTTTGTTCTTTCTTTTTTGATTAGGTTTTTGGCCTCCAAAATTTTGAAATTTTTACTAGTCAATGAAATTTTTACTATAATGTGGAAATAACGATGAATGATTAATATTACGCAAAAGTTTATTGACTCAGGCACGTGAGGCGGTCGTACGGAATCGACGTGGGAAACTCAGGCACGGGGTGTTGTTTTTGCAGGATAACGCGCCGGGTTTCGAGACAATCCTTAAAAGACACAGGTTTTTCAATGATGAACAACTCACCCTACAGCCCAGACTTGGCCCAGAGCGACTTTTTCCTTTTTTTCCAATTTGGTTACAAGGACGGAGATATGCAGATGAGAACGAGATCAAGGCGGCTGTAGAAAGTCATTTTGAAGGCAAAGAAAAAAACATATTTTCGGTGGTATTAAGTCACTGTATGCCCGATGTGAGAAATGCATTTCACTCGAATGAAATTATATTTAGAAATACAATTTTGTTACTGGATCTCTTTTATGTCTTAATACCGAAAACTCATCAGCCGCCCCTCGTAACGATGTGTCGAAGTGGAATAGATATGATCACTAACACTATCCTCTTAGGTATGAATGACTTTATTCCTAACAGAATAAAGAGCATTAAACCTAAGGCAAACTCGTGGTTTGACATGAGCTGTAAAGAGGCTATCAGGTTAAAAGAAGTAAGCTTTCGGTCTTATAAAGCCAGAAAAGACGTGTAAAATTCTTACATGACCAAAAATTGAGGCAAAAAATCCTACAATGTCCCAAAGGTAGTAAAAATTTTTGGTCATTGGTCAAAAATATTAAAAATTCTGCCTCGTCTGCCATCCCCACGCTCATTTACAATGACATTCCAGCTGTCAGCTCCTTAGACAAAGCTAATCTGCTTGCTGCTTACTTTGCAGCGAACTCCACGCTGCCAGATAATGCTTCGTCTCCACCTGTATTTGAGAGCATCAAATTTTCCATGGGACAAGTCTACTTTCGCACTCGTACAGTTGCAGGAGTACTAAAAGGTCTTAACATACACAAATCCGCTGGTCCAGATGGTATCCCCCCCATAGTTCTGAAGAGGTGTTCTTCTACGCTGGCAACACCTCTGTGTAAGCTTTTCTGTCTATCCTACTTTTCACAGCTCCTTCCGAGTAGATGGAAAACAGCATTTGTCCAGCCCGTCCCTAAAAAAGGCGAATCTTCTTCCCCGTCCAATTACCGACCCATTGCACTTACGTCCCTTCTTTCCACGGTCATGGAAACGCTGATAAATCGTCAGCTTATGAAATATCTCGATTCACGAAAACTCCTTAATGACCGGCAGTATGGTTTTCGTAGCAACAGGTCCACTGGTGATTTGATGGCATATCTCACCGAGAAGTGGAACCAAACTCTCCATCACTTCGGCAAAACTAAGATGGTTGCGCTTGATATTTCAAAGGCATTTGACAGAGTTTGTCGAAAATGCGTGCATATGGCGTCGATGAGTATCTTCTTCAATGGATTAGAAATTACAAGTTATCATGGACGGTTTCAAGTCTGCAATTCACCAAATAAATGCTGGAGTTCCCTAAGGCTCTGTTTTGTCTCCGCTTCTCTTTTTTTATTTTTATAAATGATCTCTTGTCTGCAACTGTGCAACTGGCTGTGCTTTCCGATTGTGCTACCAAAGAGGTCCTCCTTACCTATTTTGGCGTTGAAATCACCTAAGACGATTTTAACGTCATATTTAGGGCATTGCTCATATGCTTTATCGAGTAGCTCATAGAAACAATCTTTGGTAGCATCGTCTTTATCTTCTGTGGGGGCGTGAGCGCATATAAGGCTGATGTTGGCGAATTTAGCCTTGATGCGGATAGTTATAAGGCGTTCACTTACGTGTCGAAAGCTCAAGACTTCTTGCCTAAGTCTGCCGCTTACAACGAATCCGCATCCAAATAGACGCTGCTTCTGTTCCCTGTAGCAATCACCGTAGTAGATATCACAGTTTTTCCTCTTCCTGATGAATCTGTTTTGTAGCAGTTTAGGGCCTCCGCTAGTTGTTCGGCTGCACGCGGTCTATTCAGGGTTCGAACATTCCACGTGCAGATCCGAACGTCATTGTCCTTATTTCGTTTAGCCGGGTCGTCAACAGTAAATTCATCCCTATCCGAGGCTATTGGTCGTTTCGCAACAAAAAAATTTTTCCGCGGTAGGGTTGTTAGCCCCACGCACAACCCCCAACCTGGAGGACCAGGCCCTTTCTGCGACCCCTTGGACAAAAGGAGCAGGAATATTCCGGAATCAGTAACCCGCTGCGGGGATGTGAGAGCTCTCGTTGACCCATTAAGGGCTCTTCCGCCACCATCTCTATTTCAACACCCTGACTAGTGTTAAAAAATCCTCAATGACCTCAGCTCCAAATGCGTCGAAGTAGCTCATTGAGGTATCTGCCATGTTGACTGTTGACGCCACCGTTGATTCATCCATGTGAATTCATCCGCCGTATGTCCTCTTTCTGAGGGGCTCATGTTAGACTTCTGAGACTCGAGCAGACAGTCAACTCCGACAGAGCATTATAGTGTTGCTTTATTTTTTGCTTTATCAACACTCGCACTTATAAGTTCAGCAAGTCAAGTCCGGATGGACATAGACCAGTACCCGGTGGTGACCACGGGGAGGTAAAATAAGCACAATTGATGAGTGTGAGATAGTTGCGACACTGGACATCGCCAGGTTGATACCAATCAGATGCCCATCCCTATTCACACAACATCCAACCACCATGAAAATATACAATGGCATAATACAGTTGGGAGATAATTAATGAACATAGAAAAGAGCAATGGGCCAAGTATAGACCCTTGCGGGATACCACTATTAACAGGACGAAATGTAGACAGATTGGAATTATGCGAAACAGCTTAGACACGATTAGTGAGATACGAGAATATTAGCTTGTTAGTGGGACTCCAGAAATTAAATTGGGTTAACAGCTTATTACAAAGAATTGACGGATTTACGCAGTCGAAGTCTTCTTCATTAGCCCCACGACTTTTTTTGCACAGTCCAATTTCTCGTACTTGGTTCCACAGAAATTTAGACGATCAATCGGAAATAAATTTAGCAGTTTTTATCATACATGTAACAAGGTTTCGATTAACTTTATATTCCGTATGCATTTCTGTGCAGCGAAAACGTTTCCACCGCCGGTATAGAGTGTCCCTTCGCTTAATAGAGTTCAATATTTCATTGGACAACCAAGGACAAGCTTTGTTTTTCAGCACACAAGTTTTACATGGAACATGTTTGTTAAAGAGATACTCAAGACTCACATTTAGGAACCCTACTTGTTTATTAACGTCAGACGACATATATACTCCACTCAATATTGCTACAATCACAAAACAGGATTTGAACATTAATACTACGGAAATCACGATATTCAACGGGTTGTGAATAATTTCTACATACTGTAACATAATAATAACTACGCTTCTACAACCCATTCCGAAGTGTCTTTTCATTCTGGCATAATTTTGTTCCGAAGTGTCTTTTCATTCGAGGTTCGTGTCTGCGGTTAGTCTCCACAGTTCGTGCCCACGATAAGAGATGGATGATGTCTAAGACGACGTCACGGATAAGAGAGAATTATAACTGCAAGAAATGATTGTCAACTTGGGATTATTACATCAGAATTTTCTTGTTCCAGTGGTAGAAGAATTTGCTAGAAGTTTCTGGCTATCAGCAACTTCTGCTATATAAGGACAGATGGCGATCGAGACCAGGCAGTTGGTTTTGAACCGCACGGAAAAGTGATAACAGCCGAAGTTGTAATTTTGTGATAAATTGAAAGTTGAGAGTTAACAAGAAGAAGTAATTGGTTTGGATTTGTGAATTAAGTAATTGAAATTAGATAAAGTGATTTGAGAAGAAATAGACCTTATAAGGAAGGAGTTTGCGAAGAATAGTATAGTGTGAACTTGAATTGTTCTATAGACTAGAAAATAAAGAAATAATTTCACAGAATATTGTTTTATCTACTCGAGCCGTAGCTCGCATATTACAATACATTTACACTGAAGGTAGCGAATACAATATCGTGATATAGGGAAACAGGCACAGACAGTTGACTGTAACATTTCACAATACTTTGATCACTTGTCAAAATAACATCTAACAATGATGGTGAACAATTAGGTTCAAAATGAGTTGGGTCTGTTGTATTTAGAAAAAATAGACTGAGAGATTTTATGGTGCTTTTTAATGAGGAGCTAGATGACGTGCTAAAGAGATTCATGTTGAAATCCCCACATAGAATAAGTTTTGGTGCCAAGCAAGAAATTCCCTCAATAATATCGCACACAATACTGGGATGTGTCACATCTGGTGCCATGTAAATCGCACCAATTGCACATCTGTCATCACCGTTCATTAGAGCAACAAAGATGTGTTGACTTGATGGTATTTTTTACGTATATTGCGGCCCCTCCACCCATTCTATCATAACGATCAGCACGGTAAAGTTTAAATCCCTTTAGCGAGAATACGTCGATATTTACATTTACGTCGATATTACATTGTTACTTACTTTCTGATCCATAATTGACCACAAGTTCTCTATTATATTAAGGTCAGGGCTATTTCCTGGCCAATTTAGGGATTCAAGGCCTTGCATTGGGTTTTCTACTGAAAGAAAATAATATTTAGAAGTGGTTCTGAGTTTAAATTTTAGGTCAAAATTTGTTGTTTTGAGCGGAAAAATCCTAAAATATGGTATTTGGGATGTAGCAGCATAACTCCTCTATTATACGAACATCACCATCAGCAATGATTTCTTTGTATTTCGCTGCATTTACGGAACCATCCTGCATCACAAAACCATACCATATTGTGAATGCTTAACTGTGAGAAGTAAACATTCATCTAAATATCGCTCCTTAACTCTCCTTCGCACTATCTGCTTTCCGTTAGGTCCAATCAAATTAAAATTGGACCTGTCAGAAAATATAACCCATTTCCAATCATTGGCGGCAATTTCCGGTGCTGTTTGGCCCACAAATACGAGTAGCCCAGAGGTATTTAGTAAAATTGTGGCTTAAAATTTCCATACGGAATAGTATGGCAGTTTGCAGTTGTTAAACAAAATGCGACTGACTTTATTATATAACTTACTTACGTACTTACTTAGGTGGCGCTACCCGGGCCTCAACCGAGAAACTCGGTTAAGAGCCTGCTGCCTCTAGTTGCGCTCAAGATAGGACTTTGTTACTCAATTGTCTTCTTAGCCCATAAAAACACCGATTGGCAAGAGATATTTTTCGTTTGATCTCCCCACTGGTGTCATTTGAGGCGCTCACCATAGAGCCTAGGTAGACAAAGTCCTTTACTACTTCAAAATTATATCTGTCTATTGTGGCGTTCTATCCAAGACGCCGATGTTGTGTGTCCTTTTTTGTAGATAGCATATATTTTGTTTTGCTTTTATTGACCGCTAAACTCATATTTGCTGTCTCAATCTCAATACTAGCAAATGCCCCACTAACGGGCCGCTAAGTTCTTCCGACTACGCCACTGTCATCGGCGTTGTATAGACTTGCAAAATATTGTAGCTCTGGTGTTGGCTTGTGAGTTTCGTACAATTCTTTCAAGTATTATGTTAAATAGTTCGCATATTAGAGCGTCTCTTTGTGTAAGACCTTTCCTGACATCGAACGGTTCGGTGGTGTTCTTCCGACTTTGATAGAGCAGCGAGAGTTCTCGCCACAAAAGGGACAAGCTTGGCAGGGATGTCGAGACTAGACATTGATTGATCGTTGAAAAGATTATGCGTATCGGTTTTATATTCATGGGTTTTTCCAAGATCTGCCGTAGTATAAAAATTTGCTCAATGATGGACTTTCTCTGAAACCGCACTGATAAGGACCTATCAAGTTGTTGACGATCGGTTTTAGACGTTCAGATAATAAAACAGACAGGATCTTATATGCGATGTTGAGAAGACTTATACGTTTGTAGTTCGCACAGTTCAGAGGGTCTCATTTCTTTTGGATCGGACAAACGATGTTGAGATTCCATTCATCGGGCATACTTTCGTCCGACCAGATTTTACAGATGAGCTGATAGCATGGTCATTACCAACTCATGTCCTCCTACCTTAAAAAGATCGGCGGCAAGGCCGTCGGCTCCAGCAGCTTTGTTGGATTTTAGTATAGATATCGCTATCTTCTGATCAGGTTGACGGAAATCTTAACTATCATCGTCACTGTTGAATGACACATTCTGCCTGACAGCGGAATATTGGTCATCGTCGCTGCTTAGTTCCTTCCATGAGATGCAATGATAGATCGCCTCCACGTGGTGCATCCCGGGTAATGCTAAATGATCTTTCACAACAAGGCTGCCAAACAATCAAATTATATCCACTGATCTCCTGGCAATCAAGATTACTACCAAAACTAAATGCAGTCAACAAATTCTAACACAAGAAACGGTTCTTCTAAGAGCTTCCTGACAAAGAAAATTTGACCTTCAGTCCGCATTCACCAACTAAATATTTAAGGTATAAGCAAGTCCAAAGGCGTATACCTGTCAAAGATTCTTAAGGACAATGCCATCCACGTAGCAGTCATCCAAGAGACTCATTCGGCTTCTGAATTTGACTTTAGAAAAAGAGGCGAAATCCATGGGTACACAGCCATCGGAGTGTTATTCCACCAAGTATACGGTTCTGCCACTTTTATTCGCAACGACGTTAAGAACGCGGGGCTAATCTAGCAAAGCTACATAGACAACGTATTTTGCATCACCGAAGAAGTCGCTGGCACTCACATCACCAACGTATACAAGCCTCCATCCATGCCTTGGCTACAAAATGTCATACCACTCTTTGAGCACCCAGCTGTTTATGCGGGCGACTTTAACAGTCACCATACATCATAGAGATACCCAATTAACGACCATAACGGGCTTGAACTACTGGAGTGGCCCGAAGTTAACAGTCTCCACCTCGACGCCAAGGATGCAGGCTCCTTTCATTCTAGACGATGGCTTAGGGAATACAACCCCGATCTTACATTTGTAAGCTGCAATAGCGACCTACGCCCCCTTCAAATCAGTCGTCAAGTCCTCGGGAACTTCCCCCATAGCCAGCATAGACCCATTGTCATTGACATCGGCATTCAGATACCTGTTGTTGAATTCGTAGCCCAACCTAGATGGAATTTCACCAAAGCCTACTGGGACGGGCCAATATAAGATGGATACACCCGCCAGCCAAAAACTATCATCGACTCGTTGACACCATTCTTTCCACAGCCAAGAAATACGTTCCGAGAGGATATCGAAAACAATACATTCCAATGCTGGTCTGAGGAAAGCGATCGCCTTTACAAAGAGTTCGTAGTGAATGGCCTGCCGAAACGGTGGATAAGCTACTCCAGTCCCTCGACAAGGCACGTAGCGAAAAATGGCCTTGAGCTTCCTCCGCAAACTCGGCAGCAGCACGCCAATAGCCGCTCCAAAACCCTCAATCAGCCCGAACGCGATAGCTGATAGAATAGTAAAGCTTTTCAAGGCTCCCCCGAATAAAATCGAAAGCAAACTCATCAAAAAAAATCTTACGCTACTTAAATCAGAGACTCACGCACTAGTAGAGTTCTCAAGTCCATTCACCCTGGAGAAAGTTGAAGCTGCACTCCAAAAGCTCAAGTCAGGCAAGGCAGCTGCACCAGATGGAATATTTCCGGAATTGCTTATCCAAAGATGCACCCTTTGGACTTGCTCGCGCGCTTCTTTTCAAACATACTGGAAACAGGGTATTTTCCCGCTAATCTGAAGAAATCAAAAGTAATCGCTTTGCTTAAACCTTGTAAACCCAGCGATCCGCTGGAAAGCTACCGCCCAATCGCTCTACTCAGTGATGTATACAAAGTCTGATATTCAACAGAATTGAACCGGCCATGGTTCCTATAGAGTAGGCATGGTTTAGATCTGGGCGTAGCTGTTCGGACCAAGTATTAGCGCTGACGACCCACATTGAAGCAAGTTACCAGGTCAAACTCAAAACTTCGGTGGTATTCATCGACCTCACTGCAGCGTATGATACAGTCTGGAGGGACGGTTGGATTCTGAAGCTTCTTCAAGTCGCACCATGCACAAAAATAGTGACAAACCATTCCAAGTCTTCCTAAACGAGGCGCATAATTCACACAGAAAACTGAACAATGGACTCCATCAAGGAGTAGTTCTGACACCTCTTCTTTTCAACTTGTACAGGGATTACCTCCCAAGTACACTATCAAAAAAATTTGCATACGCGGACGACGTCGCCATAGCCACACAACACCGATCCATGTTTAAAATGGAAGCAGTACTACTAACGGAAGACCTTGTCACACTCGGTTCGTACTTCAAAAAGTGGAGACTATGTCCAAACATGAGCAAAACGGAAGTTACTGTCAACACTAAACTGTCGGTACAATTTAATAACGCCCAGCTTACCCACAATTTTTCACCAAAATATCTTGGAATCATTCTGGATCGTACGCTGTCATTCAAAAAACACCTCGCTTACACTGCAGCGGATATCAAATCCCGCAACAACATTATGCAAAAGTTGGCCTCAATGACATGTGGCGCTCCCCCAAAAACAGCCTCCCTGAGGTTGGTCTTTTCCACCGCCGAATACTGCGCCCCCCGTCTGGCTAAATAGCGCTCACACCAATAAAGTAGACGTGCAGCTAAATACTTCAATGCGTATAATCACAGGCACTATCAGTTCTACCCCAACGCGGTTTCTTCCGGTATTGAGCAACATCCTCCCAGCTAACCTCCGTTGCCAAAATGCCTTACTGCGCGAGTTCCACAAACTTAATGCCAACTTTCTCTTGCGAATCCACAACGATATCGAGTCTAGTTCAAGATCGAGTCTAGTTCAAGATCGACTCTAGTTCACTATTTCCAAAAGAGTTTTTAATATTTTCCGAAAAGTGTCCACAATCGTCCAAAATGTCCGGCTTTACACCGAACATAATGGAAAATAAATTCATTTTTAAATGGGTACCCCCGAGCCCATACGGCACGAACCGCCACTGCCGTCAACACAATCAAACTGAAGCGATAATACCAATATCTAATCTAAGCTTAATTGCAACAAAGCTGCTGGGGCTGATGGCCTAGTTACTGAGCTATTCAAAGCAACGGGAGATGACTTGGTGCATATGATGATGCCCCTTGAACTCTGAATAACCATGCACTTCTAGTACAATTCAAATTTTAAAAATTCATGCTCAAGTTCCAAAATATTTTTCTTCATCGAATTCCCCCAATTTTTTGGCGAAGTAGTTTCAAATTACAGCCTTATCAATCAGCTATATACAGGGTGGCTGATGAAAGCCGCTACCAAAAAAAAATTTAATAACTTTTTTTCTATTTAATGAATCTGGTTAATGTTTTTTTTATTTTGCAGATTGATTTTTAGATTTAACAAAAATGGATAACTGGGACACTGAGACAAGAATTTGGAGTCCGTAGTTTCGGTTCAAAGAGAGTATAGGCGCACGTTTGGCGGCAATCCTCCGAGCAGATGGACCATAATGAGACTTGTTAACAATTTTGCCCAGCATGGGACAGTCGAAAGAAGACCTTACCATCGAAACCCTTCAGTTCGGACGGAGGAAACAATCGCTGCTGTAGCTGCTGCCATACAAAACAATCCAAGAGTTTCGACAAGAAGCTTATCTGCTCAAATGGGTATAAGCATACAGTCATTGCAGTCAATAATGCACAATGATTTGGACTTATTCCCATATAAAATTCAAATGGCCAACAAACTGAATGCAGCAGACTTACCGATTCGCTTGGAATTTTGCCAGAAGATGCTTCAAATGGTGGAAGAGGACGGAAACATGTTGAACTGTCTTTTTATGTCTGACGAGGCCCATTTCGATTTAAACGGCAACATAAACAAACAAAATTGTCGAATATGGAGTGCTTCCAACCCACAGATACTCCATGAGACGGAATTGCATCCACTTCGTGTCACAGTGTGGTGTGCAGTTTCACGGGCCCTACTTTTTCGAAGAAAACGGTCACACCGTTACGGTTTCTGGAGACCGTTACTTGAGCATGCATGAGAGAGTTTTTCTATCCAGAATTACGCCGAATGAGAATTTCTTTCAACTCTGTGTGGTTTCAGCAAGATGGTGCAACTCCTCACATAGCCCGGCCTGTTATGACAGAATTGCGACGAAAATTTCCCAATAAGCTGATATCCAGAAACTCCACATTCCGTTGGCTCCCCAGGTCGCCTGACCTTACTGCACCTGACTTTTTCTTGTGGGGTTATTGCAAACAGGAAGTCTACAAAGCAAAACAAACAAATTCGAGAAACAATTGCGGCTATTCCTGTCTCAACTCTCCAAGCAGTAATGAACAACTTTTTGGTAAGATGCCGCACATGCATCAACGGGCAGGGGGGGCATTTAAATTCCATTATTTTTAAAACTAATTAAGCTATATTTAATAAAATTGAATGAGCTTTAACATGAATAAAAGAAAAATGAATTCCATACACTGAAAAAAAAGTTATTTGAGTTTCTTAATGTAGCAATATTCATCAGCCACCCTGTAGAAAGTAGACTCCATGCAATGTCTTTGCTTAAAATCAACAGCACCTCAACAAAAAAAAAAAAAAAAAAAAAAAACATCCTCAACACAAAATTATTCAGCTCTCGAAACAACTCACATAAACTTAAAGCCGTTCATAACCCAGACCGCCCTCGAAACACAAAACCGCCCTCCCCAAACAGCCTAAGGCTCTTAAAGTAATTTCACAGTTCCACTGACACAGTGGCACACACTCAATGGGTTCCATTTGGTGCACACACATCCTCACAATGCCATTCACCCAATTTGTAGCAATTGTACACGTACACCATTCAAACACACCGTACACCGCCAATGCCGGTGTTCATACAATGCGTCCCCCCCATTGTATGTCAGTGTGCTGTGCGCCTGAAGAGTCCTTGCATACATCCACATGGGCGGATGAAAAATTGCGTTCCATTCATTTTTCTAAGCACACTTTTATCTCCAGCAATCATCTGCGAACGTGAGCTGTATATGATGTGATGTATCTTTGTATCTCTTCTTCAATTTTTCTTTTTTTTTTCTTTTTGCATTGCAAACGTGTATCGCTCTGTTCTCTCATTTAGTCCTTGCTTCCTTTTTTACTTTACTGGTTGTTTGGGGGGGCGGTTGGTGTTGTTGTTTTGTCGTCCTTTATTGTATTCCCCTTGAAGAACAAGAACGTATCCTTTACGTGTTCTTCTCTGTTTCATTTTTATATCCTTTGAAGCATCCCATCGTCATCACTCTTACTCTCTGAATTTTCGTCCTTGTCCCTTATTCTGGCTTTCTTTTTTTTTGGGCAATCATATCACTGCATTAACACACAAGATACACACATCTACTATATACGCCTACACATATTCATCGACCATAGTCATCGTCCTCGGCGGATCCATACTCCTCAGCGTGTGTATGGTGTGGTTTTGTTTGCACTTCCTCCGTCTCCACTGTGCAGGGAAAAATTATTCAGGATATGCGGTTTAATTTTCATATTTAAAAATGTAAGCACAGAGAGTTTTCAAACAAAATTTTCGAAGGATGAAGGAGAGACAGAGTGAGAAAGAGAGTGTGCGAGGATTCACTTGTGCAAATAGAAAATGTTTGCATAGGCTTTGGCGGGTGGAGGTGGGAAGGAAGCTGATCTAAATTCGGCATTTAATGCAGAGAGGAGTATGAGAAGGATTTCCATTTCACATTGCACAATGTAATTCTTCTGAGTATCCGTTTCGGTCTATTTAAAATCATTTTCACTAACCTGCTGCATTCCTGTGTACATTTCAAAAGCAAACGCTTTGCTTCTCTCTTGAGGCTTTTTAGGAAATTCATTGAAAGAGATTTGCCTAAAAAAGGATGCAAAAATGAACAAAGTTGAAGTGGGAATGAACGGATACGACCACACTCTAAAGGATAATTCTATTCCACTTTTTTAACAGATTTCATGAAGTTGGCATAAGAAATACACAGCAACTAGTAAGGGGAGGAAGGACATAACGAGGGAATCGAGACTATTTTAGAGAGTTCAAAACCAGAATGGGTAGGATATTATATTACGTGACCCGAATACCGAAGGTTTGATGGGCCAACAACTACACTTATCCTGTTGGAGAGTACAAGTAGAGTATGACCTAAAAGATAAGGTCTAGGTTACATATCGAAAGGAGGATCCATTGGAGTTGGCTTAAATTTGTCCAATGTCCACCGTAGGTACATTAATCAATGACCCGTCGACGGACCAATAAATGACTTGTCAGAGATCAAATCACAAAAAGGCTGATGAGTTACAGAGTCCAGGACGCTGGAGAAATCTATGTACGAGCACATACCTTGAGGCCGCATGTGAGTGCAAAATGTAGCTGTGACATAAAACAATGGTGACTTTACGCATCATCGACCTTTTGGACCAACACGCACGGTTCGTAAGCCAGAATAATCGATGCCAGCATTCACCCAGTACTCTTCTACCACTCTCCCCGCGGGACTTCGCTGGGCTGGTTAGCAAAGCTGCTCTGATCCTTCTGTTGCTCTTATTACCTTTTCTATTATCCGCTGTTCATTTTGAAGAGTTATTACGAAATTACTTATTGCCATCCAATTCTCTTCTGACCGCAACATATGGTCGAGGAGTAACGACATAATGGGCAGAGTAGTTCACCATTCCATGAAGCGTATGCAATAAAAGATTGGGTGAGTGTATATGTTTATGGTAGTCTCCTTTTGGTCTCTTTCGTTCTTAGTGCCTGTATCCAGACTGGGGCGACATATAACACAACCGAGGTGACGACTCTGGAGAGCAGTATCCTTCTAGCGTATCCGGGTCCACCTATGTTAGCGCTAATCAACATGTGTTTTGAACTGCAGTTTGTTGTCCAGGATTACTCCAAGGTATTTAACTGCATCTTTGGATCTGATTGTTTGGTTATCAAGCTTCTGTTTTATGGTCGGCTAGTTCTAGTTAGGCCAATTGCTTCATTTGTAGCTGATTCGACTGTACGGTTCTGTTTAGCTACTGTCACGACGGCAATGTTATCAGCGAATCCAATTATCGTTACTCCGTCATGCAGCGTTAATCATGGGACTCTGTCGTACATGATGTTTCACAGTATCGGCCCTAAGACCGATCCCTGTGGAACTCCCGCAGTGACTTTGTAGTATTTTACCTCAGCTTTCTGTTTTTGAAATAATTCGTCACTATACGCATCAAGTGTCCATCCTGGCGAGTGATCTTCTAATCAACAACCAGTTCGCAGAGTTAAAGGCGTTTTTAGCATCCAGCGTTACCACTGCACAGTACTCCTTTGTGCTGTTCAGCCATCGTTCTCCTTCGATGGCACCTTCTGCCAAATCAACTACTGCTCTTATGGCATCAACTGTCGCGCTTTTCCGAAGCCAAGTTGGTGATCTGAGAGAGCTCTTTTCTCTTCTCTGGGCTTATTGGGCGATAAGTCGATGGTTCTCCTGGAGGCTTCTTTCCTTTTGGTAGCAGGACAAAGTTAAGAAGTCTGGTCTCTTTTGTGCGGCCGATGGTAGTGCCTTATTCAGGATGCCGTCGGGTCCGGTCGCCTTATGGTCGCCTATCTTGCCGCATGGCTTTAGCAACTCTTCCATCGTAATTAATGGGATATCCTCTGCACTGACTTCCCTTATAATGTTGCACATAGTAGCTGGTCTTTGGGGGAAAAGGTGCTCTATTATGGATCTCATTACTATTGGAGGGGTCCTACAATCCTTCACTTTAGTCATCACTGTTCGTCTATTCCGAGCCCCATGGATTAGTGTCAGCTTCTTAACAGAGACATTTAAAGCATGCGGTTTTCCTCTCCTTGATGGCTCTATTTTAGTTGCGTCTGGTCAGTCTAAGGATGTCCAGGCGTTGTTGAAATTTTGCTCTCCTTCTTGATCGTTGGACTTTGCGTCGGGCTTGTAGGCATTTTGTCCGAAGTGTCCTTATTTCCTCGTTCCACCAGGAACATAGAATAGCATGCCACCAGCTATTTGTCGTCCTAGGCATTGATGAGTGTCTCCGCTGTTCCACTTAGAGTTAAATCACCGTTCATCATGCATCATCAACCTTGAGAAGGAGAAAATTAACGCATTGAGTTGGAGTATGAATTCCACTTGTGGGCAGAATTTGTATAGACTCTTCTGGGAAAGCAACCACCGCATTCTAATTTCACCCAAGGCACAAGATTCTGTACAAGGAAAGGATCTAATGTCATAACGTGGAGGAATTACACCAATGTGACCAGTCTTTCAAACCGGGCTGGGGACTCACAACTGAACCCGAGCTAAAAAGTTGTTACAAGATGAAGGAATGCCTAAACTCATGTCCTTAAGATGGGATAAATTCCTGTACAGTGAATGTTATTAAATTCACCTTCGAAGAACTGATTCCAGGGCGCTTTGTCTTTGAGGACCAATTTCGATAGGAATTGGTAAAATCTGGCCAAGACACAAGCTCAAGACAGTGAAACGAAGTCAGTTGTGGTTTTTCTCGAACAAAAATTATTCTAGTTATGGGCTACCAGAAAACTGAATTGCCAGTAAAATACTAGAAGTTAGTAGAGGCTCCAGTAAACTCCGGGAATCAAGCTAACGTATTGTAATCCTCCTCCGAATCAACATATGTCCTTGTTCAGTGGTAAGGAAGTAAGGAAGTGAGACTGATTTATCAGTAAAAGACTTGAAGTTAGTAGAGGCTCCAAAATTCCAAATAAACTCCTACACTGGGAATTAGGAAAACGTTTTGTGATCCTCCACCGTCTGATCAGTGAGTCTATGCCTTTGGAAGTGAGAATAAGGCACGAATGGTGCCGATTAATCTCCATTGCTTCCGCTATCTGCTGCCCCACTTTACCGAACTTACCTTCAACATTTTTACAAGATTGAGAGCTAAAAGTCTTACTATAAACCATGCAGAATATGCAGTTAATCTAACACTAGGGTGTCGTCGTCTTTATGATGTTCAGGGACCTGCTGCAATAGTAGGGCAGATATTGCAGGGGCTAGGAAGTAACCAACTCTGGAAATAATGCACCCTGAGTTGATACTATCTTTCTTAATCTTAAAGTTCGGGAAATATTTAGTTATACTTTTAGTAATAAATATCTAGATACAAACAGTAGGTAACAGACGTAATTTTCGTCTCTCAATATCTATTCTCTGCTACACCTTCACGGAAACCTATCCTATTGTTTGATGGAGCGCAGAACTCATCATTCTCTGCCGCAAAATCACAAAGAACTTCAGAAGATCCAAATCCACAAAGTTATGAATAGTTTCGGATTAGGAAGGTCTCCTATGGAAAGAGGTTATCTCTTGAACAATGTTTTCTCTAAAAGAAGAAATGGCTTCCATGAAAGTATGTATGTATGCTTGTCCCTGAAAAATGTCCCGCTGTAGGGTGTACTACACTTTCGGAAATCATTTCAGACGTAAACAGTGAGGAGGCAACTCTGTCGGAAGACTAGCAGACCGAGGCACACCTCAAGGCGGAGTGCTATCTTCTTTGCTTTAGACCTTTTTTTTGTTATTTTTTTTTTTTAAAGGAAATTTCCAAATCCCCGAAGTCGAAGGACGTACTGTTTGCGACATATACTCTTATTATTGCGCCACTGCTCCCACGCAAAAACCTACATCGCATGATCATGGACATGTATTAGGGAGCAAGGACAAGAGTAAGATGTTCCGCAGGCGTCACCGAAGAATACCCAATCAAAGTCGGTGATGTCCTCAGTCCTTTGCTATTTATTGCAGTCCTTGATTATCTGCTTGAAGGAAAAGTGACGGACCCCAAAGTGCATCAGTTATTCTTTGCTGACGATCACACGTCCCTGCAACGAGCACTTGATGTATGAGTGGATGTTTTGGAGGGAAACGGGTACCGTATTAGTTAAAAAAAAGGCAGAGTATCTGTGCTGTCCGTTCTCTGATCCATACCGGCCTATTCCAGGCATTTACTTGAATAGAAAAGTGCTTCCCAAGTGCGAATAGGTCAAATATCTGGGATCTAGGATCAATAGCGAAGCAACTTGTGATGATGACATCAATCATCGCGTAAGCGTAGGGTTGATGAAGTGGCGGCAAAACTCCGCCATCTTCTGTGACCGAAAAATGTCCTCTAAGCTGAAAAGAAGGCTCTAGGAATGCGCAGTTGTACGACCGGCGCTCACATACGGTTCACAATGCTGGACAATGTACGAAAAGTATTAGGGCAAATTAACGGCAGCTGAGGTGAAGATGCTTCGCATGACAGCAAGAATAACAAAGCTTCATAGAATAAGAAGTTCGAAGATACGAGGAAGCCTCGAATAGAGCAGTTGGTATTGTCATGTTCAAAGGAGAGATCCTTCGAACCCCGTCAAAAAGGCAATATCAATCAACGTTCCTACACAATCGCGCAAAAAATGCAGACCAAAAAACAACTGGATCACACTAATGCAAAAACAAGATGATTGGCCTCAGTGACGAAGTGATCCGAAACTGAGAAACCTGCCGGTACTTCCTGAGGTCGAACCGGCAAACCCCACAGGCGGACCAAGAGGAATGCAGTAAAGTGGGAGGGCTGTGATCCTTTAACTCCGGATCATAACCTCGCCATAAGGAAAATAAGAAGATACCTTCAAATCCTGGACAAACTCTATCTAGGGAGCTTGATATGCTTAGCACCCCTATTACAACTTTCGACGCAGTTATAAAGAGGTTTGTTTTTTATCAGTTGACAGCTGATTTGTGCTCATTTCACCACGAATAGACTAGATTTCTTTGTATAAATCATTTCGAGAATGTGGGCACCGCGGCTGGTTCGAATAAAGCGCAAACTGGAAGTCCAATTTTTGACTACTTTTTCGAACAGCTGGGGCCGTATATCGTCAATAACGCGACGAATGTAGGCTTCTAAGTCCTCCATCGTCCCTGGTTTATCGGCGCAGACTATCAACTTCCCATATCCCACAAAAAAAAATAATGCAAAGGCCTTAAAACACACGATATTGGAGGCCAATTCACAGGTCCACTACGCGAAATTATGCACTCATCGAATGTTTCCTTCAATAAATTGATTGTGGTGTGCGCTGTGTGGCATATTGCGATTCAATTGGGGCACGAAAAAGTCAGTAATCATGGATCTAAAGCGCTCTCCATTTACTGTAATGTTCTGACCGGCATTACTTTTGAAGAAATATGGACCAATTATTCCACCAGCCCACAAAGCACTCTAAAAGTAGCGGCGTCTCAATAATGATTTGTGGATTTTCTTCACTCCAAATACGGCAATTTTGCTTGTTGACGTAGCCATTCAACCAAAAATGAGCCTAATCGCTGAACAAAATTTTGTGGTGAAAATGAGGATAAGTTTCGCGAACTGAACCACGATTTTCGAAATAAATTTCCACAATTTGAAATCGTTGTTCTGGCGTAAGTCTATTCATGGTGAAATGGCAAACCAAACTAAGTACAAATCAGCTGTCAACTGTCAACTGTCAAATTGGCTGTCGCTGGAAAAAGTATTGCCAATTCAAAAAACAATCCTCTAAAAAAAACACCCTACACTTATTCATTCAAAAACCACGTACCAATAGTCTTTGCGATTCTAGCAAAGAACCGTCGTCGAAAGTCTTCCTTTGGAATTGACTAATCTCTAACTGCTTGCTTGGGATTTTTGAAGACTCTTTTTGGAGAAAAAAAGATGTACCGCGAGTAACTAACAATATTTCATAATAATTGTTGTACTAGTCACTGTTGAACACACTGTAAACAATTCAAAGTCCATCCAGAACCTATACTATAGTATCTTTCAACTCGAAAGGAGATAGTAGTTGATTTTAAGTTTCACGAGTGCATATCCTGTCAAAAATGAAGATTGAAAACTCCTATGAAGCCCTACTATCGGAATTTCTCTGGAGAGTATCAGCATGACTCACAGATATAACCAAGAATTAGAAATTGCTGGCTTGCTGGTGCACTGTCCAGTGCGCCTGCAGTCATTGGTCATATGAGATGAGAAATATATTTACGGAATCCCTCGAGTTGTTTTTTGATAAAATTTTTGAACAAAAGTATCTGCAAATATAGTGTCCTTTGGCTTCTTCATTTGGTTGCACTGAAAAACATAGAGGAAGGAAGATACTCGTACATAGATTTATGAATGATGATAGTTTAGGGGAATTTATTATGGTCTTGCTAGGACGATGATGATGATGTTACTTGTGGTAGTCATATCTCGTGCGCTTGTGCTAAAGTCAAGATGAATTAATGTGCCTACTGTGTGCGCTGCTGTTGTGGATGTCTGTGATATGTGATATTATCGTTTCCTTCCTAGAAATCTCCAGGATACGTTTCAGCTACCAACAAGTAATTCAACCCATCTGACAGGCAAGATGAGTGCACAGAGTGTGTGTGTGTGTGTGTGTGTGACTGCTCACTGGGCTATTTGTTCAAATGTAGAGCAGATTGACATTTACAGAACAAAGTTGAAGGACAAATCCGAAAAATTAAACAGAGCACTACTTGCGTGCAAAGAATCCTAAATGAGTTCAAGGGAGTTGAGGAAATACGTTTAAGCGTATGAATGTGGAAGTTTGAAAGGTGAACTTGAACTATGTACATGCATTTGAATTGTACAAACGTGGGTTGATTTGACCTCTTAAAGGTGTTAGAACTTAAAATTGTTTCCGTATATCGTTAGTCTCTTTGAGATCGCTGATCATGTTCGCTTAGAAAATACGTTGCATAATTCCAGGCAACATCATTTGTGAAACATTCCATTGCATACTTTTAAGTGCATCGGTTTACAGTACGATCTATAAATAAAATAACAACAATTTCGATCGGAAAGCATACGAGGGCTATTCGGAGTTGTGTCAAGAATTTTAATTGCATACGTAAGGGATTGACATAAGAAGCATATAAGGTAGCGCAAATGTCATTACCTTATCGCAAAATGTTCTCATTTTTGCAAATGGCGTCTTATGTCATCGCGACTTTGACATTTGTGAAGTAAATGGAATCAGAATACACGTAGGCAAATGATGGGTTACTATACTCTTCAAGAACGCGGAATAATTGTGTCAATGTTATTGACAAATCGGTCGGTGGTTTTGGCTTAACGTGAATTTTGTCGTCGATTCCCTGGGCATGTATCACCAACTGGACAGACACTGTGTTTAGCCGCTCTCCTCGAGGAGACTGGTCCACAACGGGACAGTAGTAGACGTAATCGGCCGCGGAGCAGCCGTTCGGTTGGAAAGTATCGCTGCTGTGGCTACAGATGTCCAAAAAGACCCTTATCCATCAACCAGACGACGGGCCATGAAATTGACCATAATCAACGACTTCTTGATGCCGCAAATTGTCGAACTGGGTTTGGAGAACATGTTGTTCCAGCAGGACGGGTGCAACCGCATACACAGCACGAATGACAGTGAATATTCTGCAGTAAGCGTTTCCTGGTCACTTAATCTCTCGGTTTAGTGATTTGCACTGGCCAGCAAGATCGCCCAGACTACTTTCTTTGGGGTTTTTAAAGTCACAAGTCTATACGAACAAGCCACAGACCTTAGTGGCCTTAAAGGAGAATATTCGACACGGATATTCGCCAGAAGATTTGAGAAAAGGCATGGGAAATGCTAGGGAATGCCTTCTCCATCACCATGGTATCCGTAGCTTCTGCAGAGTGAGTCATATTTGGCCTGAATACATTGGCCAAGTTAAAATAATTTTTTTGCGTGCTGTTAGCCATGAGTAGAAGATATCCAACGATTTGGGCGGTTTTCCAGCCGTAGCTGGTTCTCTTTTGTCTGCATGTCGGGATATGTAGGTGCGATGTTGTGTACGTCAGTATGTCAGTATATTGCATGTATGTGCAGACTCTTCATTTCTAGCTGCCCGTTCTTCCAGTTGTAGTTGCTGCATTATGCCTATGATAACTTTATTCGCCGTCTGCCAGGCTTCACTTGTCGTTAGTATAAAAGTTATCAGAACTCTTGGTGTCACATCTCCAGCTATTTCCGCGTTCTGGGTTTTGCCATCACAATATGTGCAGTATGGGCCATCTGAGTGCTCATATTTGCAAAAGTACTCTCGAGAGTATCCATGCCCCAACAGGAATTGTGCCAGGTAATAGTTCACCTCTCTATATCCTCTGCTAGGCCACTCCTCTATGTTGGGTATTAGAGTGAATGTCCACTTGCCTTTGGCTGTAGTGTTCCATCTGCGTTGCTACTCCTCCTGTATGGCCTCGCTGGTGGCTCTCGTCTCTCCTGGCTCGATCCCGCTTTGTGTCGCTGTTTTTTTTTTTTTTTTGCTTCTGGATCGATAGGCATTCTGCCTGAGATTACGCTTATGGCTTCCGGTGACACGGTGCTAAAAGCGCAACACACTCTTAGCTCTGCGATTTTGTGTGCCGAGTTCATGCGTCTCATGTAAGATTTTTATCCACCGCTTGAGGCATATACTAGACGCAGACATAAGCATCGACTTGCTAATTGTTGCTAGCAATTTTCTAATTGGTTGGCTAGATCCTCCAATATTTGGCATTAATCTAGATGAAGACGTTACTGCCCGGGAGGTTTTCTCACCAGCGTACATCATGTGCTCTTCGATGTTGAGCCTTTGGTCCAGCAGCATGTACAAGTATCTTATGTAAGGTATCTACATATGCTCACCGACCAGTATAGTGCACGCTACCATTGTTCTAATCTTCTCATGCTGCTTGTTAATACTGCTTCTGTCTTGCAGTCCGCCAGTTCTAGGTATGATGTCTGTAGCCATGACCTGACATTTCCTATCAAATGACTAAATTTTTCAGACACTTGTTGAAGCGTTTTTGCCACAACGACTACTCAATATCGTCAGCGTAGCCGATGTTGTCTACTCCGCGCGAAATGGGTATTCCCAGGATCCCGTCATAAATTATGTTCCATAGGACTGGGCCAAGTACTGAACCTTGAGGGACTTCAAGTTTGTCCTTCTTTGGCCTTTTTTTTTGCAGGTTGCTTAACGTGGCATGGAAGCATCATATCCTCGGATAGGAAGCTCGTCACAAGCCATAGAGGCTTGTTCTTCTGCTGTATCCCTTGATATGTACGAGTATGTCCATGCTATCTAGCTTTGTTTCGGAGGGGGGTTGCAGTGCTTGGGTCGTTCCGTACTCTCTGTTTCGAAAATGATGGCCTGTTCGTGTACAGGTCTGAGACATGTCATCTTGCTTAGGGCTCAACATCCCCAAATGCCAATCTATTACCTTGTCTTGTAAGCGCAACATGATCCTTCCTCGACTTTACCTTCTCCAAGGTCACCCTATATCGCCCTTTCAATCTCTTCGCAACATTGGCATATTGTAAAATAGGGATCTAAATTTCGATTCGCATATCGTCATCACTTAGTTTTGTCAAACGGTAGTCCAAAGAATTCTCCAACCCTTATGTAACCAGATCCCTTTACATTAGCCTTGTTCGCCTCCTCCTCGAGTACGCTAGTTCATGTATGTAGAATCGAGAATATTCAACTTCCTTTTCTTCGATGTGCCTTTCGAAGTCTGCCCTGGAATGACCCTGTTATCTTGCCTCCCTATCAAGACCGCCTCAACCTCATTAACTTGAATACCCTTGAAGAGTGCAGAGACTTAGCAAAAATTCTCTTCACTCATCGTCTCCTTTCAAGTTCTGTCGACTGCACGTCTTTATAAAACTCTATTTTGTTCAACACTAACCCTCGCAATTTACGTTGTCCTCGTCCATTCTATCGACCTACCCACAGCACCACTTATGGCTCCAATGAACCAATTTTCCATATGCTTCGGAAGGTTAACTCAAACCTCCCAAATGTTGTCGATGATGTTTAAGTCCGGTGAATAGGGCAGCTTTGGAGGCCACTCTTATAGTCTTGTTGCTGATGAGCACTACTTCTGTCTTTTCTTCAGCAAGTTCTAGTTCCATATGTACTAGCCAGTCCTGGACCATCCAGATAGCTTCACTGAAGTCATGCTCCAACTCCTCAATGAGTTTGGTCACTACAACGATTGCTATGTTGTCGGCGAAGTCAATTATTTTCGAAGACCTCGGGATACTAAGTCTGGGGACGTCATCATACTTTAGGTTCCACAGTAGCGGACCTAGTACGGAGCCTTGGCGAACACCGTCTCTGACGTTATACTACCTAGTTCCATAGTCGATGTCGTAGTGCAATATCCTATTTCTAAAACAGTCCGCCACTATCTCCTACAGGTACTCTTTTGGTGACAAGTGCTCGCAGGATGTTTCTGCAGTTTGCGGTGTTAAAGGCGTTCTTGACATCCAGCTTGATAATTGAGTAGTAGACTTCGTTGATGGTAGAACGTACCTTACATAAACCATACTGGCGATCTCCTGCCTCATCGATTGCACTCTCCACTTATGATGCGCTCCAGTATTTTTCCCACAGATGAGGAATCCTGCCGTGGTTTATTACCTTTTGGTAGGAGGACCAGTCTTTGTTTCTTCCACTGGTCGGGGAATACGATACTCCTTCCTTGACGCAAGTGTTCTATATTTCTGGGAACATGTATGGACGCCAATTGATTGTTGCTTTTAAGGGAACGTTGGGGATTTCATCGACACAAGGCGCTTTTTGGTTCTTGATTTTTACGCAGACTTGCAGGACATTTCCTGCGATGACGAGGATTACTGGTATTGGATCGCCACCGTCGTATTTACCCTCTCCGTTTGTTCCTCTATTCCCTGTTGTTGTGGAAAATTTTCAGCTTCCATGTTTTCGAGAAGCATTGTGGACGTAGGCGAAGCTTTTCGGCCATCAACTTCATCATAACCATTTGGTAGGTCGGTTTCCTTGCACATTTCGACGAAGCTTCTCTTTTTACTGTCTTTCATTGGAGTTTTTAGGTTCCTCCGGGCGTTTATGAATCTTTCGTGGAATTCTCCGTGGCTGCTTTGATCCCTGAAGCGCTAATACAATCGGCGAGCCCTGTGGTACTTTGCGCCCAGTCTGGCGATCTAATCGTTCCACCAGTATACTGGTTGCCGTTGCACGTGTTCTGTTTTCTGTTGCATGGCTGCATCTAGTTCACCTTATCGGCAGCTGATCCGCAAATGGATATATCTTCCATCATCAGCTGGGGTAATTCAACGTCCAGAGTGTGTCCTTTTCTGAGGCCATGTGCTGCGTACGAGTGTGGGTATGAATGTATTTGCCACTACACAACTGCCACTCACATTTTCCTGTCTCCGATTTTATTTTATGCTGAACTTAAGATCTATCTTAACTGCATGATATCATCTATTATTCAGCTAAGTTTGCTCCTTTTAGTCTTCACAGCATTCCATCAGGTAGTTGCATGACGCCCATTGTTAAAGCCAAACAACATTAAACACTGTTCAACTAAGTTCATCCACCCACTAGCGGTGGCATTGTGGCCATTCATAAATATTACAACCGGGTCTTGTGTCTAAAGACAAAAAAATAAGATTGCACAGCCATCAATGATTTTACGGGAAAAACGTGTTAACTCTTTCCACCAACTGCTGTGAAATATCTCCGAGCACATACGGACAATAAAATTCAACCCCCAGAAGTGGAGCAACATAAACCTCAAAAGGCGGCGCAAATTCCACATGGTCTCCACTGACAGGACACTGCACATAAATTCCGAGGTCTCCCTTGCGGTAAGTGATCCAGAAGGATACTCGTATACGAGTAGTTTGTTCGATTTTTTTTTTCTCCAATTTCTATTGTCCTGCGTGACACATTTCGCACTGCTTTAAGTATTGACTCGACACACACTGGTAGGAGTATCCTTCATATTTTACAAGGTCCTATATGACTGACCATATCAAAACAAATGTTGGTGAGTAAATTATTTTTCATCGTTTTTCCCAACACTTTTCAATTAACTTGATCAAAGGGACGAAAGAAAAAAAAAAAAAAAAAAACCTCCCACCAACACACCGCATCTAGTAGCGAATGGAATTTTTTAACGCGTGGTAGAGGATGGTGACATGACCTCGAGAATGCCCGCGTTAATTCACACCCATGATTTGTCAGGGACACAAAGGATGGAATTCGGGTGGAAAAAGCAAGAATACGAGTGAGTGTTCCTTTGGCGATAGGGAGCGAGTGGCGTTTCTCCTTTTTTTTATTTTATTTATATCTGTGCCGTTTGTTTTGCACCATTTTGTCTGTCGTCGTCTCCTCACTTGGAGACTGGATGGTTTGGGAACCTCTTGTCCTGTGAATTGTTTTCCCATTGTTGTTGTTGTTGTTGTTGTTGTCGGTCATGGAAAGATGATGATGATGATGATGATGATGATTTTTAGGAGCGACGACAACGACAGTAAAAACTCGATTTATGATTAAGTGTAAACGTGCCACCAGAGAATATTGAGTTTCCCAGTTTGCAGGACGTGGGGCTGGCATGGGCTGTGGCGCACGCAGGCAGTTATAAATCGTAAGGATGTTAAATGGCAGTAATATAAAATTCTGTTGATATTCTCTGGATGTCAAATCGTGTTATTGCTGCGATATTGGATGGTTGTTTTAAATTTTTAAATAAAGGCGGGGTTTTTACGAAATTTTTTTTGTTAAATTATTAAATATTTAATAAAACAAGTTGCTCGTATGTGCTGCATTGCCATTCTTTTCTATTTGATGATCCCCCAGTAGACCAGACCAGCTTTATCTACTTTCAATTGATTTATAGCCCTGTACGTGCATCCCAATCATCTTCATCTCGCAGAGGATCATTGCAAGTAATTGACGTTAATTTTAAAAACTGATCCCACGAATGATGCGACAGTTATTTAATTGAAAGCGACTTATTAAGCGCCAAGGGTTACACACGCATCAAAAAGAGACACACGAAATGGACCAACTTAAAGAGAACAAAAGACAAATGGGATAATTGGAGCAAACTCCCTGGGCTAGGTGGACTATCTGTCTGGCTGATGGGAATCATCCGAATTTAAAATACCCGCCAGGTCTTGGAAAAAAAGAAACCGATGACAGACTGAGCAGAGTAAATTACAGTCTTCAATTGTGTTTGTCAACAAGTCGATGATTTATGAACCTGCATGGGGTGCAAGAGTAATTTATAGTTGGTGGTGGGAACACAAATGAACAGTTCTCACCCCCTTTCCATGTGTTTTATTTCAGGTTTTTTTTTTTTAAGGGAATTTTCTCCTTAAATTGACGCAATTATGTTTCTGGAGACTTTTAGTTGATAAAATTAAGATTTGTGGGTTCAATAGAAATTTTATTTAATTAAATATCGAAACGGTTTTTTTTTTGGGACACAGCGTGAGGTTAGTTTAAAAATATAACCTGCATTGGAAAAAAAGAAAGCAATACAGCGATAAGGATGCCTAAACTTTTTTTTAATGCGAAGACCGTCATCTGCTTACTATAGAGGGGGAGAAATTTTTCCATTTTTTGAGACCATAGCAAGGGGGAGAAGTTTTCTTTTCTTTAGTTGTGTGTGAGATGGTGAGACCTTTTGATTAAGGACTTCCAGAAGTTGGTGCTCTAGAGCATGAGAAAAGCGACGAGATGACAACCTCCTTACTGATCTCCACCACAAACCATAGAGTACTCACGAAAGTAGAAGAAAGTTAGCATGTATAGAATCAACCAGAGCCTACGAAACGATGCTTGCATTGAACTCCTGAATAAAGGGCCAAATAGGCCCTCAAACTATTACCAATTGTCGCCAAACCATGAGTACTGTCAAAGTTATCAATGATATCCAGCTGTCACAATATTGAGTAAGGTTTGCCATTTCATCACGCGTGGAAATTATTAAAATACGAGTACCCCCTTCGGGTAGGGGACAGAATATACCCGAGCTAGGCATGCCTGTCGTAAGAGGCGACTAAAATCCACAAAGCGGAGACGAAAACTTCGAAAAATTGGCAAACAAAAAAACAAATGACCCGGTCCTCCTGGCAGGGGGTTTGTGAGTAGAAATACGGTTACAAAATATGGCAATGAATAAAACAAACGATATAAATACCCCAGGTGGCAGACCAGGTAAACTGGAAAATCCACCCTCCTCGGAGGTCGGTCCCATGGATTCTGGGGGGGGGGGGGGGGACCATTTATTGCTTTTCCAACAAAACACCAGAAGGAGTTCACTCACGCCGAGAACTCCACCAAAACCGATAGTGCAAAAAAGCCCAAAGATAGCGCTATAATTGTAAGTATTCCGAAGATACAAAAACAGAAATCTGGAACTGAAACCAGTATAGTATATGGAAGTGAACATAAAACTGATTCACAAGCGAAAACCCTACCACTTACATCGAATATCTCCGGGAAGAGTAGTCCGCCGGCTAACCAGGACTCAATGAAAACGAAATGCTTCGTAAAAGAGAACAACGAACCACGAGCTAAACTTAATGAAATGGAGCGACTCTTCCATGAGCTTAAAAAGGAAGTAGATGCTCTGCGAAAAGAAAACGAGGATCTCAAGAATATTCATGTACCGAAAGATCCCGATACAACGCCAAACCGTCCAGCAAGTGAATATTTTACGGACGAGGAAGAACTTGCCCACGAAAGGAAACCGGCCTCCAAAAAAAGGCCTAGCAAAAAACGTAAAGCTGTTACTTCACCCGAAGTTTCACAAAAGGAATATAAGCCCGCCGTATCAAACAAGGCAAAAACCCAAGCGAAAAATCGCCCTCCACTCGCAATAAATGTCGTCGGGATAGCGGACTATGGAAAACTTCGTAATCTTCTCAAAAATACGCTGAGGACAAAACACAATATAACCTCGCGCCGAAACAACGAGTGGAAAATTAACGTAGATGACCCAGACTCCTACCGAGCACTGTTTCTAAAATTAAACACCGAGATACCAATGGTATACTTACGAGAATAAGTACGAAAAACCACTGCGACTCTTTGTTAGGGGACTTCACCCGTCGTACGCAAAAGAAGACGTTATGGAAGACGTGAAAAGCCAAGGCTTAAAAATTCTAAAAGGAAAAGCAACGTACGGAAGGAGACAAAGATAATGTCATCAAACGCGGTCTCCCACTTTTTATGCTTACCTTTGATAGGACCGAGAATGTGGATGAAATCTTCAAAATGAAAACCATTCTAAACATCAAGGTAAAAGTAGAGCCCATGCGTAAGGGCAAGAGATCGATACCTCAGTGTAAGCGATGCCAAGGCTTTAACCATACGCAGGCATACTGCCAGAAAGAACGACGGTGCGTAAAATGTGCCGGTACACATCTCTCGGAAGAGTGCAACATAACCAAGCAGGTCCCAGCGGTCTGCGCGAATTGCATGGGAAACCACACAGCGAACTATCGAGGTTGCGAAATCGCCAAGGAACTTCAAAAAAGACGCGTTACTCTAAAAAAACCGATAGAACATAAAATCGATAAGCTTAAGACCGTTAAGCCAGTCAAAAGGACAAGACCGATGAAGGAAAATACAAAAATTGCACAAGAGAACGTCGCTGGTCCAAGTCCAACGGAAAAACTGCCACTGGCTGGAAGTACGAAATCGTTCGCGCAAGTCGCATCAAGGTCAGCCACAACAGATCCGGTCTGCCAAATACTAGCTGTGATATTGCAAAAACTTGAGGAGCAAACCAAGGTTAATCAAGTTATTTTCGACAAATTGAACAAGCTCGAGTTCAAGCCACTCCCAAAACATAAAAGTAGAACTGGATTCTATGCAAATAAGCTCAGTTTCCGTAAAAATAAATCATTTAGACTACCAGATCGGATCGTGTTACTTCAATCACAACAATCCCGCGCGTCACCGCATAAAACTTATCTTAACCACCTATGCAACGAGCTAAAAAATGTGCTGCAGGACTTAAGAAATTGCGAGACTATTACTTACCTCGAGAGCTTGACCGCTGATAAGTGTTCAAACTACTCTCTATGGAAAGTCTTGAAGTCCATAAGGAAACCCGTAATGCACTCGCCACCAATAAGGAAAGCTAACGGCGAATGGGCAAAAGGAGACAAAGAGAAAGCGGAATTATTTCCCGAACATTTAGAGGAAACGTTCAAAGCCATTTGATGGACAACCATTGATCGAAGATATCCGAATGTAAATACGGCACCCGACAACTTTAAATTAAAAACCATATCCCTGTCCGAACTTCGTATGACAATAAGAAAACTGAAAAATAACAAGGCTCCAGGGTATGATTTAATCACTGGCGAAGTTTTGAAGGAGCTACCGACAAAAGCGTTAGTTAAGTTACTCTACATTATAAATGCTTCATTGAGACTTCTATATGTTCCAAGGCAGTGGAAAGTCGCCGAAGTGATAATGGTTCCGAAACCGGGGAAATGTGCAAACGACCCATTTCGCTTCTGCCGATAATATCTAAGGTCTTTGAGAAACTTCTGCTAAAAAGATTGCACCCAGTAATTGAAGAAAGGCGATTGATCCCGGATCATCAATTCGGGTTTCGGGTTAAACATTCCACAATCGATCAGGTGTATCGAATAACAAATGAAATTGAAAAAGCTCTAGAAAGGGAAAAATATATGCTGTACCGCTTTTCTCGACGTATCGCAAGCGTTCGACAAGGTATGGCACGAAGGCCTGAGATATAAGCTAACGGTAATCCTACCAGATAAATTCTACAGAATATTGGAATCGTACCTTAATAACAGACTCTTTCGTGTTAAACATGGGGCAGAATATTCGGAATTCAAAGAAATCCATGCCGGTGTTCCGCAAGGAAGCGTTCTCGGACTGTCGTAGCAACGTTCGCAGATGATACAGATGAGTCAGTCAAATCATCAACTGGAAAACTCCAACGAGCTTTAAACAAAGTATGCGAGTGGACAAAGACCTGGAGAAATGTACTGGCTATTCGGAAGATACTCGAAGTTAAGCGTATACAACAAACTGCTTCTGTATAAGCAAGTGCTAAAACCGTCTTGGACATACGGTATACAACTTTGGGGTTGTACCAAGCCAAGCAATATGACTGTTCTGCAAACATTCCAAAACAAAACACTAAGAGCAATTGTGAATGGTCCATGGTATATAAGGAATATAAGGATATTCACAGAGATCTAGGAATTGCTACCGTGAGGGATGAAGTAGCAAACTTTGCTCACAAACTTCGTACTCGCCTTCATGATCATTGCAATAACTCTGGACGTGACAAACCTCGAGCGCCGACTACAAAGCTACAAAGAACAAGACCGTACGATCTGGCGCAGTAAGGGAAAACCGCATGTAATGACGGTGTTAGTAGTTGCCTTCGCTGGAAAGCTACCTACCTAACGCGATTAACACTACTGAAGCGTAAACTACTTGTTAAGGTAACTTAGTCGTAGTCACCACAAAACGAAAAAATGAGAGGAACGAATTTCCTACTACTATGAGCACGAGCGGCCGGTTCTCATAGTGCCTCTCTGGGGGGTGAGGTTTAGCCCGTAGGCATATACTGGCCGACACTTATGAATCATCAGATCAGATATATGAATCGGGCATAACCAATGGTACGGGCCATTGGTATCTTTTGAAGATTCCTGCACCTCCAGGCGCAACCAAAAAAAACGAGTACGCAACGTGAATTTCGTTGTGAGGTCGGTCGTCATTATGGCTTCAGTGCGCAGCCAATTCGTTGCACCGTGGAAAAGTTTGAGCCTGAGTACACTCTTTTGGACCTTAAGCCACTAAACAGAAGAAAACATAGTAGCCGTAGCGGCCAGTATCGAAGAAGACCCAGAAATGTCGATTCGGCGCCGATCAGCTGAATTGGGCATCGCCAGAGAGTCAACCAGGCTTATTTGGCGGTTGGATTTGGGCCTATATCCGTATAAAATTGTGCTGACGCAAGAAGTGAAGTCGCAAGACCATAGGCAACGCCGTGAGTTCGCTAATTGGGCCCTGGAAATGTTGGGCGGGGATCCGGATTTTGGCTAAAAAATCATCTTCTCGGACGAGGCCCATTTTTGGCAAAGCGGCTATGTGAACAAGCAAAATTGCCACCACAATCCACAAGTGTTCGATCAAGCATCAATGACTGTTTCATGCGGTTTATAGCACGGCGCCATCATCAGACCTTATTTCTTTCAAAATGAGGAACGAGACATCGTTACCGTCAATGGTCCTCTGTGTAGAGCGATGTTAATCGACTTTCTGTAGCCAGAGATCGACAACATCGATATATCCGAGCTGTGGTTCCAAAAAGATGGCGCTACATGCCACACAAGCGACTCAACGCTCGAAGTGGTGAAGGAGAAATTTGGCGACTGGGCCATCTCACGGTGAGCGTTCACCAATTGGACGGCGCGATCATGCGACTTGACACCCCTCGATTATTTTCTCTAGGGTTACGTCAAGTCCTTAGTCTACGCTAACAAGCTAACCACTTTGGACGAGTTCGAGGCCAAAGAATAACGCCGCACATATTGGACCGATGATATCTCACACACACTTTATTTTATTTAAATTTAAAAATAGGAAGCGCTTAATGAATGACCCTTTATTTTCAGCCTTGAAGGCTCCATCTAACCTAAAAAAGAAAGAACAACCCCAGCCCTCATTGTTTGATGACGCTTAAGAATTATTATAAAAACCATATGTCGCCCTCAAGTGGATTCCATTTCCGAAGAAGGACTTTTGCCCTGTCATCCCACTAAATCCTTTCTCCCTCTTCCCTTATACTTCATCCTCTTCCATATTTTTGTGCCATTTACAGTCAAGTTATCACTACCGGTCCTAACAAAAAAAAAAAAAACATATTCCACCCCTCCACCCAATGGCCAACATTTGACATTTATGACTTAATGTCCCATCAATAAACTCACACTCATCCACACATGGACTCATCTTTGTCCGGTGCTGGTCCCCTGGGGGTGAGAGGGGAGGGGTCAATTTACAGAATTAAATTTAAACGCAATAGGATATTTATTTAAATATTTACTTCAAAAGGGACAAAAACACTCATAGTCCAGGAGCAGATAACTTTTAGATATCCTGCTGATGGCCATAGACACAACATCAACAGAAAGGACATAGTACGAGTATTTGTCTATCCAATGATAAGAGAGCAAACTTACAGGGACAATCGTGTCGGCCTAGTCAGCTCGGCTTTGATGGGCGCGTAAATTTTCAAGAAAATTGGATGGAAATTTAAGTAAAATTTATGTTAAAGTCCTGAGCGATCCTCCCTCTGTGTTTGAGTGTGTAAAAACGGCAATACGTTTATGCATGAGTAATTTATAGTTGAATGTGTTAGTGTGTGTGTGTGTTACACTAAATGGGACTAATTTCTCTGTGTTTTCATTTTCAGTGAAGGACTCTCTTCCTGCCCAGCTACACACAGAGGCACACATATATTCTAAGCATAAACACATCCTCAAACAGTGCCATCAAAATAAATTGTCTAGGTTGTGTGTAATTTAGATAAATGGCATTTAACTTGAGTTAGGTTCGTTGTTTTGTCGTCGTCGCAGGTTTAGTTCAGAAAAGACTGCTTCGGTCCGTTGATCCTTGTTATATGGTGTCCTGGTTGTGTGCCGATTTTTGCTGTTTCTGTTGTTTTCGCTAAACAATTTTTTTTTTTTCTTCTATTTTTCCACCCTCAAACTCCAGGCGGTTGTCATAAAACCAATTTATCCTTGCTTATATCGAAAGTGAAGATACAAGCATGTGTGGTGTGGGCAGACAAGGAAGGATTCAGAAATTATATTTAATATCTCTTTAGCCAATTTGTCAAGGATAATAACGTACGATTATGGGAATTATCGGTGTATTTTTCCGATTTTTAAACTCTTGACTCTTGATGTCACCATCAAGGACCTCCCCAAAAGTGGGGAAGGGTGGACGTTAGGAGACAGAGACAGAGAAAGTTTGTTTACTTAGGTCGAGTTAAAGTGGAACAACTTTGTTGTGTACAACACACATGCCATTAGAATTAACTTGATTACGAGCGACGAGGTAATTGGTCCTTAATTCGAATTGCTGCAATTAACTGATAATTTAAATGTGATACGAGTATACTCGTACGTAAGCCGAGGCTAACCGGGTTAAATTATAGGTAATTTTAATATCCAATTGAATGTTGTTTTTGTTGTGTAATTTTCTGTTGAATAATTTTGATTGATGTAATGTGCGTCAAGGGTTGACCAATATAGAAGTCATGCAATTTATAAATATGCTCTGCTAACAAATTTACATTTTAAAAAAAGGACAACAGTTTAAATATGTAAATTTAATGGGGCTCATGGTAATTTTGTTTCATGCTCTTCTTTTTTTTTGGGAGATTAGGTCGAAATATTTAGCAAAATGGGTTTTGTACAATATGATTGGATTGGTCAGAGTTAATGGCTTATGCAATAGTACGAAAGTAGATTGACCTTTTGGACGGTTAATTCATATTTTTAGTCCTATTTTATGATCAAAATTTTATATGCGGTGAATTTTAAAAATTAATGTAGTGTGGTGGTGCTTACCTTCACCTGTGCCAAAAAGTGCGGTCTTGGTGTTAACTCGAGCGAAACTTAACTGATGCTCTTCACCACTAAAACCAAAATACCTGACTTCGCACTTCCTCGGCTAAATGGTCAACCACTCTCTCTGTCGTTCAATGTTATGTTAGGTATTTAGAAGTTATCCTAGTTTTTAAACTCAACTGGAAGCTAAACATAGAACAACGGGTAAAGAAGGCATGAATAGCCTTCTACGCCTCTAACAAAACATTCGGGAATAAATGGGGCCTTCAACCAAGGCCGTGGTAAAACCCATTCTCACATATTGGTCAATATTATTGTGGCCGGCTCTAAGTAAGGCCTATAATATAACTAAACTCAACAAGCTACAAATAACAGAGGGTGGCCGTGGTGTAGTGGTAACATCATCGCTTGTCACGCTGTTGGTTCACCGTTCAAAACCTGATGTCAATAATCATCTATTTATTTCGCATGAAATAAATAAAAAAGTCGATCAATTGCGAAAGCTATGTCAACTCTACTGCGAAGGCATAACACTGGCAGTAGAGTGGTCATATGGCCGAGAATGCAACTTGATCGTGATGATGACATCAGAAGGACGGAAATAAATACTGTGAATCATGAGCAACGACAAAAGCAAAAACAAACAAGCTCCCTAGTTATCTGGACGCTGCCCTTGGAGTTTACAGAAACTTAATACCATCTAAGATTCAAACCACTACACTAAATCTTTCTTTCTCTCTCTCTCTTCTTCACAACGCGCTCTTTCGCGCGCGCAAATTATAAAAAAATAAAAAACAGGAGTGCACCTACGTACTAATACGCACCCAACATACACACTAAGTATTACTTCTATGGGCTCCAGTTTCCGTTATTCTGAAGCATGTAATTTACAACATTCATGGGAGTGGGCCACTCCCCAAATTGGTTCCGAAGGACTATCCTCTTGGTTTCATAACGTAGGCAATGAAAAAAATACGTGTTCCATGTTTTCCGGAACATTTTCACAATGTGGACAGTTTGGGATAGTTTCATGTCCGCTTTTTTGAAGAGTTATTCTCTAAAACAGCCATGTCCCGTCCGAAACTGAATCAGATAAAAGTTTGTTTCGCTGTGTTTCAGTTTTATTCAAAAATCGATCGCTGGTATAAGGCGATGCGTCTATTTCCCCTTTACGGATACGTTCCACTGTTGTTGGTAGGTTGCAATTCTGAGAATTCTTTCGTATTTTCTTCTTTCGTTGTCTACCCGGACATTTAGAACTCGTTCGCTTTTTAGTCATGCCTTTCCTTAAGCGAGTAAGTCGATAGGTAGCATTGAGGATACGACGAGTATAACATCGTTCGAGACAGTTCGAAACGCACTGGCGACCCTTAGTGTGCTAAAACGGTGGACGGGTTTAACTTCACGCACGTATGACTAAACTTTCGTGGCATATGACCATATTTTTGCTGCGTATATATATGGAACTGGCAGCTCCTGCAAGTAGAAGTCTTTTATTCTGTTTTGGGCCTCCGATATTACCCGCTTTTGATGATTTTTTGTATGCATACTCAAGGTGGTGTTTGAAACTTAAATGAGCATCAATAATCACTCACACTTCATGCCGTCCGACTCTATATCGTTTCGCGAACTTTTCTACTTGTAATAAGCACCGACTCGGTTTTATAGTCAGCAAGTTGATTGTCTCGTTGCAGTGGAGTTCAACTTCTCCTACAGGTTTTACTAAACCACAACCACCGATGATTACCGCTTCTTGAGATATCGGTTGGCGTAGAATTTCGTCATACATAGCGTTCCACAGCAGGGGACCGAAGACCGAGCCTTATGAGACACCGCCAGTTACTTTTTACTTTTCAATTCCCTCGTCAGAATCGTAAAAGAGGACTCTGTTCGCGAAATGGCTCGTTATTATTTTACAGACATACGAGTAATCCGGTATTTATATCCGATAAAGACAGCTCATAATGCGTTCCCAATTCACTTAGTTAAACGCGTCTTTCACGTCCAAGTTTATATTGGCGCAGTATTTTGTGGTGCCGCCTTTCCACTGCCTGCCTTCTGTAGCGTTCGGGCTCTCGTTATTAATGCGTTTCTTTCATCTATCGTGAAGGGTGCCTTACAGAAACCGTGAAACCGTACTGATGCTCCGAGAGACTTTCTGCTGTTTCAATAAGTAATACCTAATGGCAGTACTGCGGGGAGAGTGGTTCGAAGTGTGCAGGGTGTGGTTTAGTAGATACGTATGTGTATTCCTCGCCTCGATCATTCAAGTTTGCGAATCAGATTACACATCCTTTGGCGCAACCATAATAGAAAAAAAACCCTAAAAAAAGTTCAAAAGTCTTCAAAGGCCGTAGAGATGAGGATCACTCTTTTCACCATTCTGGCAATGATATATCTCAACCACGTAGCCCCTATGTAAACCGCCTGGGTAGTCACTAGAAAACATGAAAATCTCTCAAACTCAACATTCAGGACTACATATCGATCATCGCATTTCCTGTCCCATTGCCAGCCTTTACATTGTATTTGCACATCACCATGATTTGGTAGAACAAACCCCAGAGGCGCCTCAATAAATTCGCACATTTGGCTTTCATCATAAAAATGCCGTTTTATTTTCTGCTCATGTTTCACCCCCAACAAACACACACACACACACACACACCACTCATCTTTAGCGAACTCAACTTCACACTATCAGAACTATAAACTGCCAGATGTAGAACTTCTCTCGAATTAAAATTTATGGTAAACAAAACCTTGAACGATGCTAATGCCACTAGCTCTGGATAAACTCTCTCTCTTTGTCAATACACCACTGGTTCAAGGTATCGCGTGAGAGGGTAATTTCATCCATATCGTTAGCCCGAGGGATTTGTTTATCCATAAATCCACGATTCTATAACGCATCGGATGCTATCATATCTCCACCAGCACCAGCAGCAGAAGTTCCCTTCTGTTTGATGTTTTCATTGCGCTGCTGCTGTTGCTGCTCTGTTTAGATTATCTGTCCAAACATGTTTAGTATCTCGGGAAGTCGGTGCGCGGTCTTTTTATGCGTTCGCAAACTGTGATTAAGCTTCTGCTTGTACTTTTTGGAAAATCATTCAATTCACTTCCTTTCCCAGAGCAGTTTCCCCCTCTTTAATGTTGATCTGCCAAAGTAATCCTCAGTCCTCTCACTCCTTCAAATTAATCCAAATTGGCAATTTCGCCTCCCTGCCACCACCACATCCACCCATCCCACAGAAGTCGAAGCCAATAAAACAAAGAAGAAGCACAGTAATAAAACAAAAGCAATGGAGAAACCAATAAAAATTAAGGATACATCAAGTGTGCTTGGTACTTTACGGCGTTTTGACTTTGGAGCCTTAGAAGTTGGCAGGAGGTCGGTCCACTCCCACGAAACTCACCACATGCCACAGGATGGCTTAACATTTCACCAGAACAAGTAGACCCATTTTGGGCTTAGGACTTAGGACTCTGTGTGTGCGATTCTTCCCTTTCTGTGAAGTGTCGTGCTCTTCCCTAATGTCCTTTACGATACTTGTGATATGGCACATTACACTTGGAGATACCCACACATACTCGTACGGATGCTCGTCGTACATCCTGGGCAGATACTTTGTTTTTGGAGTAAACTTAATTTCCTTCAATAATTGTCCAAGGAAACGATGCCTTCTATGTGTGCATGTAGAGCGGTGGAGTTCCTTGGATTCGCCTGAGTGATATTGTCGAGATTATTATGATGAAGAAATGGTGGAGGGTATGTGGGTTCCTGAAAGGATCAAAAGTTTGTTTATATTGCTTTAGCCATAGGCACAGGGTATCTGGAAGTAACTGGGACCATGTTTACTGTGCTGTTGAGAAATAGTTTTATTGTTAGGACTTCATTTGTTGTGTACGGATGGGATTGTGTACATTTTGGATGGAATAGTATGCAGTCAAAGTTCGTATGAATTTGTCTTTCAAGGAAGGAAGTAGAAATCAAATTCACTTTGACATTTTCATTTCGTGCCACAATATAGAAGCAGTCTTCTATTGGAATTTGTTTAGGTTTCTTAAGACATTTGCTGAGAAAACAGAAAATCCTTTTTAACCAAATACTGAAGGATTAAGGACAGTTCTTCGACTGAAAGTAGAGAGTATAAATTTTTAAAATTTAAATTGTATTCTGTTTCAAATGGTTGCATGGATTTATTTGAAAGGAAAGTCTTTGCAAAGTAAATTGGTAGAGCAGTCCCACGTTGATTCTAACCGGTGACCAAATTCAAAAAATGGTGCAACCAGTCCTGGATTAATATAAGGGCGACCAAAGGGTCCACAGCTTCAAAATTTGAGGGCGGCAAATGATGCATTTCCTTCCCCGAAGATTGGAAGAGCGGAGTGATTGTTAAGCTGGAGAGGAATATGCGTTCCTCCGGCTGTGGCAAAACTAACAGCTAACAGCAACAGCAGACGATGAAAGGGCTGGAGTAAGCAGTACTGCGCAATTATCACGCTGGGTGTCAAGAACACTTTCAACACCGCAAACTGGAGAAATATCTTGCGAACACTTATCGCCAAGGGAGTAGTCTGATACTCTCTTGTTCGCAGAAGATAGTGAGGGACTATATTAGAAATAGAATCCTGCAATATGACATACACGGAACGAAGCAGTATATCGTCACAATCTGTATTCCCCAAGGCTGCGTACTAGATCCGGTACTGTGGAACCTAATGTATGATGACGTCTTTTGACTTAGAATCCCAAAGTATTCGAAAATAATTAGCTTCGTCGACGACATAGCAATCCTTGCTACTCCTTGAGGAGTTGGAGCATAACTGCAATTAAGCTATTGGGATAGTCCAGTACTGGCTAGTATGCACGAGCCTAAAACTAGCAGAAGAAAAGACAGGAGTAGTGCTCATCAGCAGCAGGCGAGTCATGGAGACTATAAGAGTAATCGTGTGCGAGATCACGTAGTAGTTTCTAAACCAGATTCAAAATACATTGGCATTACAATAGATGCAAAGCTAACTTTTAAGCAACATCTGCAGTATGTAGCTGAGAAGGCAGCAAAGGCAACGGCTGCCCTGGCAAGGATCATATGATTCTTAGCAAGAGTTGTGGCATGGATAATGCTTTACGTCCCCAAATATGGGCAAGTGCCATGAAGACGAGAGTAGAATCAGAAAGAAGACGTTTGGATCAATAGGAAGTATGGGGAGCTGAGTTTTTACCTAACCCAGATGCTTACTGGCCATTGATGCTTTGAAGTCTACCTCCAGTCGTGGATGCGGAACACATCATGTTCCATTGTCCACGATATTATGAAGAACGACACCTGTTGGTGAACAAACTGGGTGAGAATCTAACCCCAGACAACATCACCGACAGATAATGAGCAGGAAAGAGGCCTAGAAAGCAGTTAGCAAACACTGTGACAAACATTAGAAAGGAGCAGCGAAGACATAAGCAACAACGAAACGCAGCGCAGCAGGCTGCCAACACGAATGAGCCGAGTATCTAATGCTGAAGTCCCCCTCGTGATGAAATGCTTGATGGTAATGCCGCGACATCCAGGGATTGGAGGGAAGGTGGGTTTAGTGGATGGAAATCCCACACTGTTACTGTGTATGGGCTCAGTTTCGTCTTTAAAAGATTCCCACCTTCTGACGGGAGAAAAAAAAAGCAAACGTTAGGCTATTGATGACAATGACGGGATGCCGAATATGAAGGGGCTTTTGACACAAAAGAAAAAGTCGATGTTTTTATCTCTAATTAGTCTCTACCACTACGAATCTATTTGCTTTTGTTGGTAAGGGCAGGACATTCACATAGCAGATGGCGAAAAGATACAATTTCTTATTCATCCCTTCAGCTTCTGCAATATACGAGTAATTGTTATGTATAACCCCTCCGAGTGAATGCCATGATGCCGGAGACGACTCGTGTGTTATTACGATTTAGTCTTAACTAAAGGAATAGATATTTTTCTTGTTATAGACATAGCCATAGGTTTCTAGCCGTCACGTCAAGTGGACTCACCGCATGTTGCACGGCTTTGTCGTCATTAACTATAATATATAATGGCAGTTCTTACAAAGGGAGGAGCCTGCGAAATATGCATTGCAAGCAAGTGTCGAAGTCACATAATCAGTTTCTATCTACCTGGTAGTGCTTTCCCATCGGGATAGGATGGAAGCATGATCGTACGGTGCTGATGACCAAAAGCCGGCTTCTTTTAGTGTTAATGCAGTTTTAGCAACGACTTTATTGCAGTAGATATCGAACGGAATCAGATTTAGCATGGTATCCATTGCGCTGTGAGTGTCGTTCAAATAGATCATGTAATCCCGAAGCAGGGCGTTCTCTGGATCTGGGTGAGCTTTGAAAGATTACGACTACTTCAGCGATCATCCAGTGATGAGGTACTTGTTTCGGTTTAAAACAGGCATTAATTAGAAGTACGTAAGTAAGTTAATCATTATTAAGTTAAGGCAATGAAACTATCCCAAGTTTCATGTCCGAGTTTGAAGAGGTATTCTCTGAAATAGCCATGTCCCGCCATAAACTATCATAAATCAGATAAAAGTTCGTTTCGACGTTTTTATCCACACATCGATCAGGGGTATAAGGCAATACATCCATCTCCTCTTTACGGATTCGTTGCACTATTGTTGCCAGATTGAAATATGGCGATTTCTTCGTGGTCTACCGAGTCATTTCGAACTCGTTCGCTTCTTAATCTTTCCTTTTCTTCAGTGGGTAAGTCGATGGGTAGCATTGGAGATATGATGAGTATAGCATCCTTCGAAAAAGTTCGAAAAGAAATGGCTACCCTTATTGCGCTAAGATGGTGAACTGATTTAATTCCACGCACGTACGACTTAACTCGCGGCACTTGACCATATTTTTGCTACGTACATATAGAACTGGCAGCTCCTGCAAGTAGAAGTCTTTTATTCTGTTTTAGGCCTCCGATATTACTCATTAGCCTTGAAAGTGCACTAATATGTAGCTCCCGATGATTTTTTGTAGGCATGCTCAAGATGGTGTTTGAAACTTAAACGAGCGCTAATAGTCACTCCAAGGTACTTAATAAACGGTTGAGAAACTACTTCGTGCCCTCCGAACTTTCCATTGTGATTGTCTCATTAGAATGGAGTTTAACTTCTTCAAGAGTTTTCGTTACAACCAACACCGCCATATCTTCCACAAAGCCGATAGTTGACGCTTCTTTTGGAATCGGTAGGTGTAGAATTTCGTCATACATAGTGTGTGGGGGGAGCCGTGGCTCAGTGGTTAAGTGCGCGGTCACTGATTGAGAGGTTCAAGCTTTGAATTCAAGAAAACACAGAAATCTCTGGGAATCGGCATAAAACTGTAGGCAAGCCTTGTATCGGGCTGTTAGCGCCAAAATATTTATTCATTTTATAGCGGTAAACAGCAGGGGTCCAAGGATCGAGCCTTGTGGGACACCGCCCGTTACTTCGTACGTCTTAATTCCCTCGTCAGAGTAGGAGAGGAGGACTGTTCGCAAAACACTTCTTTATTATTTTGCAGAGATAATCCAGTATATCGACCCGATAAAGACAGGTCATATTGCATTCCCAATTCGCTAAGTTAAACGTGTTTTTCACGTCCAAGGTTATAATGGTGCAGTATCTTTTGGTGCCGCCTATAGGTGTTCAGGGTCTCGTTATTACTGCGTTTATTGTATCTGTCTTGAAGCGTGCCTTACGGCAACCGTATTGGTGTTCCGAAAGGCGTTCTGCTGTTTCAATTGCTGGATTATACGCTCAAGGATTTTTCCGACCGTGTCGAGCAAACAAAGAGGACGAAAAGATGAAGGTTCGTTTGTACTCCCCTTTCCTTTCGGCAGTAGGACTAGTCGTTAGTGCTAGTCCAAGGCTAATGGAAAACTTCCCGTCAAAAGAAACCGTCGCTTCAAAGGCGGTGATTTCGATGTTGACGACCGTCCGCGTGAAGGAAGGCCAAAATCCTTCGAAGACGCTAAATTGGAGGCATTGCTCGATGAGGATCCGTGTCAAACGCAATAACAGCTTGCTTCAGCATTAGGAGTTACCCGTCAAGCCATTTTCAAGCGATTGCATGCGTTTGGAATGATTCAAAAACAAGAAACTTGGGTTCCTTATGATTTGAAGCCAGGGGACGTTGAGCGTTGTTTTTTCGCCTGAGAACAACTGCTCCAGCGGCAAAAAAGGAAGAGTTTTCTTCATCGCATCATGACGGGTGATGAAAAGTGGATTCATTACAGGAACAAAGTCATGGGGACTGCCCGGTCATGCTTCTACGTCGTCGGCTCGGCCGAATATTCACGCTGCGAAGATTATGCTGTGTATTTGGTGGGACCAGGTCGGTGTCATTTATTATGAACTGTTGAAACCCATCACTGGGGAACGGTATCGACTTCAATTGATGCGATTGAGCCGAGCACTGCGCGAATACGAGCAGAGGCAAGAAAAAGTGATTCTACAGCATGACAACGCTCGGCCTCACGTTGCCAAACTCGTTAAAACCTACCTGGAAACGCTCAAATGGGAAGTCCTACCCCACCCGCCATATTCCCCAGATATTGCGCCATCCGATTATTACTTGTTTCGTTCGATGGTATATGGTCTCAGCAGTTCCACTCATATCAAGACATCAAAAAATGGCTTGATTCGTGGATAGCCTCAAAAGATGAACACTTTTACCGTAAAAAGTTGTAGCTAGCGATGGGCAATACTTTGAATGATTCATTTGTAACCATTTTTTCACAATAAAGTTGCATTTTCATCAAAAAAAGAACTTAGTTGCGCACCTAATAGCATCTTTTAGGGCTCTATTTGTGGTACTGTCCAGTCCCGTAGCATTTCTATCGCATACCTTCTTACATATCTCGAATAATTCTTCGCATGTTATCATCAGTATGGACGCACTCTCGTGAACGCTTTGACCAGTCGACTCCGTACTTTCCCGGCGAGGAAATAAGGTCTCAACTATTTGTTGTAGCAGTACTGGACACGTTGACCAGATAAATGGGGGCCTTTCGATACAATTTTGTATGCTTCACCCCAGACGTCGTTATTAAGTTGTTCATAAAGATTCTTAAAACAAAGACGCTTGCTACATTCAGTCGCTTTTTTAACCGAGTTCTCGCCTCTCGATATGCATTACAGGTGGACTGGAGTTGCTGTTCATTGGCATACCGAGTCCGTGATATCTGTAATCCCTTTAAATCCTTTAATTTACTTTCATTTAGATTCATCTTGAATTTCCTCAATTTCCAATCACAATTTGCTACTTCGGCATCAGTATAGTGCGCTTTATCTCACCAAACCCTATCCAAACGCAACATTGAGCTCCAAATCAATTAGCGAAATCAAAATCACAAAAATCCCTTTCCACACAATCCTAAATCGATATTAATTAATATACCATTCCACGTCGAGAAATCCTTGCAAATCAGGGAATCATAAATCAGTATTACACCATGCTGTGGTTTCTTCGCAGATTTTCTTTCCAAGTCCACACCCAAGCTGGAAAATTTCAACTTTGAATCCTGCTGATTCCGGATTTTCCTCTTCTTGTTACTGTACATCATCTCTGGTCTAATGTAATTAATTTTCTATTCCCAGCAACAGAATTAAAGACCCACAGATAGCAAAATGAATACCGTGCATCATAAATATTAATAACAAAAGTATCTACGAGCAGTTCCGAGTTTTTATGTGCACCAGCATCGGGCATCGAATAAGAGAAAAACTCCTTCTTTCCGCTCGAAGATTTTCACAGATATTTTCTTTCGTCGAGGTTCGAAAATTATTCAGTATTACGTATCTCTGTTTCAGGTTTGTATCTTGCACTGTAGCAGTTCTCGACACCATGCACGAAGAATATATATTTCGCTCGACAGTTCCTGTCTGCAGCCGGGAATCCATTTATAGCTCTGAACACCATCACCACCACCGCCACCTCCAGCGTAGATAGTCGTCGATTGCTATGGCGTTATCGGAATTTTTGATTGCGATTTTAATTCGATTGCCCTCGTGCCGTCCACCCGCAACATCAGTGGCATTTGGAGATTTACTAATGGACACACTGGGAATGATGAAGAGCTGCCAAGCAGCTGCTTCTCGTATTCCAGATGTGTTGGCTCTTCGTGGTGGGATAGGTCATGTGGTAGTGGCGTCGATTTATGTTGTTTACTTGGAAGGAGAAGAATACCATGCTTCGATTAGGGAATATTTAGAGCTGTCCAGACGGACAACGTCTGGAATTGTTAATAAACAACAAGGGTGGTGGTGTTCTGGATAAATTGTACTCTGCAGACATGAAACTATTAGGCGCCCTTGGTTTATAATTTATTTTTGTTTTAATTAAGAGGATTGTATTCGGTGGACAAAAAGACATTGGACAATGACCTTAACATTCTGCCTACAATTACCGGATTGCATAATTCGCTAAAAGTGTTATGGGAGTTCCTGAAGAGCGAAAGAAGCGAGAGAGCAATACACAGGTTCCAGCTTCCGTGACTCACCCGTGACAGCAGACTCGTTCTCAATCAACACGAAGTCCCTGGACTGATACTGCCTTGGATGCCTATACTTGGAGTCCCATGACCAAACTGAGCGCGTACTCAGTAACAGTGTGGGATTTTCACGGACTAAGCCCACCTCCCCTCTTACCCCTAGTCTTTGCGGCACTGCCGTCAAGCATTTCATCGCGAGTGGGGCTTCAGCCTTACATTCGGCTCGTTCGTGTTGCCAGCCGTCTGTGCGACGTTTCGCTATCGCTCCTGTCATCGTTGTTCTCTCATGATGGTGGCCACAGTTTCGCTTACTGCTTCCCAAGCTCGTGCTCGTCATCTGTCTGGTGGTGTTATCTGGTGTTAAGTCCACACGCAGTCTGTTCGCCAGCAAGTTACGTTCTTCGTGATATCGTGCACATTGGAAAATGATGTGTTCTGCATCCTTGACTGCTTCCGTGCATGTTGAGCAATAAGGGTTGTCTTCGTGTCCAAATCTGTGGAGGTAGGCATTGAAACATCCATGACCAGTAAGCATTTGCGACGGATAAAAGTTCAGCTCTCCATGCTTCCTATTGATCCAAGAGTTTATATTGGGGATCAATCTCTGCTTCTATCCGAAGAAGAGTTCGATCTCTCTTGCCATTCTTCGAGGCTTGTTCTTGGCGGTACTTAGGTGTCACTTACCATTGTTCTGTTGGCACGATATTTCCATTCGGATTCTTTAACGAGGAGGTCTATTGCCACCATTCCAGCAACTACCCATGCCGCGTCGTAGGAGGTTGTTCGAAAGGCGCTACATACTCTCAAGATATTGGTTCTCTAGACTGCCTCCGTCTTCCTTCTGTACGATTTAGTCTTCATGGCACTTGCCCATATTTGGGAGCCGTAAAGTATCATCTATATCGCAACTAATCCTCCAATATTTGGCATGATCCTTACCAGGGCAGCCGTTGTTCTTGATGCCTTCTCAGCTTCGTGTTGCAGATGTTGCTTAAAAGTCAACCTTGCATCTATAGTGACGCCAAGCTACTTCAGCTCTGGTTTGAAAACTACAACGTGATCGCCCACGGTTATTCTTATAGTCTCCATAACTCGTCTACTGCTGATGAGCACTACTTCGGTATTTTCCTCAGTCCTGTACCATCTCGATAGCTTCATTACAGTCATGCTCCAACTCCTCAATCACTTCGGTCACCACAACGATCGCTATGTCGTCGGCGAAGCCAATTATTTTCGAGGACCTCGGGATTTAAAGTCTGAGCACATCGTCGTATATTAGATTCCACAGTAGTGGACCTAGCTCGGAGCCTTGGGGAACACCGCTTGTGACGTTATACTGCCTCATTCCGTCGTCGGTACAATAGTAGAATATTCTATTTCTAAAATAGTCAACCATTATTTTCTGCAGATAGTCCGGTACTCTCTTGGCGGTAATCTAGCAATAGTTTATCACCCGAAATACTCCAGGGTGTGTAGGCGAATAGAAGTTCGTGCGGGCTCGCCTTCGTCGTGCGGGCTCGCCTTCGTCGTGCAGTTCCGAATGGTGTTCAATCTCCACTGGACTGCTCTCAGAGGATTTCCCCTTTCTCAGACGAGTGCATGCTTTTGAAGGACGTGAGAATGGTTCGGTTACATCTGTCAACCTGGCCGTTTGCCCTGGATGTCCTGACAGCGGTCTTGATGTGCTGTATCCCATTCTTTTCACAAAACTGCTCGAACAGTCAGTGACGATCCTTCGTGGCAATCAAAAATAGCAGGCCACTTTGTTCAGGATGAGAACGCTCCTGCTGTTAGTGGTTTTAAAGGCTAGCTGTATGCTATAATCAGTAAAATTGTCGACCAAGGCCAGCACGTATCTGGTTCCACTGCTTCCCTTCGTCAAAGATCCAAGATGATCCACGTGTATGGTGTCGAAAGGCAGAGCAAGGAGTTCTAGGCTATGGAGATCCCCCCCGCGCGGCTTAATATAACTTCTTGTGAAGCCCTTCATCTTCGGGAACCAAAATGTCTGGTTTATCCTTTCCAGGTGTCCAACGTCATCATAGCACAGCTTTAAAATGTTCTATCTTATGGCTTTGGGGACCACCCATCTCTGCTGCTCCTTCGTTGCTCTCTATTCCGACGTAGCCGGGTACTCAATAGAGGGTTGCCTTGTTACGTCAGCAGAGGTCACGGCTCCAGTGGTCACGACTGCCGGCGAGGGATTGGCCCCGAAAGGGAATAAGTCTCCAGTGGCTAATACTCTTAGCCAGAATAACAATCAAAATAACTTTAGGTTGCAGCACCTCCTCACTCCAGCAAATACAATTGAAGAGATTGAAACGACATCGACCCTGGCCGCTCGTAAAGAGGACGAGCCAATGACCCGTAAAAGATGAAAAATCTCCGGAGCCCATCAGCGGACAACGGCTAAAGAAAGGAGGCGACTGGAGATGGAGAAGCAAGGGAATTTGGTTTCAAACCCAAGTTGTCTCGTTTCAACGCCAAAACTTGTCTCCCCTCGTGGGCAACCAGACCACATCAATCTCAGACTCGGGATAGCTGATACAACAATCTGTGCCAAATGGTGAGGAGGTGGAAGATATAGAACACTTCCTCTGTCACTGTCTTGCTACAGCGAGGTTAAGACTGAAAATTCTGCTATCCCCAAGGATACCGGATATAACACACCGCAACAAGAAAGGAATCGGAGATATATTGGAGTTCGCTAGACGAACAGTACTATTCCCCGATCACTATACGACATGTGCCTTTTGTTGTATTGGCCCAACGAGTTTGCCACAGAAGTAGCTGCTGATGCTACATTTTCTTCCATTTGAATCACCTTGGTCCCATTAGCATTGTGTTGAGTCAAGGTTCTTCTATTGTATATTCTGAACATCTCGTCTGCGAGGATGTCGACGGAGAACAAAATAATAAAAGCGGAAGCAGCTGATTGTCTGTAGCGCACAGAGTTTATATGTTGATGATAGTCTCCTTTTGGTCTCCTTCGTTCTTAGTGCCTATACCCAGACTCGGGCGGTGTATAACAGAATCGAGGTGATGACTTTGAAGAGCAGTATGTTCTGGCATGTCCACCGATGTTAGGGCAGTATACGCGAGAGAGCTCCCTGCAATCCTTTTTTTTTATTGAATAATCAATATGTGTTTGGTATCTAACTGCTTCCTTGGATTTGAGTATTTGGTTACTAAGCTTCTGTTTTATGGTCGGCTAGTTCTAGCTCGGCGGAAACTAGCTAATCTCTTATCCGGGCAATTGATTCATTTGTAGCTATATGAACTGTACGGATCTCGTACTTGTACTCGTCGAGCAGCGTTAATCGTAGGACTCGTCGTACATGATGCTCTCCACAGTAGCGGTCCTAAGACCGATCCCTGTGGGACTCCGGCAGTGACGTTTCGTATATCGTATTTTACCCCATTAGCGATATTGTAGCCTTAGCTTTCTGTTTTTGAAATAGTTCATCACTATATGCAGCAAGTAATATGGCGTATCCATCCTGGCGAGTTAAATGCGTTTTTAACGTTCAGTGTTACCACTGCACAGTATTCCTTTATACCGTTGCTTCATCTTTCTCCTTCGATGGCTCCTTCTGCGATATCAACTACCGCTATCAACTGTAGATCGCTCTTTTCCGAAGCCAAATTGGTGGTCTGAGAGCGCTCCTTTCTCTTCTGCTACTGCAAGCAATCTATTAAATAAATTATCTCCTCAAGGATCTTTCCTATGCTATCCAATAGGCATATTGAGATATAGGACGATGGTTCGTCTGGAGGGTTCTTTCCTTTTGGTAGCAGGACCGAATGCTATATTTTCCACTTTTTAGGAAATGTTCCTTCTTCGAGACACTTCTGCACTGTCGTCATGAAGAAGTCTGGTTTCTTTTTTACTGGGATTCTGTCGGGTCTTGCCGCCTTATGGTCACCTAACTTGCCGCATGCCTTTATCAACTCTTCCATAGTAATTAATGGGATATCCTCTGCACTGACTTCCCTTATAATGTTGCACATAGTAGCTGGTCTTTTGGGGAGAAGGTGCTCTATTATGGATCTCAGCATTATTGGACATGTTATTGGAGGGGTCCTACAACCCTTCAGTTCCATCATCACTATTCTGTATGCCGAGCCCCATGGATTAATGCCAGCTTCTTGACAGAGACGTTTGAAGCATGCAATTTTGCTCTCTTTGATGGCTGTATTTAAGTTGCGTCTCGTCAGTCTAAGGGTGTCCAAGAGTTGTTGAAAGTCCGTCCTCCTTCTTGATCGTTGGACTTTGCGCCGGGCTTGTAGGCATTTTGCCCGAAGTCCACCAGTAACATGGTGATGCCTTCCTTCTAGGCATTGATGCATCGCATGCTGTGGTGATGGTGCCTGTAAGGCGATGCGCAAGTGTCTCCGCTGTTCCATTTAGAGTTAAATCACCGTGGAATATCTCTCCGAATGTGTCCTTATCGAAACATCTATCAATCCATTTCGGGCCCGTAAGCCTTGGGAGCTTTTGAAGGTCGCTTAAGATGGCTGGTAACCTAAGCTCCTATTTGTTGACGGTTGAGAGAGAGGGAGTGTACTATGACTGGTACTCTCCACGCTGCCTAAAAAAACTATTGTCCCCTGGGTGGAGGCAAGCAGCTCATCCTCGGACGAGGTGCCGACGTCTATTTTCTTTTGTTTTTTTTTTTTCTGATTTTGTATATTCAATTTTTAAATCTGGATATTGCTCCCGCGAGTAAGGCGGAAGGGAAGTTCGTCCTAGCGGAGCCGACATACCAGTGCATCTGAAGAAGCTCGTTGGCGACTGGAACAACCACCAGCCTTGCATTCTAGGGCACAGTTTCTTGTACTAAGTTCGCCCATACCACCACTGCAATCAGGTACCTCAATCTGATGGTCATGAAGTTAAAAGCAAAGAACCCTTTGCATTGTTCTCTAATCACCGTCTTCACATCACAGAAGACAAGTGTAATGATTCTTACCGGCTGGCACCCACGAGGAGGATTGGGACGAGGGTTTTCACCTATTCTTTTGGAATCACGCAGGATGTACTTTTCTAAGAGCGCTCTCAAACTCAATGAAACCAAACACATTCTAAATGGTTTGTACAGCTGGATCCTTTTGTCATCATGCCTTAAGCTATCGCAACCGTTTTCTAGATTAAAAATGGAATGGTCAGCCGCATTTTGTTGTCAAATTCTCCAGTCATATTGATCCTAAAAATAACTCGCCTGCGCTGTTCTCACTCCTTAATTGCATTGAATTGTTTGCTCCTTTCTTAGTTTCTTAACCAAAAAAAAAAAAAAAACACTTCCAGCAAAATTCACTCATCCATTATTCATGAGCACAACCGTTTCGTTTACGAAAACACCGAACCTACATGAATATGCATAAAAGCCGAAAGCTAAATTAATTCAAACTAAAACATTCACCACCACAAATATCTAAATATAGTTATTTCAATTCCATCAACCGCTCCACCGGAATTGATACTAGAATAACATCTGATTGATGCCAAACAGTCAACACAGTTTGCCTGGTCTGTTGAAACGTTTTTGAGGAGACGAGCTTCCTACATTTAATTGCAAAATCATTTGTGAAATATTCCTGCCGCATTGGAATTTCTAATTTACCTCCGTAGAAAAAAAAAAAAGTGAAATTAAATTCCACAATTGTGTGCATTATCCAATCTATAATGTTATTTACGCTCGACCAGAGGCACCACTTTCAACCCTTCCCATGAATGACCGATACACACACAGAAGGGTTGCAAAAGCAATCCTTCGGTACAATATTTGTGTTTTGCTATTCTATAGGTAATTTTGTAATTTGCATTCGTAATGTAATCCCCGGCTCGAGTGTTTAGACACCGGTTAACTGGTGGGGTTAACTCTGCACACCCATCAACCCCTAGGTAGAACGCGTATGCAAATAGAAATAATAACCGGTCGCTCTGCCCTCTCGTATCTCTCAGGCCTGTTATTTAACTTGCAGTTAATTGGGTGTAAGCATTAATAATTTATAAGCACATCAAACAGGGAGATGGAAAAATGGCTGGTCTATAGGGGGTGGTTGGTTATTATCCTGCCAGTCATATGCTAATACAGACTTGGAAGTAAGACCACTCTGCTATGATGGTCATCAATTTCTGCCAAAATGGTTGACAGGGCACCTGACACCCTCGCCACCTAGTACCTACACTTCATCTCTCTTTCATTTCCTTATCTAAAATGACGATGTGACAAGGACCTTCAATCAAAAGTCCTTTGGCCATTTTTCTTTTGACACTTTTTTTTTCTTTTTTTTTTTTGTTGATGAGTGTTTTGTGTCTCTGGTCTATGAATCAAAGTCCATCGTACACTGCAGGCGGGTAGAGTTGTACGTTTTAAGTTGCGCGATGACACTTTGCAGCAATATTTCGTTCAGTGAAGCGTTTATGACTCTCTGTGTGTCCCATCTTTGGAAGACAGGCTGTGCCAGCAGGAGGACTGGTGTTCTGTAAGTGTGATGACAGTTTGCACATTTCACGATTTTTCTTTCGCTCAGTTTCCGAGACGAAGTCGTTATTTGACAAGAGAACGCGGGAGGTAGTAAGTAATGGAAAAATTGCAGGAAAAAAAAAAAGCGTCAACTAGTTAACTTCGTCCTTGATAGTGGGTGGTGGGCGTACAAAGGGGGGTTGTGATTTGTTTCACGTTTTCAGCACTTTGGGTGATGAAAATATATTTTTTTTTCTGTTGTTGAAGATGGTATTTCTTTCCGCGTGTGTGACATATGCTTTTTATTGGGAAATGGTTCTTTATTGGCACTTTTGTAATGGAGGTGCCATCATTGAAGTGACATAAGCATTTTGTGATGGAATGCAGGCAAATGGAAGTCATTTGGGATCGAGAAATGGTCTAGGAAAGGACTATTTGATGAAGGAAACATAACGAGAAGAAGTGGTGTATATTTCAAGAATTTAAACCATAAGGCACAACAAATATAGGTTAGGTTAGGTTATGTAGATGGGCGTCCTATGACTTGCTTGTCACTGCACAGACAATTTCGACAACCCAGATAGTTCAATCAAGAGTAGTGCCAACGTCGGTGACAAAGAAGCACACCATAATGGACAAGTTTTCCTCTTACACAAGGCTGATAGCCTACTGTAAACGATTTGTGTTCAACTGTAAACATCATGGAAAGGACAGGCGGACAGAGGAACTAACACTTGCCGAAATTGAAGAGGCAAAAACGGTCGCAGTCCACACCGTGCAGTTGGATGCATTTTCGGAGGAAATGAGATGCTTAAAGAGCAAGCTATTGTCGTTAAACCCTCGCCTGGACCATAACAAAATGTTAGTTGTTGGTGGTCGCCTAGAGTATGATCTCCAATAAAAAGCATCCGTACATTTTACGAGCACCATACAAAAACATAACTGCGTCCGTTTAATGCGTCGCCTAAACAGCAAATAATACGAATGCTACCATCTCCAAAAGTAACACCATTGAGGTCATTTAGGCACTCTGAGGTAAACTACGCAGGATTGTTGCAAATTACTAGAATGTCGAAAGGAAGAGAAAATCTGACGTCAAAGTGCTATGTAGCAATATTTGTGACCTCACATTAGAACCCTTTCTAGCAGCTGTAAGGCGTTTCATATCTAGAAGAGGATTACCACTTCACATATACAGTCGTCAAGTAAATACGAGACTTCCCCCACCAGTGGTAGGGGCTCTTCAACTACAATTCTAACTTCAACATTGGTCCTTCGAGTCGGATATGAACCAGCGTTCGATGTGCCAAAATCAACCATCTGGTGATTACAACAAGCCAACTTCGATCGCAGCTAACGTTGATAAGGAGACACTTGTCTCCAAAGCGATCTGTAGCAGGAGACGAAACGCATTAGAGTTTGTTAGGACTATACAATCTTTTGATGGCTAGGGCCGGAATAACGGAGCGGAATATTATATTCGACATAAGAGTGCCTTTTCAAGATCATACCCATTCCGACTCCTCCTCAAAATGAATTCGTTTTCATTGACCAGAGTGAATCTGCTACGAGAATCCTACTACACAATGATAAGGAGTAGCTAGCCAAGTGCACAAGAACTAGTGGAATATATCTATGCCAGCAACAGCATCCGATGTATAATCGCCGGTCCAATGTCAGCAGATATGAATAAGATCTGCTGACGCATGCGAAGGAGTTGTCATCCTACTGTACGCTATGCAGCATTAAACCATCTCCTGTATGGATTCAGCTAAACAATGGTAACAGCTGGATTTACATCTTGGAGAGGATGTATACTTTTAACGTGATATGTGATAGATAGGTCCGGGAGGCTGCAAGATGAAGGGATACTGACAAAACTGTATACTCCAACACGATTCGATGACCATCACATTATATAGCAGTAGTTCTAACAGCATCAACGCAGTTACAAACATTATTGTTTGGAAGCCCTAGAAAGACATCCAAGTCACTTGGCGATACTAGTCCAGGCTCAAGAATCCGAACTATGGATCGGAACAAGGTAAGAACGGAATTGCTAATATCCTCGCGGCAGAGCTACTTGGCAATATCTTGACCATTTCACAGTCCAGTGACCGTTTGATGTCTCTCAAATCGTGTAGAAGTGTAGAATATTGCAAGCGCATATGCTCCCCAAGTCGGATACGAACAGAGAGAAAAAGATGCATTCTGGCTGGAGATTTGAACGGACATGTCGGGAAGATAAACGAAGACTATAAAGTCTGCTATGGAGGACTGGGGAACGGCACCAGGAATACGGTTTTATCGTGCTAATTACCATGTTCGTCAAACAAAGCCGATACCTGATCACTTACAGCAGTGGAGGAAATGAAACCCGGATTGACTACCATTTGGTAGTCAGTTTCATGAAGATTGCAAAGTGATCCTGGGAGAGGCGATCGCCCAGGAATACCGTTTCCTCCTGACAGAAATTTTTAAGGAGACGGGGAAGAAAACAAATGAGCAAACAAATGCGGCTGAGAAAATCAATTGGTACAAGCTGGACAAAGGCAAAGGCGACGCTTTTTTTACCAGCATGACAAATTACCTCTTTACCATCATAGATGAGGTCGGTGATGAGGAGTGCAGAGAAGAGATCTTGCTTGGAGAGAGCCAAATCACTGCTTGGAACGCCAAAAGGCCCCTGCTAACACGCCAAAGAAACATGGTGGTGGACAGATGAAGCTAAAGTAGTGATATGGGAAAAGAAACCGGCTTTCAAGGCTTGGTCAAGGTGCTCTTCTACTAATAGAGATGAAAAAGCTCGCCTTGAAGTGATATCTAGATGTTGTAAAGGTCTCGCGAAGAAGAGGTGACCCCAAAGCAAAAAGTGTGGAAGGCCTCTATCGAGAGTTGGAGGAAATATCGTCTTCGGCGTCTGATATGATCCATGCTAACCAGGAGCTTCGACAAAACAACTTGAATAAGGGATCAACTATCTTCAAAATAGCCGCCCAGAGAAGAAGAAATGCTCAGGAGATTTGTTCCCCAAAGTTCATTAACAATGCTCAAGGCCAGCTTCTTGTGGAATCGACAAAATTCACTACAGATGGTGACAGTATTGTGAAGGACTTCTGAACGAACAGTTTTCCCGGGTATACTTTCCAAGAGCCGCTCCTAACCATACGAAGTATCCGACATTACTGTCAAAGAAGTTAGAAATACGGTCAAATACTCCAAAGAAAGGAAAGCGGTTGGGCCAGACGAGATACCCTCTGAGTTCTAAGTTCAAAGTATAAGGATCATAATGAAAAAACATCGTGATTCCTTAAAGGACTTGCATATGGTGTTGGTTGATTTTGAAAAAGCCTTTAATGGACAACCAAGAGATCTTTTATGGGTGGCGGTAAGACAACGAGGAGTTCCACAAACCTACATGCGCATGATCGTGGACATGTATGAGGGAGCAAGGACAAGAGTAAGATGTCCCGCAGGGTCACCGAAGAGTTCCCAATCAAAGTCGGTGTACACCAGGGAAGCGTCCTCAGTCCTTTGCTATTTATTGCAGTCCTTGATTATCTGCTTGGAGGAAAGTGACGGACCCCAAAGTGCATCAGTTATTCTTTGCTGACGATGGAGCTATCATATGTGAAGATCAAACGTCCCTGCAACGAGCACTTGATGTATGGGTGGATGTTTTGGAGGAAAATGGGTACCGTATTAGTTCAAAAAAGATAGAGTATCTGTGCTGCCCGTTCTGATCCACACCGGCCTATTCCAGACATTTACTTGAATGGAAAAGTGCTTCCCAAGTGCGAAAAGGTCAAATATCTGGGATCTATGATCAATAGCGAAGCAACTTGTGATGATGACATCAATCATCGCGTAAGCGTAGGGTGGAGGAAGTGGCGGGAAACTCCGCTATCTTCTATGATCGAAAAATGCCCCCTATGCTTAAAGGAAGGCTCTACACTGCAATTGTACGTCCGGCGGTCACAAACGGTTCTTGCTGGACAATGTATGATACAAAAAGTATGAGGGCAAATTACCCGGCAGCTGAAATGAAGATGCTTCGCATGACAGCAGGAGTAATAAAGCTTCGTAGAATAAGGTTCTAAGATTCGAGGAAGTAAAGAACCCATCACAAGCAAGATAGAGCACGACCGGCTCAATTGGTATTGTCATGTTCGAAGGAGAGATCCTTTGAACCCTGTCAGAAAGGCAATATCAACCAAGAAGAATCAATATTGTGGTCTAATAAATGAAACAATTTTGAATACAATATGTTTACTGTTTTTTTTTTATTATAGCGTTTTATATTTGTAACAGAACTTATGGCAGGACTAGGTATACTTCATTTTTTGAGAATAAATCCTGCGTGGAGAAAGTAAAATTCTATTGCCAGTTCTCATTATCATAGAGTTCATTGTAATCCTCCTTCTGGGTTATTAAAAACACGCACTGTTTAGTGTAGTGCATGTCCCTCGTGAATACGTCATTGTTGTGAGAATAAAGGAACTGAAAGGCATCATTAAAAGCATGAACGCACGTGAGCTTTAAGAATACATACTTTATAATGCAATAAAACGTGAAACCTACACAGGACTAGAAACGAATTACACTTCTACACTTCTACTTCAATTGAATTCGACATACGCCGATTAAAAAAAAAAAAAAAAAAGAAAAGAAGAAAAGTACATCAAGGAAAAATTCTTTCCACGATTTCTCGTAAAGTTCAAGGCTCATTGTTCACTCGCACACGCATTACCCGGATAAACAGTATGAAAACAAATAAATTTAACAGCATGTGCCTCAAGGAGCAAAAAAAAAAAAACCCAAGACGAACAGAAGAAAACAAAATTATTGAACGACACATGTGCCAGGATATCTCATTGTATCGTTTAAATGTTTAGCAAATAAACACGACACTCTCACGGAAGAATCTGTCAATTGGATGTCACAAAAGAAGAAGAAGGAATGCCATCGCCACCACCATCAACACCACCACCACCACCACCACCCACATTCAGTAGGCAAATAAAATTCTCCGGGTAATCGCACGTTAGATCAAAATTCGATTTTCATCCCTATACTACCTATGTGCACCTCTCCAAGAAAACGCTTAAAAACAACTGGCGCCCGTAATACTTACAGTCACAGTTGTTGTCACCAAGGATTCTTCTCTTCCTTTCAATTACACGATTCAAAGCATTTCAACTGTAAGACGTGCAAGTGCGTAAAAATCACAATATCCGTACCCGGATTCACGGGAGTGGGATGCGCAAAAAGCGTTTTTTTTTTTTTTTTTTCATTTTGTTTACACATTTCCTTTGCAAAATGAGATACATTGCAGTGGTGTTGCCACTTCCTCTTTATTTCGAAAAAGATTAATGGCACGCAAATCCTTCAGGATTCTGTATTTCTCTGGGCTGTGTGCGTCTCTGTTGCCTGCGCATAAACGCTTGAAAATATTGCAATTTATCGTTTGGAAATCCTTTTCCTTCTTAGTAATGAAGACGCAACACAATTTCGGTAGTGTACGTGATGTACTCGCACAACTGGGTGCGGGGGTTGAAGTAAATTTAAGGATTCATGCACATGTTTGGACAAACGGCATACGGGACGACGCCCTCGTATATCCTTGCAAAGTTGCAGATTACACGCACTTAAAATCTGCGGGCGCAGGACGAGTCATTGATATTCAAATGATTGTACTCGTAATCTAGTTCAGTGCGGCGGATCTGTAAGGGATGATGAAATGGCGGCGATGGTTTCGACCCCAAAAACAGTAATAAAAATAAGTGAAGCTTCAAAAAAAAGGGGTGGCAGGGACACGCATAAAGGGATAAGCAGCAAACCGACCAAACTCACAATTCAAGGATTACGATTGAAGGGGAGGCGGTTATACTGGAGTAAGGGTAACATCAGTTGCAAAAATTAATGTTATACCCTTGCTCCAGACAGAGTTTGCAAACTGTCCCCCTCGCCACCGGATGGGGATGTTGAATTATGTCATTGCAAACAGTATGACTTTCCACATAGAAAGTTTGACTTTTTAAACTGTGGGGCAGGGGTGGTGGTTATTGTTGGGGTTAGACGACCCTTTTTCACTGGCCTCCCACTCCCTTGGGTTTTAGTGTAATATGCTCTTCTTTTTTTTTGAAAACCAAAGGGGAGTGGCGACATTCGCAATTTATAGCCGATTTTTCTGGAGAGGGAAGATGAAGAGATTGCAATTTCAATGTCAATGCGATTGTAAAGGGATAATTTTGATTTTTTATTTGCCGCTCTGTCGTACGGTCGGGCAAAGGAGAAAACTTGTGATTTCCTTTCATGCAGAGTTAGAAAAGGATACGACAAGTTGGAATGTTACTTTTTAATTGAGTTACAAAGCAATTTTGGCAATTTAATTGAGTTAACCATATTGGGGTAGAGGTGAAAATTAGATTTTAAAGTTATGAAGGATATTTTGCGTGTATACAAGGGTGCCAATAAAGTAGTTTTAATCACGTTTTAGGGTGTGAATTTGTGGTGAATTTTTAATTATTTGAGCTTCAGTAGGGAGCGAACGACCATCAAGAAGATTTTTCTTTTGTTGTTCAGGGGCTAGTGAGGAGTGTTATGTGGCACCTGCTACATTTCAAATTAAACGATGATTGGTTTCTTTTTTCTCTACTTTTAGTAATGGGTATTTAATGTTTGATAGAAATGGTTATAACTATTCATTAAGTACAATATACGAGGGGCGGATGATAAGTTCGCGGACTGCGATACTCAAGAACGAGTCATCTTCTCATTAGTGATACTCGTAGCACTAACTGCGGAACCCTTTAGTAGTATAAATATCACCTTGTTTCAATAATAATCTCATTTTGTTATTATCTGTGGTATCGTCACAACAACGTGACATCCAAGCCATAGGTTAGGTTAGGTAGATGGGTGCCTTGTGACAAATAGAGTCACTGCTCATTTAGGCTAGCAAATCAGGGTCCATGTTTAACCCTGGAAACGTTAAAAGTCCCCTGTTAGAACCACTCAGATAATGATGTAAATCTCAGGAGGTCCGTAAGCTCTATATTACCTAAGTCCTCCAAATCCGAGAAGAAGTAACTTCCGAGAGTCCTCATTCTTGTAACGGATAGGGCAAGACAATCACACAGCAGGTGACGAACTGATTCAATTTCTTCTTCGTCCCTGCAGCTTCTACAGTAGTCGTTATGTAGCACACCGAGTCGATCCGCGTGAACGCCAATGGCACAATGACCAATGATTATTCCAGAAAAGACCCGTGTATTATAAGGCTAAGTTTCACCGGTGAAGTTGATCTCTTCTTGCTAAAGACCGGCCATTGCACCCTGGCCGTTGCGCATGTTTCCAGATAAATCCATCGTCTGTTCGATTGGTGGTTTCATCTTCTATTTTCTCTCGTAGGGAACTGATTGGGGTTACTACAAAAGGGAGGGCCAGCGATAAGTGCAGCGACCCTTTCCTAGCAAGCTCGTCAGCCCTTTCATTTCCTTCGATATCCATATGCCCTGGAACCCAGCAGACGGTCACCGCATTGGCTCTGGATATCCCATTTAAGAGTAATTTGCAGGTCCTCACAAGCCGTGATCTAATTACAGCAGAGTCCAGAGCCTTAACAGCTGCCTGGCTGTCTATATAGACAGTTATCGTTTTGCCAATGATATTACTCTGGCGTATAATTTCCGCAGCCTGTATGATGGCTTTGATTTCAGCCAGAAAGACGCTGCAGTCGTCGCAGATTCTAAAGAAGTTGTTTATTCCTAGGGCCTCAAAATAAACTCCGGCTCCCGTGCCAACGTCCATCTTAGAACAGTCAGTATAGAACGCAAATTCCTTTTTCTTCATAGTTCTTCAGTTCCTCCAGAACGTTCTGTCATGAATTCTTATAGTGAATCTCTTTTCAAATGCTAGCGTAGGGGTCATGTAATCAGTTTCCGTCGATCTACTGGTAGTCCCTCATCGGGATAAAATGGAGGCATGGCCATAAAGGCTCGATGATCACAGTCGGCCTTCTTTTAGTCTTACAGCGGTTTTAGCCGCCAAACTGCTACAGCATATATCAAGCAGAATGAAACTGAGCATGGTTTCCATTGCCGTTGTAGGTGTTGTTCTTATTGACCCCATGACTCCCATACACACTGCCCTCTGGATTTTGATGAGGCTTGAAAGCTGGTATTGCTTCTCAAGAAACATCCACCATATTCGTACAAGTGAACCATATGTGAGAATTGGTCTTACGACCGCTGTGTATATTCAGTACACCACAGCTGGTTTGAAGCCCCACGTGTTGCTGAATGCCTTTTTGTAAGAATAGAAAGCTACGCTAGCTTTTTCGATGCATTCGGCATCCTTCCAGTTCAGTTTGGAATCTAGAGGTACGCCCAGGTATCGAGCTGAACTTGAGATACTAGTTCAATACCACCGATGTTTGGGGGTCTGAAAGTAGGAATTGTTCTCTTCTTAGTGAAAAGAACTACCTCCGTCTTTAAGGGGTTCACTCCCAGCCCTTTGCTGCTGACCCAATTAAAAGCTCCTTCAATGTCTAGGAACTCCCAGAGAGTGAACTCTTTAAAGTGGAGGGACCTTTCTATACTTGATACTACCCTGTGTAGCGCAGTATCTGCCGATCTGCCGCAGATGTATGCGTGTTGTGATTTAGATAGGTAATTATCACCGATCACATTTCTTATGTATACATCTATTAAACGTTCCAGTGTTTTTAGCATAAAAGACGACAGACTGATAGGTCTCAGGTCTTTTGCGTTTATGTGGCTCGCTTTCCCAGCTTTGGGAATAAATACGACACGCACCTCCCGCCATGCTTTAGGAACATATCCTAGCTTAAGGCATCCTGTGAAAATGCGCTTGAACCATGGAATATCCACTGACTCTTGCAGCATCACAGGTCGAATGTTATCCATTCCTGGTGCCTTATATGGAGCAAATGATTTAATTGCCCAGGCTACCTTGTCATCATCTATTATGTTCCTCATATCTTCCGCGCTTATTCCCAGTGTCATCTCTGGAGTGGGTAGATCGTCTTCGGAGATCGATGTACATCCGGGAAAATGAGTACTCAATAGTATATCCAGCGTTTCTTCTTGTGACTCTGCCCAGTTACCATCACCTTTCCTAATATTGGATGCCGGCATTGGTGTCTTGGCCAGAATCTTCCGTAAGTGGGACGCTTCGTTTGTTGATTCTATATAGATGCGCAAAAGGACCTCCAGGAGTTCTTATTTGCGAACCTAATCTCTTTCTTGAGCAACTTTACGTTTTCTATATAGGTGGACCACTCAACGACCCCCTCTTTTGTGAGTTCCGCTATTTTATCGCTCCACCATGGTGGACGCTTTTTACCGCTATGCCTACTAATCGGACAGGATTTCTCGAAAGATTGCGTTAGAGAGTCGGTCAGTGCATCGACTGCATTGTCAACTGCTTCTATAGAGTTGGGGTCCTCGGTGAAGTGATTCACCGATTTCCTTAGTTCTCTCTTGAATTTATCAGTTAGCCCTACGCGGTTTTCTAAAAGTCCCTTTCCCACAAGTAGATAGTTGTAGTTTGAAGAGTATCCAACAATGATCGGATAGTGACGCCTTGTCGGAGACTCTCCAGTCAACAACTCCAACAGAGCTCTGTTCTAAAACAAACGTAATATCCAAGACTTCCTTTCTAGTAGACGTTACAAAGGTGGGGTAACTATTACATATAATAAGATTGGATTATAGAATATAGTTAAACAAAATTTCGCCTCTGGCATTGACATCTGTGTTACCCCACAAAGTGTGGTGAGCGTTAGCATCACATCTCAAGACTAAGTTTTTCTTACCTTTTCGAGACGCTAATATGAGCGACCTCAGGTCTTCCGAGGGGAAGTTGATGCCGTCATCGTAAGGTAGGTACGCAGACGCCACCGTGCAGTTTCCGTTCACCCCTCTCAAGTTCACCACTGTCAAGTCGCCGGAGCTGAAATGAGACTGCATTAAAATTTGAAGACTCTTTTTAGCCACGATACAAGTCCTAACCTTGCCAGCGTCACTTCTATAATATATATTATAGTCTTTGACCCTAATCCCATCACGTGATTGTTGAAAATCCACTGTTCCTGGATTAGGGCCAGTTCCAGCTGCTCCTTCATAAGGAGCAGCCTCAAGTTGTCGGAGGCGACTGTACTATGATGCAGGTTGATTTGCACTACCTTCATTGGTTGTCGCAATTTCAACTTCCATAGCGTTAGTCGCCCCAATTCTTCTCTGCCTGTTGAGTCCGCTTTAGGAGTTTCAGTGTCCATAGAACAGCTTCAACTGTTTATCTTCCAGAAGTGAGGCCGGAGGTTCATTCATGAGAATGATGAATCCCTTGGTCCCATTCTTCGATTCTTCCTCCACAACGACCTCCCAGCTCTTCATATCAGTAGAAGGGTTCTGCGCTTTTAGGAAGCTGAAGATCTCTGTTTTGTCAGGAACATAGAGCCTTCCCTTGGGTATGGTTGGGATTTCATCGGGAGGTACCGCTCTCATCTCCGTATCAGCCTTCAACCTTTTGGGGGGATTTTTAGTATCCTCCGAGGATCTCAACCTTTTTGACACAAAATCCTCAAAATGTTCAGCGGCCCTCGAGATTTCTGCCTGACCAGTAGGACCTGCCTTAATGGCAGCGGTCTTGCTGGCAGTTTTTGTGTTAGCTGCTCCCTTCCTTCTGCCTTAGGGGCATCTACCTTGCGGTTGGCCTTGGTTTTTACAGCAGTCTGTTTAGGCGCAGGCCTCGTCAGAGCGTCCTTTTCTATTATATCAATAGCCCTGGCCAGAAAGTTTTGTTCTTTCTCGGAGAGGGAAGATGGATCCTTTACCTCCAGGATCGATTTGATATGCGTCGCTCTACGGAACAACCGCCTTATCATCTGACCTGGAGAGACTTTCTTCTTTATCTCCGACTTCCGGGTACTCTCGGATGGATCTGCTAATAGCCGCTCCTCCATTTCCATAGAGATCTCCTCATCCGGGTCGGCTGCCGATAGTGGCTACCGCTCAGTCAATTCTAGTATGCCCACGGATAGCGTGTCAGCGTCCGAACTGCTGTTTATTTAGTTTTTTTCTTTTTCTTTTTCTTTTTTGTTCATTTTGTTACCACGAGTAAGGTTGGAATGTAGGTACGCCCCGTCAGAGCCGCCATGCCGGGGTAAGGCATTTTCAGATAACAGACCTCGCCAGGGCATCTGTGAGAGCTCGTTAGCGGAACTGCCGAACTGTTCAAAGCGGCCGGAGATGACTTGGTAAGGAGCATGCACCAACCCATCTGTAAAATATGGTCGGATGAAAGTATGTCCAATGAAGGTTATACGAAAATCTGATGGCTATCCATCTACTCTCACTTTTTCGGATTCTTCTTCGATCACTTCTTCGGTCAGTCGTTTGCTAACCACGTCCTTGAATCAGACCTTGACTATTTCTGCTCTTTGAACAACTCTGCACAAATCTCCATTGTTTCCGTGGATATAACCCCATCAATGGTTCTTAATAAGATCGAAGGATGATTACTCCCCTGATTCTGATGGTATCCCCGCCATAAAAAAAAGGGTACGAGAGCGAATTTCTAATTATCGTCGATAGCATCGCGTATTTTATGTCCTTTCACTGCAAGCCAATCCTCTCCACAAAGCAACACGAATTCCTTAAATGTAGGTCAACAACAATCAATATAACCGAATTCGTGTCTAGTACATTGAACACTTTGGAAGATGGCAATGAAGTTGATGTCGTAGTCACGGATTTCAGAAAGCTTTTGGCAAAATTCCTCATCAAGTTATTCTTCTCAAGCTAAAAGCCCTTGGATTAAAAAAAATAAGACCGTTGATCAAATAGTGACCGTTAACCCGCACCTCCTTCAGTCTCTATGTAGTAACACTGATGGTAAGACCAGATTTATCAGTGATTTCGCAGGGTGTCTTTTCGTCACGAAAGATGCAACCTTTCAAACTCCGAGTCTTTATCTTCCATAATATCAAGCTGTTAGTTGTAATCTTTTAAACGATTGTCTCAACAATTTTTCAAGCGTGTCACTCAGCGTGCACAAATCTCCTAACTTCACCTTCACTTCGATTGCATAATAGTAGCAGCCATGGCATAACAAGGCTTCATGCAAATGCCCTCAATCCCCCATTATGGCCAACAAATGATTTGCCATGCAACAAAAAACCGCAACGGCTAGCTACTTCATGAGAATCAATTTTAATGTTCATGAGATGAAGACTTCTGCCTCCTCAGCCCGCACCACGGTTCTTTGTTTCGTTCCCAAGCTACGGCTGCGTGCAATCTATTCAGAGACAAAGTTTTCCATATAGAGGCTCTGTCAGATGCGCGCGTATATCCGGCCATTCGCGGATTACACATTGGTAAGTCCATGTTGGGCCATAAACAGTGACAATAATTAATAATCGCAATTGGAATCGATTAATTTTTTTTTTTTTTTATTCTACTACATGGAGTCAATCGCCAGTGCAGCTCCATCTATGGGAATGCGCCAGCCACATTCCCTTCACCGCCGCGCATAATCGTTTTGGCCTAATCTTAGTGGACATGACGCGACATGGTTTCACTATCCACTGGACGATCATGGAGACGAGTTATGAGTCGTAGCTGTGGTCTCAGGTGCGCATTTGGTTGTCACTGATTGGAGCGGAGGAACCGCGCAGAGCTGGTTATTTATGATTTTACAGGAGTTTCGCGTGTTCTCTGTGCGCTGGAAGGTGATTAGAGTGTTGCTACGAGTATTATGTGCTGGTTGCGCCAGAGCAAAGATTGGACGGTTCTGACCATGTGTAAGAATTGACATGCGACATGATTGTCCCGTGAATGCCACACACACGGATGGTGGTGCCATGGAATCGAGGAGGAATGCAGTGAGTGTAGCAGCGAGTCGATGGTGGTGGTTTCGCGTTGGAATGTTGCGCATGCGTCAGGTGTATTGTTATGCAATCGGGTATTGCTGATGGTCGACTGTCGATGGTGGATAGAAGGGACTTTGGTAACTGTATGAATGTTTGATGTTTACCGATGAATGAAGGATGTTGGGGACGATGAATGAAGGATGTCGTCGCCTAGAACTCTATAAGGAGATGGGCGTTATTCTGACACCGAAAATAATGTATCCAACTGTACTGGATCTCCATAAGGAGACGCTGGAGGAGACAATGTGCAGTCAACAAGTCTGTCCACCTGCTGAGATAGATAGACAATATTGATACCACTGGGTATTCTCAATGTAACGTCGGGTCTTAGATGCTTTTTCGGCAATTGAAGGCTAGTCGAAACAAGTTGATGTGCTCCTTGTTTTTCAAATGACTGAAGATTAATCAGTCTAAGATGATCCACATAAGGCAGCAAGGTTGAGGTTATCAGTCCAAAACAGACCGCACAAGGCAAAGGAAGGGTGGCCGTGGTGCTGTGGTGACATCATCGCTTGCCACGCTGTTGGTTTACGGGTCAAATCCTGATGTCAAGAATCATCTATTTATTTCGCATGAAATAAATAAAAAACTCGATCAATTGCGAAAGCTAAGTCAACTCTACTGCAAAGGCATAACACTGGCAGTAGAGTGGTCATATGGCCGAGAATGCAACTTGATCGTGATGATGACATCAGGAGGACGGAAAAAAATCTGTGAATCATGAGCAACGACAAAAGCAAAAACAAACAAGCTCCCCAGTTATCTGGACGCTACCCTTGGAGTTTACAGAAACTTAATACCATCTAAGTTTCAAACTACTACACTAAATCTTTCTCTCTCTCTCTCTCTTCTTCACAACGCATGTGTCCTGTAATAGTATAAGAGTATTCATATCCCCTTTGGCGCACGCAAATTATAAAAAAAAAATGAACCTGCGCTGCACAGCTTCGATTCTTATGGTATGGGCAACATAATGGGGAGACCATAATTGGCTGGCATACTCGATGAGGAGTCTGACTAGGGTGAGATAGACGGATATTGTCACGTAAGGATCAGAGAATCCTTTTGACTCATACAGCCAAGTGCTGAGTTAGCTCTACTTATGACATTGTCAATGTGTGATCGAAAATTAAGTTCACTATCGCAGAAGACACTCATATTGCATGCTGATATGACTAAGGGTACAGACTCGTCGCGAATGAAGTAGACCGTAGAAGGTGGTGTGAGACGTTTGCAGCATTTATTGACATTAAACTCTAAAATATTTGCATTACACCAGATGGAATGCGAAAATCGCACGGAAGATGATATACATATGTACGTCTAACGATTTTCACATCATCGGTGTAGACCAAAAGATCGAAGCTCCGGATGATACATTCGGCATAATTTATTGTAAAGATGAAGATCAATGGTCTGAGATGGCTACCTTGAGGAACCCCTGAAGTTGCTATAATAATGGACTTTGTATTGGCGGTCCACTTGATATGATTTGATCCATGAGATAAACCGCGGTTGAAATCCAAGGGCTTCTAGCTTAAAGAGAATAAGTTAGTAAGGAATTTTATCAAAAGCTTTACTGAAATCCGTGGCTACGACATCAACTTCATTGCCATCATCCAAAGTGTTCAGTGTATTAGACACGAATTCGATTATATTGATCGTTGTTGACCTACATTTAAGGAATTCGTGTTGCTTTGTGGAGAGGATTGGCTTGCAGTGAAAGGACATAAAATACGCGATGCTATCGACGATAATTAGAAATTCGCTCTCGTACCCTTTTTTATGGCGGGGATACCGTCAGGATCAGGGTAGTAGTCATCCTTCATATGATTAATCTTATTAAGAACCATTGATGGGGTTATATCCACGGATACAAGGGAGATTTGTGCAGAGTTGTTCAAATAGCAGAAATAGTCAAGGTCTGATTCAAGGACGTGGTTAGCAAACGACTGACCAAAGAAGTGATCGAGGAAGAATCCGAAAAAGTGAGAGTAGATTGATAGCCATGAGATTTACGTATGACGAATATACATTCTTATAATATATATACATAAGTCAAGTCTAAGGATAACAACTTAGTGGAGCTGCATAGCATTGCACTTCAGAAGATCATGTTGCGGTTCACTACGTTCTTACTATAAGTAGAAATGGTCTTTAACTCTGGCTTCATAATTAAAAATTTTGATAAGATCACTAGTTTCGCCCAGGCTTTGTACACGATCATTGCGACCAATAGCACTAGTGGTGTACACTAGTATTTCTGGAGCGCGTTCTAAATGATATTAGCTCGACTATATTTGGCCGTTCTCAGATGTAAATACGTACAACCTGCCTAGATGGCTCTAACCTAAAGCGATCTTGTTAAACAACAAATGCTATTTTTAGCTATTTGTTCTTCTTATACGATTACAAATCCTTATTAGAGGACCTCAGCCACCCAAATGTGGTGAGCGAGAATATGAGTGAAACATTACTAAAGAATGAAGTAGACCAGCTTACAGTAGAACTAATTGAAGTAACACTCCCTGTCAAAGAAGCTAATTGTGACATTCAGGACCCGACCCTAGAATTGGTAAAGGAAGACAAGCGAGCACGTAAGAGGTAGCAACAATCTTGTACTCCGCAGCTCAAGACTCTGCCGAGTGGTCAAAGAAACAAAATTGACGCAATTAGTAATTTTGATAGAAAACACAGGTTTTAGTTGAAAATTGTAAATGTTTTACTGATTCATAAATTATACAGTATAGGGTTATGTATGGAATAGCATATCGGGTAAACGGCCTCCACGGCTTTGCTGGCACATACGCAATCTTTTGTCGAAATTGACCATTTTGCATAAATGTGATTGAATTTCGTTGATACAGCACTCAATTTGCTCGTTCAAGGTATGGGTGATCGTGGGCTTGTTGGCGTAAACATTAGACTTCAAAAAACCCCAAAGAATAGAAGCCCAACTGTATTAAATAGCATGATCTGGGCGGCCAATTCTGATCACCAAAACGGGAAATTACACGACCAGGAAATGACTCATGCAGTAATTGAATTGTTTCTCGGACTGTATGGCATGTGGCACCGCCAGAAACTACATGCCATCTACACCCATATCTTGAAATTTAGGCACAAAAAAACTGGATTATCATGTCACCATGGCGAGCACCATTTTCAAAGAAGAATGGTTCAGCCCAAAATCCGCACCAAACAGTGACACGTTGTGGATGCATTTATGTCTCAACAATCACTCGTGGATATTCTGAATACCAAATTCGACAATTTTGACCATCAGCCAAAAAAAAGCCATCAAGATGAAAACGAGCCTCATCGCTGGAGAGGATTTTGTTTGAAAAATCAGTTGTACTTCCATAATCCATTCAACGAACTCTCTTCGCTGTGCGTGGTCACTGAGCTTCAGTTCTTGAGTCAATTGCACTTAGTATGCATGAAGATGCAAATCTTTCGTGAGAATACGCTGTGGAGAGCTTCTCAAAATGTCTTATTCTTGATCACGAATTGCTTTGATGTTTTGTGTTGAACGACTTGTTGAAGGACGGCCAGAGTGTCTAAAATCATTAATTGATCCAGTCTCCCTGAATTACGAACTGTAGCTGCCAAACCTTAATTATTTTTAAAATATTGCTCAACAATGAAAACGCGTTGTTCTTTCGTGTAGCACTCCATTTTTAATAGACTTGAACTGTCAGCTATCACGCTGTTTTTTTTTTTTTTTTTTGTTGGCAGCACTTTACCGCACAAATGGCGCAAAATTTAAATCATGCGTGTATTTTGGGATACCCTTTAACTTTTTTTTTGGCTGATGGGATCTGTTCGCCGTTCGGCTTATTTTCACGCCTACGCTTTAAAGTTGTCAAGAGCATTTATTTCTGTTGTTCGGCTTCAGTGTATTTTAGAACAACTGTACGATAGCTTATTGCTGGGAGCTGCATTAAGGGGACTTTTCCAATCAATTTATTGCCACGCTCCGTGGGCTTATTTTGTGTGCATTTTCATATGTGCACTGTATTGCGGTGTACATTGCTTTCCCCCTTAATGAAGCTGGCGAGGTTCATGGTTTTCTCTCCCAGCGCTTTGAAGAGATCGCTTTTTTGGTTCTCCTTGCTACCACAAGGTGTGCTGTTTACTTCACCCGCGGGAAAGGCGTTTGTCTCCGAGATATCAGGGACACTTAGTGGGAGAATCTCAGCTGTTAACTTCTTCATTTCTGTTGTCACTTTTGGAGGTTATGGAGCCAGAAATTCGCTTTTCCGGAATAGGTCTTCTATGGTTGGGAGATATAGCTGCTTTTTTTTTTTTGCTGTCCTGTCACCACTCGAGGCGCCTAGGGCATCAGTCATTAAAAATCCTTCTATTTTCAGGGCATTGCTTGTTGTTTATATTCGAGTAGATTAGTATACTGGGCAACTCAGACACTGTGGTTTCTTAAAGACCCTATTGCACCCATTTTTTAAAGAATCTTGTGCAGAATTTGTTCATTGCAGGTGATATATGTATATAGTCTCGCTTTCATTTTCCATCTGAGTGTGGATTTGGAAAGATTCAGAGCAGTAGCAGCAAAGACTCTATCGTACCATATCCCACTATGTATGATCTCTCTGTGGATTCCAGGTCAGTTGAATGCCCAGGATAGATTCTAGGCATTTGGTTTCCATTCAAGAGTAGGCAAGTTTGTTCCTTCTTTATACAATTCATTCTCGCAGATACACTCGCCACCATCACCAGTCGCTTTGGAATCCTTTAGGTAGGATATAGTCAATTTGATTGCATTGTGATTGTAGATTTGTCTCCCAACTCGCCAGTCTCCTTCAAAGACTTCTCTTTATTGTAGTTACTAGCCCACAACCAAACCAAAAATTCCTTGCAAAAAGCTCCCCCATTTGTCTTCTCCCGCCTAAGCTGGCTCAGCAAAGGTTAAAAACCACTACGATTTCCTTTCACCACTTATCTGCCGGTAAAACCACGTTGAGCTTTATTTATTGACTACCCGTGTATATCGGTAAAGGGCAACACCGCTTGTCACCTAGTCCTTATTATCAGTGAATATTTTCCCACCCGAGATTACAATTAGTGGTCCTTGTATCCGCTCACGTCTGCCAAACAGTCAAACAACGCACCACTTGCTGTGTTCATATTTGCCCTAATGGCTGTTTGCTTATCCTGCCAATATGTTTACAACAAATTCCAAAACATAAACACCGAAGGAAAGCAAAGCAGCACCAAAAATGGCCCCCCAAATACAAACGCTCCAGGGAATACCAATAGCAGCGCACACCTCGTTCTAACCACCTCCGATATCCTCTGTTCGCAGTACAAAAAAAGAAAAAAAAAAAAAAAGCCGCACGAAAGGAAAATAAAGGCGTCCTGGATTTTTCACACCCGCCCTCTCCCCCCGCCATTGGCAATCTGAATGAAGCCATCTTAAAGAAGCAACCAAAAGCAAAGTCAATGGCTCAGGACTTGCCCCTCTTTCGCCCCCACAAACAAATTCTTCTTTTTTTTGTTTTTTTGTTCCTCTACCACATGCCCTGTATCCGTGCGGAACACTCACCCCAAAGCAGTATTCTTTCCTTGGTGTGTGCCTGCTTCCTTGAAACGGAAGCCCGGAAGGCAAACATATGCGAGAGCATTCTGCCTCCTGCTGCTGCTGCCAGCCAACGCGAACTTTCTTTTCAAACAGGCGCGACCACTTATATTCCCTGGAATTGTGTTCCTCGAAGTTAAAGTCCTTCCAAACGAAGAACGACGACTTCGTGTAGTGAAAATGAATTCCAAATGAAAATTGAATTACCCAAGGACTCAGATTTTCAGAGATTTCACCGTGAATACATTTTTGCTTTACCGACGAATCTGCCGGTTATGCCGTCGTGTCCTTAATGACGACGAGAGGACGATGCGATGGGATGTCTTTTTCGGTTTAAGTGCGCGAGTGTTTTGTTAAATCGTATTATTCCGTTATTCCAATTTGATTGGTAATGAAATGTTGGAAATGTACCGTTGAACAATTGGGAAACATCAATTTGGGTGAACAATGTTGAAGAGATTTTCCAATTTCTCCACATCAGCACCATACTTGATGGTACGGTCTTTGGTTAGAGGCGGGCGGGGATAACAACATCTTGGACGTCCCTAAATGAGTATCGATTGATGGATGGATGGGATTTTTTTTTTTTTTTTTGTACAAATTGATGGAAAATAAAAGGACCGAGCTGAATTAGCATAATTTTTCTGAATTAGGTACTACGTACTGAGGAAACAGAAAAGGAGGGAATTTTTCAATTACCAGAAGTATCTATTGAAGAAGGTTACACAACTGAACGAGGGTAATTGGTATATTTTTTCTAGTTACTTTGTTGCTGCTTATTATAGAAAGGGCAGTAATATATCTGTTGACCCTAAGTGCCCAAATCATCACCCCAGCGATAAGCTTAGCATTAACTATAGCATCTTGAATGAATGTCTTAAATATGAATTCTGGGAACCTGTCTATTCAGAGTCTAATTCTTCTGTTGCTTTTGAGATATTCTTAACCATTTAAAAAAAAAAAAAAACATATTGATGCCTGCACTTTTGGTACTCCGAAGGGTTTTAGTACTAAAAAATTTATTAAACCATGGATGACTGACGATACTTTGCGAAATTATGCTTTGCTCCTATTTCTCGAGCCCCTCAAAATAAGCGTTTGTTTCAGCAATGACCTCTTCATTCGACCCAAATCTCTTACCTCCGAGCCATTTCTTCGTATTTGGAAACAGGAAATAGTGGCAAGGGGCTAAATGAGGGAGGAGTTCGTAGCCTAACTCATGCAATTTTGCCATTGCGACTGCGGACTTGTGCGTCGGTGCGTTGTCCTGGTGAAAAAGAACTTTTTCCTTCGCCAAATGCGGCCATTTTTGCTTCAAATCGGCTTGGAATCGATCCAGCAGCTCTGCGTAATATGCGCCGGAGATCGCTTTACCCTTTTCAAGGTAATCGATGTGAATAACACCCACCGCGCACATCCCAAAAAACTGTCGCCATGACCTTGTTTGCTGACAAAACCGCCTTGGCCTTCTTCGGCTTCGATTCACTAGGAGAAGTCCATTGTTTTGACTCTTCCTTGGTTTCTGGTGTGTTGTGGTGAATCCAGGTTTCATCCACTGTTACGAAACGGCGCAAAAACTCAGCCGAATTTTTCTGGAACATAGCGAGCAAACGCGGCACCCATCTTGCGGAAAGCCTTTTCATGTCCAAATATTTATGTAAAATCGAAATCACTGAGCCATGTGATACTCGTAAGCCTGTGACCTCTTCAAGCTCGCGCACTTTCACTCGCCGATCGTCCAATATCAAACCATGGATTTTGTAGACCATTTCTGGTGTGGTGACCTCAATTGGGCGACCAGGAAGTTCGGCGTCACTTGTGCTTGAACGACCGCACCGAAATTGAGTAAACCGGTGGTGAATGGTTCCAATCGATGGTGAAGAGTCACCATAATATTTGTTAAGCTTTTGTTTGGTTTGCCGTGATAGTTTTTTCTCGCAAAAAATAGTGTTTAATGAGCACTCGAAATTCACTTTTCTCCATTTTAACGAAAATGCTAGTAGGCGTCTACGAATATATAAAATGGCTGCCACAACAAAACTATTTGACAGATGTGTCTGAAAATTTGGGTGCGTTCTTTTGAAAGACGATTCTTGATGAAAAAAAATTAATTTAAGGTGACGACACAATTTGTGTTAATTTTCAGGGACTTATTGACCCACTCTCGTAATTTAGAGACGAATGGTGTTCGTATTTCTGACCCAAACGATATTGTAAATCAATTTAATGAGTACTTCGTTGAAATCGCTGGAAAGTTAAAACCCTCCATTAAACCGTGTAACACTTGTCATTGTAACATAGCGTCGGAACTTCTTGAAGATAGCGCGCAGGCTAATAGTTTTGTTTTCGACTCTATTACACCGGGAGAAATTATTAAGCTAATACAATCTTTGGAAAATAAAAGATAGTGTACCAGCGATTGTATACCTAACTTTGGTTTAAGCCATTTATTTATCATGAGTGTTCTTAGTGGTTGTTTCCCTCCGTCTTCTGAAAGCTAAGAAGTGTGGGCACGAATCTGCATAGGATTTGAGACCTATCAGCTTATCCTCTTTCTTTCTAAAGGCATTGGAACGTATTCTAGACATGCACATACGAAAGATTATCCAAATCTCAGCACGCTTATACTAAGGGGCGTTGCACAGAGACGACGATCCACGAAGTTGTGCGAACGATTGAGAAAACAATACATTACAAACAATATACCCTAGCCATTTTCTTAGATATCGAAGGTGTCTTCTAAAATGTCCGTATCGAATCGATTCAGGAAGCTCTAATTCAATCAGGCGTAGAAGAGTTCATTCGCCATTGGGTAGTGATCATGCTAAGGACTAGAATCATTCAAACGACCCTTGGTAACAGCAGTTCCACCAAATCCTTAGAAAGAGGCGCACCTCAGGGACGGTTTATATCTACTCTTATAGTAATCAACAAGATCCTGTCAGAGCTTAACAGAGACGGAATTGAGGTTATCGCGTACGCGGATGACGTTGTAATTCTTATATCTGGGATGTTTCCGTCAGTGATTTAATCATGGAAGGTGCCTTGGACAATATAAGCACATAGGCAACTCAGTGTCTGTGTGTACTCAGCTTAAATCCAAGCAAAACTGAACTGATGATCCTTACCACTAAAACCAAAATACCAACCTACTCGCTCCCACGGCTATACAACCAATTACTCTCTTAATCCTCCAGCGCTAGGTACATAGGAGAGGTACATGACCCTAAGCTAAGCTGGGAGCTTAACATAGAGCAGCGAGTGAAGAAAGCCTGTGTGGCTTTCTACGTTTGCAGCAAAACCTTCTGCAAGAAGTGGAACTTCGCCCGAAGATGGTCTTATGGATATATACCGCAGTGGTACATCCTATACTTTCCTATGGATGGACTACAAGATCAAGTTAATCAACATAGTGTAGAGAACGGCGACTATATGCACAACGGGGGCCATAAGAACATGCCTCGCAGAAGTCCTGAATGAAATACTTCACCTTTTCTCACTTGACCTTCATATTCTATATACATCAGCATATGTGTACAAAACCTTATGGTCGCAGCAACATCCTGAATATGCTATCAGGGAATCTGTCAGCAACTCTAACTGACTACACAACACCCAAAGTAAACTTTAGTAACGTCGTCAGACAAAGTGACGACCGACTACGAACACCCTCATACCAGGCAGAAGTTCTTGCTGTACACCCTTCAGAATCATTGCTATCATCACTAATAACTATCAAGGCAATTGTATCTGCTACGTCTTCCTTCAAGCTGGTGGGACAATGCAAAGAGGAATTCGCCTCGCTGGGTCATCGGTTTAGAATCAGTCTCCTGTAGGTGCCGGAATATTGCGGGAAACGAACGAACTGATGAACTAGCGATGATTAGATCTGACCTTGACAGATCCCTTGCGGAAGCGGTTCACATACCACAAGGTCAATAAGCGATGGAAATTACAGAATTGCGTTATATCTAGACAGATGTGTCCCAACTAGTATTCTTGATCCATTTTGTACATATTTGTGGAAAATTTCATCTACAGTCCAAAAGGTTAAGAAGTTACATGCGTGTGCCAGAAATACAGACGCATCTATCTCAGATTAAAATTTAAAGAATTAAATTATTTAAGAGAATTACGAGTACAACCGCAAGACACCTCATCCTCTTTTCGGCGCTCTGCGTGTCAAATCAAATTTCCCCGACAACGAAAAGAAAAACCACTTGGCTTAAATTTAATTTGCAAAGCTCCAATCCGAGATAGAGCGAAGCGCAAATATGTGTCAGGATTTTCATTTCATTCATTTTCTAAAATCCACTTTCAAATATTTGAATTTTCATGCCCATAAATCATCATCCCATGGAGTCTCTCCCACTATATGGGTCATCGTTCGCGAATAACATTTCCGCGTCTGCACACCTCCACCGGAAAGTCCTGCCCGGAACTTGTGACAGCGACGGGCGTGCAATGAACATCATTATGTTTCCCATTCACAGTATTTCTCACTATCCCCAACAGAAAGAGAGGAAATAAAACAAACGAAACGAAACGAAACAAAACAACAGCTAAGCACAATAACGCGAAATGAAAAAAAAAAAAAAAAAAAGGACTTAGACAACAAAAGCAACAAAATAAAAAGCTTTTTGTGTGCCATCTGTCATACCTTCGCATATCCTTTTGCGTTTGCTAAAAGTTTTCTCCACTTGTGTTTTTTTTTTTTTGTTTCCTTTTTCGTCACCCCCACATTATAATGCACATAATATGGGTGACTTATTGTTGTGCGGTCGGGTGTATGATCATGAGTGGGCGTGTGCTGCTGTATGTACCTACTTTTTTATTAAGCTGAAAGGATAATGCATTCTATGCATACTGAATGGGTAGGGTGCGTACTTTTTGCTTCTACTATTCCAGATTATATTTTCTTCACATGTGCGGCGGGGGTGGTGGTGTTTAAAGAGGTTTAAAGGATAATAAACTTTTAATTTCATTTGATTTGCTTTCAGATAGGAGAGATTTATTGTGTTAATTGGATAATTGAACATTGAAAGGAATGCGAGCATCATATAATAAAAAAATAGTTGTGTAGGGTTATCTTGCACTACAACCCCCTGCTTAAACCTAGGAGAGGTTTGCTCCCTCATTAGATTCCTTCAGTATCGTGTTTGAGGGCCAAATACTCTTAGTTTGCCCAGAGCACCCTCTCTAAGCCGGTTTCTGATAGGAATCTGAGAATGACAAGTGGGACCATGGTTGGTATGTCCTCATCTGATAGTTGGTACTTTTCAAGTAATTCAACCCTTAGTGCGTCAGTGCCCCTCAAGACTAAAGAAGATGTTTGGATACATAGACTGTTCTTCTTAAAGCAGATGCACGCTTCAAATCTTTGCCGGTTGTAGTATCCCAGAAGTTTCTTAGTTTGCCTCAGACTTAGAGTATTAAGTATTAAATGCAACTTGATCGTGATGATGACATCAGGAGGACGGAAAAAAATACTGTGAATCATGAGCAATGACAGAAGCAAAAACAAACAAGCTTCCCAGTTATCTGGACAGCCACCCTTGGAGTTCACTGAAACTTAATACCAGCTGAGTTTCAAACCAACTACACCAATCTGTCTGTCTCTGTCTCTTTCCCTTTCCTCAAAAAACGCCCGTGTCCTAAAATTAGTATAAGGGTATTCATAACCCCTTTCACACGTGCAAATTATAAAAAAAAACTTAGAGTATTAATCCAGGTTCTTGCCCTGTTTTCTTTCTCCTACTTTGTGAATTTTTCGCGTATGGTATGTGGTGCACCCTGTGAAACTGAATCAAATGCAATCACAACCCAAGTGCACCTGTCAGCTGCCTAAGAATATTATTTGCTAATGACATTCGAAAAAAGTCGCGGATATCATATCTTTTTCCCACGCAAATGTCGCAAAATTCACGCAAAATTTTTTTAATTTTGAGTCATTTGTGCGGTAAAGTGTTGCCAACGCAAAAAAAAGATAGCGTGACAGCTTGACAGTTCAGGGTTATTAAAAATGGAGTGCTATACGAAAGAACAACGCGTTTTCATTGCTGAGCAATGTTTTGAAAATAATGAAGGTTTGTCAGCTACAGTTCGCAATATTCGTACAAAATATGGTCGGAATAGTGTTTTTACTTCATAAACTGTGAAGAGATTAATTCAAAAATTCAGGGAGACTGGATCAATTAGTGATCTTAGACATTCTGGCTGTCCTTTAACAAGTTGTTCAACACAAAACATCGAAGCAGTTCGTGAGAGTGTTGTTGAAAGTCCAGGAACATCAATTCGGCACCGTGGTCAAGAATTGGAAATTTCGAGAAGGTCTGTACATCGTATTCTCAAGAAAGATTTGCATCTTGATGCATACAAACTGCAATTGACTCAAGAACTGAAGCCTACTGACCACACACAGCGAAGAGAGTTCGTTGAATGGATTATGGAAGTACAACTGACTTTTCAAACAAAAGCCTCTCCAGCGATGAGGCTCGTTTTCATCTTGATGGTCAAAATTGTCGAATTTGGTATTCAGAAAATCCACAAGTGATTGTTGAGACATAAATGCATCCACAACGTGTCACTTTTTGGTGCGGATTTTGGTTAGGCAATAACAGTTAATGGTGCTCGACATCGTGACATAATAATCCAGTTTTTTTTTGCCTGAATTGCAAGATATGGATGTGGACGACATATGGTTTCAACAAGATGGTGCCACATGTCAAATAGCTTGAGAAACAATTCAATTACTGTATGAGTCATTTCCTGGTCATGTAATTTTCCGTTTTGGTGATCAGAATTGACCGCCCAGATCAAGCGATTTAACGCCATTGGACTTTTTTCTTTGGGAGGTTTTTTGAAGTCTAATGTTTATACCAACAAGCCCACGCCTTGAAGGGCACTAAATCAATGAAATTGGACCACATGTATGCAAAACAGTCATGGAAAATTTCGACAAAAGAGTTCGTATGTGCCAGCAAAGACGTAGAGGCCATTTGATATGCTATTCTGTACACAACCCTGTACTGTATACTTTATGAATCAATAAAACATTTACAATTTTTAATTAAAAACATGTGTTTTCTATCAAAATTACTTCTTGGGACACCCTTTATATTTATTGTGCTAACCTTTTTGAATCTGCATATTGAATAAAGAGTAAAAGTCTTAAGATATTGTATATCAATATGATTCCCTATTCCGCAGAATGGTTCGGATTCAACGAAGGGTCCTGCTGCTCCTTGTCTTGCCAATGAGTCTGCTTCTTCGTTATCCTCTACGATTACCCGATTGAAGGTTACCTTGTTAATGCCACACCACACAAGTTTTGATATAATGACAAGAGAGTCAAGTACAGTTGCTTGACTGTCTGACAATATTGCTATGTTGAATTTTTTGTATCTTCTATTGAGATTGAAGTGAACACATCTATCTGTAGCATATATTTTGTCTTGAAAGATGCTGGTACTTTTGCCCATAGGTTTTGAGTGCCTCTGTTAATTCTTCAGTTCTTGGTTCGTCTATATACCACTTTAAGCGGATTCAGTTTCAGGAATACTTCCATGGCTGTGCAGTAGGACATGTAAATTTTTAGTGAGTGTCTTCCTCGTTGTGGCTAGACTAGTTCATTTTACCCACTCTATCGCTACATATGTGATCATTGGTCTCACAATAGCTATGTACTCGTAGATCTTAGAACGCTCGGCCTAAGTCCCCAAGATTTACCCACTAGGGTCCCACATATCATCAGAGTACGGATGGTCTTTTTGGATATCTCCTCTATGTGCTATTTCCACTTGAGTTAACTGTTTACGTGTAATCCTAGTTATTTCACTTCTTTTACTGGTGTCAGTTCTGTTTTTGAGTTGCTATGATGTCACAAAGGGTTCCTTCAAACTTTCGTCTGACAATCAGTACTATGTCATAAGCGTAGGCCTGTGAGTTGATTTCGAGGTTAGTTAAATTTTCAAGTAGTTCATCCACAATTAGACTCCACATTGATCTTAATAATTCTACGAGACGTCTGAGTTTCTGCTAGTCTTGTTGTCAGCAACTCATGCATCAACCTGTATGGTTTTCGTCAACTGAAATAGAGCCGTCTCAGTGGATCTACGCTCTCTGTATGCATGTCGTCTTATGTACTCGTATGTAATTGTTCACAGATTTTTCCATTACTTTGACAAGAAAAGATGTTAGGCTGATTAATCTGTATGACTTCGGCTGTGATCGTATGCTAGGACTGACTAGGGTGAGATCCAGAACCTCTTGTCTAAATCTAGTAAGAAAGGCAGGGGTATTTCCTATATTATCAAGAGATAAACTTAAAGTAAATTCTAAGAAAGACTCACCCCCAATATTGTTGTCTGCATTGCGATTGATCGGGAAACTACTGACTGCTCAAAACTTGGCTTGGGCCAGTAGCGCAACAATCAAGTTCGTGATGAAGTGCTTGCTACCTACTGGTGGTCCCCGGGTAACTATATGTATAATCCCTTATGCGTGTAGGCTAAAATTGCAAGTGCGGGTTGTCTAGGGCCTTGATTCTAGACTAGGTAACGTGGGCCAGCAACCTGCGTTACCGAACCCTGTTCGCTACAGAAACCGACACTATGCCTCGGATAAGGAATGATCACATGTTGACGACGTTCGGCTATTGTACCCGGACAAAGATAGGTTTCTGGAATGTGAAGACGCTCCTCGACTCGGGAAGCGCTCCTCACAATGTCAGATCCCTTCAATTGGAAAAAGAATTCATGCGACATAGACTGGACATTTTGGGGGTGAGGGAAATCAGATGGTTAGAAGCGGGAGAGTACCAGTCCCTAACGCATAACACTGTACTACTCTATTCCGGATAACCATCTGGAAGTCCCGCGGGAATATGGAGTCGAACTGCTGCTAACCCCAACAGCACGCAAAGGCCTAATCTCCCGGCAACCTTATGGTTATAGGATTATGTCGGCCAGATTCCGGACTAGAGTATGACGCGTCACCATCATACAGTGTTATTCCCCAACGGAGGGCTCGTCTGAGGACGAAAAGGAGAGCTTCTACAATCTCTTAAGCGCCGTCTTCAATATAACACCAAATGGAGACATTGTCATAGTGATGGGGGATTTGAATGCCAAGGTAGGCAACGACAACGAGGGGCTCAAACATGTAATCGGGAACCATGGACTAGGCAACCGCAATGACAACAGCGAAAGGTTTGTGGATTTCTGCAATGCCAACCGCCTTGTGATAGGTGGCACCATGTTTGAGCACAAGACCTGCCACAAAGTCAGCTGGGTTTCCAACGACAGGCAAGCAACCTCCAATCAAATTGACCATTTTGCCATCAGCCGCCGCTTTAGAAGTAGTCTCCTGGATGTCCGAAACAAGCGAGGGGCAGATGTGGGGATAATACGAGATCACCATCTTATGATAGCTACCATTCAACTACCCACTGCTGCCTTTCGAAGATCCCACGATAATACAAGAATGCCTAGGTTCAACATCGATAGACTTAGTGATTCTTCAGTGCGCCAACACTTAAGGGAGGACATTTCGCAATGTGTGGACGCAATCAGCAGCTCACTGCACACAACTATTCAAGACCATTGGTGTGCTGTGAAAAATGTTTTTACATCTGGTGCTGAAGGAATTGTCGGTCGATCACAGGAAAGGCATAGGGCGTGGCTTTCCGAGGATACCTGCAGACGTATTGACGAACGGAAACAGCTGAAAGCTCGCATTGCAGCCGCTCCAGAAGCAGGGAGTAATGAGCTAGAGTCCCTATATCGCATGAAGATGAGAGAAGCTCAGCGTTGCGTGCAACGGGACAGGCGCAACTACATCAACGCGCTGGCTACAGAAGCAGAAGATGCTGCACGAAGGTGCGATAGTAGGACCGTCTACAGAATCATTAAAGAGCTGACAGGTGGTCGCGGCTACAGCCAACACCCAGTGAAAAGCCTAGACGGTTCCTTGCTTCGGATGAGGACCAGCTTAAGAGATGGAAGGAGCATTTTGCTATGGTTTTAAACCGTGTATTCGCTAGCGATATGTTCCCAAATCAGAATCAGGTGTCCGAGGTAAGAAATGCCCGAATACGCACCGCGCCTCCCAGTAAGGATGAGTACACTACCGCGATCAAAGCACTTAAAACCAACTTGACGGTATTCCCGCAGAGCTCTTACGAGCAGCGCCAACAACATCAGCTAAGCTTCTGCTTCTGCTTATAGAGAGAGCTTGGGAAGCCGAGAACTTTCCTGACGAGTGGAAAAAGGGAATGATCGTCAAGCTCCCTAAGAAAGGTAGTTTAATGGAGTGCGGAAACTGGAGAGGTATCTGCGTGCTGCCTGCTGTAGCTAAGATAATAGCTAATATCATCCTGGAGCGAATCAAACAACATCTCGAAGACACACTCGATGCCGAACAAGCAGGTTTCCGCTCTGGATCCTCCTGTGTCGCCCCCATCAACACCCTGCGGATTATCATCGAACAGTGCGTTGAATATCGATCACCACTTCACCTGCTTTTCATCGATTTTGAGAAGGCGTTCGATAGTGTTAACAGGGAGTTTATTTGGCGTGCCTTACGCAGGAGAGGTATTCCTGATAAATTAATTGCTACTGTCAAAGCTACATACGAAGGGTCCAAATGTCACGTTCTTCATAGAGGAAGGTTGTCTGAGGAATTTGACATCCAAAGTGGGGTAAGACAGGGCTGCATTCTTTCACCAATATTATTCCTATTAGTGATTAGCGATGTGCTTCGTGCAGCTTTGTCGACGGGAAACGGAGGAATTCGATGGACTCTCACATCCCAACTTAAACATCTCGACTACGCTGACGACGTATGCTTAGTCTCTCATAGAATTATGGACCTCCACCAAATGACAGCAGATGTGGAGAGGGAGGTTGGCGTCGTCGGCCTGAAAATTAATACCGCAAAAACTAAAATTATCAGTCTTGGAGCGAAGTCATCGGCTCAAATGTGCATTGCTGGACAACCGGTAGAGAGAGTAGAGGATTTCCAGTATCTTGGAAGTATTGTCTCGACCGATGGTGGAACCGAACTGGATATAGCCAACAGAATCGCCAAAGCAAAGTCCGCGTTCGGGATGTTGTCCAAAATATGGCGAAGCAATGCAATCAGTTTGAACACCAAGCTAAGACTGTTCCGCTCCAACGTTGAATCCGTGCTGTTATATGGATGCAGCACGTGGAGAGTGATCACCGCTATCACCAGAAAGCTGCAAACGTTCGTTAATAGGTGCCTGCGCACCATCTTAAGGATTTTCTGGCCCAATCGTATCTCTAACGAACATCTTTACGAGAGAACGGGTCAGGAACCAATATGCACAACCATCCAACGACGGAAGTGGCAGTGGGGATTGGTCACACGCTCCGAAAGGGTGACAGCTCCATAGCGAACCATGCTATGCAATGGAACCCCTTAACTCAGGACGGCAGAAGACCTGGTGGTCCAAGGAGAACATGGCGCAGAGCAGTCGAGAAGGAAGCACGGCAGTTGGGGAAAAGCTGGGGAAAGCTGAGACACATTGCCAGAAACCGTACACGATGGCGCGTAGGCGTAGTCGAGGCCCTAGGACCCACAAGGGAATATAGGACATAAGTAAGTAAAGTAATATTGGTGTCAGTACTCCCCCAGGTGGCATTGTGAGTATTGGCATCACATCCAATCAGCAATGGCGTTTGAAACTTCTTGCAGTGCAGTTGGGTTAGGTTGTTCAGTTAAATGTCAGCTTTGTTAAGAATTCATAGATTTTTACTAGATACTCGTAATTGTCTGGAAATACATATAACTAAACGTTAAAGACTTGAATTTATTTAGAAAGATACTTCATTGAAACTTTAAGTACTTAATTTTGAAAAACCAAAAGACGAAAACTTTGTATTTTTATGTGTATTCTGAAGCTTTATCTAAATCTTTAGGATGCAGTCCAATAAAAAATGTAATAACCAGAAGATATAAGAAAAATATACTTCATACGTGTTCGCAGGAAAGCTATTTGCTATTTTATTAAAATTGTTATCGCATTCTGGGAGCGGTAAAATTAATAGGAGTCTAAGCTTATTCTAGTTTTTATTTATTTTTAAATTACAAAACATCTCTCTATTGTTAATTGTTTTAGATATTTTCCCAATTCGATCATTGTTTATTATATCATTCCAGCTTAGCATCCCCTTATGACTCGTAATGCCAAGTCGTTACACGCAATCGAGAGAAAATTGCGTAGAAATTTGATAGGTGTTCTGTGATGCGTAGTAGAAAAATTTCACTTCTTTTTGCAATCATTTCATTCAGTTAGTTACTCGTAAGTGTCCTTTTGGGATAATAAAATTAATTGAAGTGTACACGTGTATGTGTGCTTTCTTGATTTCCTTTTTGGAATATAAAATTTTTTTTATGTGAAATTGGATACTAAGCAATCATCAAATACAAATTTACTGATTTGATTAAGATTAACCGTGGTTAACACTTAAATAAAACAAAAATCCCAACCCTAAGTCCTTGAAGGCGTTTTTTATTTTGTTTATATTAGCTTGTTACAACTATGTTTATACTAAAAGTTGACAAAAAAAAAAAAAATTTAAAAAATTTACGCCCACTTTTTCTAAAAAAGGGCCGTCACCTACAGGTGACACTGGGCACTATTTGTACTTCTCGCACCAGTTTACTCCTTAGTTGCTATATATGTGAAACATTTTATTTTTTTTTTTTATAATTTGCACGTGTGAAAGGGGTTATGAACACCCTTATACTAATTTTAGGACACGGGCGTTTTGAGGAACGGGGAAGAGACAGAGAGAAAGACAGATTGGTGTAGTTGGTTTGAAACTCAGGTGGTATTAAGTTTGAGTAAACTCCAAGGGTGGCTGTCCAGATAACTGGGGAGCTTGTTTGTTTTTGCTTTTGTCGTTGCTCATGATTCACAGTATTTTTTTCCGTCCTTCTAATGTCATCATCACGATCAAGTTGCATTTTAGCCATATGACCGCCCTACTGCCAGTGTTATGCCTTCGCATTAGAGTTGACATAAGCTTTTGCAATTGATCGACTTTTTTTTTATTTCATGCGAAATAAATAGATGATTATTGACATCAGGATTCGAACCGTGTACCTGTAGCGTGACAAGCGATGATGTTGTTGTTTTTTCAGAAAATATTTGCTTTTATTTAGAAAAAAAAGAAGGTATTATTTATTGTAGGACAAAATCATCGGCGCTACCTGTAGACCTCACCTCTCTTGACACCCTTATCTGGACTGGAACTCCACAGGACATATCTCGGGTTGGGGACTTTCCATATCTTTGAAGATAGGTGGTAACTATATTTCTGCGAAAATCGCAACAGGTCCAGTTACTTGCTGAGTGTTTTCTTATAAGCCATGCATTTTGAAAAGCGGCGTCTACACCAAAAGCAAACAAAGGGTACCACCACTTTTTACCATCCTCATGGAGTCAACATTTTCGTCAAACTTCTTATACATCTTGATAACAGCTGGGCAGTCAACCTGAATTTTCGACCGTTTTTTATTTATATATAACTGCAATCCGGTCAACTTTTGAGATAGGAGCCAATCCGTTGCAGTTTGATGCAATTGCAATGATACTGTTATAGTGCCACTTAGCTGCAATAATTCCCCTAGACGTTTGCTGACACAGCTCACCACTAGGCTTCTTCTTCATTTCCTTGGAATTGGGCAGTTTTCCCGGATAGTTTCAGTTCCTCCAACATTCTGTTCTTGCAAATATTTTAGTAGTGGTAAGCCAATGAAAGTACAAATTGTACGGTCCTAATTTTTGTGGTAATCTGGAATGTAGCTCCAAAATAACTGCAGCTCCTAAGCCACATTCTGGTTGCATCTTGAGGGCTGGACCGGATGCACCTTGATACAACTCACAGTTTACCAAATATCCGTGACGAGTAGCAGCTGACCAAAGCTTGTAACCAAACCTAATGGGTTTTACGTGGATATGTTGTTTTGTAACGTGCCTCATGCTAGAATCTACTAGTTCGTTGTGGGTGTCAGTCTTTACTTCATATACTTAGGTGTCCAGTACCCTGTGAGCATCAATATTGCAATGTACACTCTGATTTCATCAGCTGTTACGTTTAGAGTGTGATTTCTCTGCAAAGCTTACAAGTTACTCATATCTGTTATGAATTGAATAATGTCTTCACTGTACAGCAACTCAAAACATTCAATGGCCGTCAGCTCCCCCAGATAACTTTTAACTTCTTCATCACAGTCTCCTTTGCCACAAGCAGTGAAAGAAGTGTTGTTGCACCAACTTTCTACAGTAAACTCTTTTTTCTTCTTTTTCTACGGTGCAGAAACATTAGCTTCTTCTTCTTCCGAAACAGATGGTCTACTTTGTAGCTCTACTCGAGAATGAAGCATACGACTAGGAAGATGGAGTAAATTAGATTCGTTTTAATCTCCACTTTCTTTGCCAGGAACTATACCATCGTCAGGAGGAAACAAAATAATGTCGGGAGGACCCCTCCGATCACCAATTCCTCGATGATCTCATCTAATGGTGACACACCTACAGGTAACACTTCACATTTTGAACGTCGTTGTAACTATGCCAAATGATATTTTTATAATAAAATACAATTGTTTGACTTGATGTAGCCCCAGAGAAAATAATCGAGGGGTGTTAAGTCGTATGATCGCGGCGGGAAATTGATGAACGCTCGCCGTGAGATGACCTAGTCGTAAAATTTTTCCTTCACCATTTCGAGGGTTGCTTCGCTTGTGTGGCATGTAGCGCCATCTTGTTGGAACCACAGCTCGGATATATCGATGTTGTCGAGCTCTGGCTACAGACACTCGGTTAACATCGCTCTATACCGAGGACGATTGACGGTAACGGTGTCTCCTTCCTCATTTCGAAAGAAATAAGGTCCGATGATGGCGCCGTGCCATAAACCGCACCAAAGAGTCAATCTTTATTGATGCATTGATGCTTGGTCGAACACTTGTGAATTGTGGTGGCAATTTTGCTTGTTCACATAGCCGCTGAGCCAAAAATGAGCCTCGCTCGAGAAGATGATTTTTTGGCCAAAATTCGGATCTCCGGCCAACATTTCCAGCGCCCAATTAGCGAACTCACGGCGTTGTCTATTGTAGTCCGGTTTCAATTCTTGCGTCAGCACAATCTTATACGGACGTAGACCCAAATCCAACCGCAAAATAAGCCTGGTTGATTCTCTGGCGATGCCTAATTTAGCAAAATTTAGCTGATCGGCACCGAATCGAATTTTTTTCGACACTGGCCGCTCCGGCGGCTATGTTTTCTTCTCTCCGCACCGATCTCTATATGGTTGGTGGCTTAAAGTCCAAAAGAGTGTACTCACGCTCAAACTTGCGACGAATTGCCTGCGCACTGGAGTCATGATAACGACCGACCTCACGACTAAATTCACGTTGCGTATTTACAACTGAGCCAGAATATCGATAATATTTTTTTAATAATTCCCATACGAGTACGTTCGGGATGCATCAAACGATGAAATGCCAAACCTTACTGAATATTTTGACAGCTGGATGTCATTGGTAACTTTGACAGCTGCTGAAACATAATAATTGGAAAAACTATCATTGCTATCTGGTCATCCTTTAGAAGAATTTAGGAGGCCTTATGGAAATATACATAGCCCATGCTAATGCCCTTAATATGATTCGAATACAAGACTACAAAGATTTTCTTCTGAATCAAAGACTACAGGTACAATAGGAAACATAGATCTCTTGCTAAAATGGAAACTGAAAAGGAAAAGAAAACAAGAAGAAGAAATTAATACTTTTAATAAGTTAGCTCTCCTCTTAGTAAGCAATTCCAGTTCAAGTGGAGATGAAAGTTACATGTCTGGAAACAATTTAGTCACATTGTAATGTGATGTGTGTACAAGCTCTCAAAAAAGAGAAGTAGAAAGAAGCTGCTTGATGATAATTTGGCAGTTAATCTTGATGTGGCAAAATTAAGTTACCGAAAAGCCACTACAAATACTTTGAAAAGTCTAGGTTGCGAACCGTCTCCAAAACTCATAGTATAGAGTATCCTGAAAAAATATTGCAGTATCCTGAAAAAAGTCTTTAAAAGAACAATTTACAGCTGACGTTCCCCTCACTGTTCACTGGGCCGGGAAACCAATTGATGAAATTGTTGGACATCAAGCTGTGGACGGGCTTCCAATATTGGTATCTGGAAAAGGTGTTGATCAACTTTTAGATTTTCCAAAACTTGAAATTTGTACAGGAACAGCTTCAGCTGTCTGTGAGACACTATTTGGCTTTGCCTCAAATTTGGTAAATACAGGACTTAAGAACGGTGCCTGTATTTTGCTTGAACAAAAGTTAGGTAAAGAGGTGACTACTGGAAGCAGTAGTAGTCCAAGCTCTTGGGGGATCAATTAAAATATGAAAAAGTTTCTTGGTTATTTATGGTATTTCTCAGAAGAATTGGTAACATTTTTTAATTACTGGTTACTGAGATCGAAAGGTCTTTTTCGTTTTACATGCCGTCTATTTCCCATTTCTGGGTCTGGAAGGGTAGAGACATCATAGTTGGTACGAGGGTGGGTCAATAAGTCCCTGAAAATTAACACAAATTGTGTAGTCACCTTAAATTTAATTTTTTTTGTCAAGAATCATCTTTCAAAAAAAAACTAGCATTTTCGTTAAAATGGAAAAAAGTGAATTTCGAGTGCTCGTTAAACACTATTTTTTGCGAGAAAAAACTATCATGGCAAACCAAACAAAAGCTTGACAAATATTATGGGGACTCTTCACCATCGTTTGGAACCATTCACCACTGGTTTACTCAATTTCAGTGCGGTCGTTCAAGCACAAGTGACGCCGAACCAGAAATGGTCGACAAAATCCATGGTTTGATAATGCACGATCGGCGAGTGAAAGTGCGCGAGCTTAAAGAGGCCACAGGCTTATCACATGGCTCAGTGATTTCGATTTTAATATTTGGACACGAAAAGGCTTTCCGCAAGATGGGTGCCGCGTTTGCTTACAATCGACAACAAACGTCAACGCATTCGTTTGACAACTTCAAAGGTGTGTTTGGCGATGTTCCTGAAAAATTCGGCTGAGTTTTTGCGCCGTTTCGTAACCGTGGATGAAACCCGGATTCACCACAACACACCAGAAACCAAGGAACAGTCATAACAATGGACTTCTTCTGGTGAATCGAAGTCGAGGAAGGCCAAGGCGGTTTTGTCAGCAAACAAGGTCATGGCGACAGTTTTTTGAGATGCGCGCGGTGTTATTCACATCGATTACCTTGAAAAGGGTAAAACGATCACCGGCGCATATTACGCAGAGCTGCTGGATCGATTCCAAGCCGATTTGAAGCAAAAACGGCTGCATTTGGCGAAGAAAAAAGTCCTTTTTCACCAGGACAACGCATCGGCGCACAAGTCCACAGTCGCCATGGCAAAATTGCATGAGTTAGGCTACGAACTTCTCCCTCATTTAGCCCCTTGCGACTATTTCCTGTTTCCAAATATGAAGAAATGGCTCGGAGGTAAGAGATTTGGGTCGAATGAAGAGGTCATCGCTGAAACAAACGCTTATTTTGAAGGGCTCGAGAAATGGAGGGCATCAAAAAATTGGAGAAACGTTGGATGAAGTACATAGAGCTAAAAGGAGACTATGTTGAAAAATAAAATGTTTTTGTACCGAAAAGAGTGTTCCTTATTTCATTTTTCAGGGACTTATTGACCCACCCTCGTATGAGAAATGATCCTCGTCAAGTGCCGTTTGCTTACATTGAGTATTTCTTTTTCATTGTTTATGTCGAAGTTTGTGACGTACCAGTTAGCATTTACTATTGTTCGTAGAATTTTTAATAGTTGTATGTTTAACTTCTTAGCTGTGCCCCAGATTTGAGATCCGTACGTCCATATTGGTTTTATTATAGTTTTATAAAACAAGATTTTGTTGTAGGTTGAGTCTCTATGTAGTAGCCAGTACAGTTGTCTGATTTTGTTCTTAATTAGATTACTCCTTTGCTGTATATGGTGATTCCATATAAGCTTGGTATCTAGATATTGGGTGCGCAACTAAGTTCTTTTTTTGATGAAAATGCAACTTTATTGTGAAAAAATGGTTACAAATGAATCATTCAAAGTATTGCCCATAGCTAGCTACAACTTTTTTCCATCTTCCTGGCAGAGCTCGAATACCGTTACGGTATAAGTGTTCATCTTTTGAGGCTATCCACGAATCAGCCAGACCATATGCCATCGAACGGAACAAGTAATAATCGGATTACGCAATATCTGGGGAATATGGCGGGTGGGGTAGGACTTACCATTTGAGCGCTTCCAGGTAGGTTTTAACGGGTTTGACAACGTGAGGCTGAGCGTTGTCATGCTGTAGAATCACTTTTTCGTGCCTCCGCTCGTAGGTAGGTAGGTAGGTAGGTGTGGTTGTGACAACATACTATGCTGAAATATAATTAGCGCAAAGGCTCCGTTTACCACAACTCAAGAGACCTAATTTGTTGTAAAAACTGACGTTGGACTTGTGGGAAAGGAGAGAAAGAATTATTTAAATCCACCCCGTGGCATGGAGGAAACTGATAAAGTCCCCCATGCTTATCACCGCTAAATCACTAATATTATCAAAATGGTGTCTGCCAAGTGTACGGTGTCTAACCCTACTCAGGGCCGGACACTTACAAAGGAAGTGAAGGATTGTTTCAGGCTCGTTGGCCATATTGCAGCTACGACAAAGTGCATTAAAAGTAATGCCCAGTCGGGCTGCGTGGACCCCTATGGGCCAATGGCCAATGCTAATTGCCAGAACTCTACCCCGGTTTCTGTTTAGTAGCTCTTGTGTTCTGCGCCGGTTATACTTGAGCCACATCTGCCTGGATATGACAAAGTTCTCTTTCTGCTCGTATTGTGGCCGTTTTTCGAGCAGTGCTCGACTCAATCGCATCAATTGAAGTCGATACTGTTCTCCAGTGATGGTTTCGTTGGGTTTCAACAGTTCATAATAAATGACACCAACCTGGTCCCACCAAATACACAGCATAATCTTCGGAGCGTGAATATTCGGCCGAGCCGACGACGTAGAAGCATGACCGGGCAGTCCCCATGACTTTGTTCCTGTAATGAATCCACTTTTCATCACCCGTCATGATGCGATGAAGAAAACTCTTCCTTTTTTGCCGCTGGAGCAGTTGTTCACAGGCGAAAAGAAAAAAACGTCCCTTGGCTTCAAATCATAAGGAACCCAAGTTCCTTGTTTTTGAATCATTCCAAACGCATGCAATCGCTTGGAAATGGCTTGACGGGTAACTCCTAATGCTGAAGCAAGCTGTTATTGCGTTTGACACGGATCCTCATCGAGCAATGCCTCCAATTCAGCGTCTTCGAAGGATTTTGGCCTTCCTTCACGCGGATGGTCGTCAACATCGAAATTACCGTCTATAAAGTGACGGCACGTTGTTTCACTTAGAACGCCGGCCGTTTTCTTCGAATGAAAGAAGAAAATCAGCACTTCCCGCAAATGACGATTATTTGGCACAAAATCAGACATTTTCACACAACCAAAAGTATATGACGCCAAAACAAAATCACTAATGTGTCAAAACAGTTTCTTTACCGTATGTCTAAACTCGGTTTATGACGTTTTGGATATGTCAAAATCGACCAGCACTTACTGCTGGAGCCATCTATTGACCAAATGTTGCGCACCTAATCGATGTTGTAAAGCTTTTTCTGGCAGTTCTTTAATAATTTGTCCTGTTATTAGATCATAGCCGGTGGTTTTTTAAGCTTTAATCTGTTTTAGGGCTTCCCTTATCTTATTCATACGTTGAAAATGGTTAATAACAGATTCATATGCAAATCTGATAGATTTAAGAAAAATCAACCACAATGAGGTGGTATTATGTTTGGGGAAGGACTATGAATAAGAGCAGAGCGTTTGAACAAATGCAGAGCCAGATTTTTGACAATTGGCTCAGGTTCAAGTATGTAAGTTGGCTAAAATCTTGCTTTAGACATTGCTGAGCGACATACTATATGGTCGAAGCATCAGTTCGCCTCTGGGCACAGTCAAACCACTTTTATACTTGCACCTCGACCTCGAGATTTTGATCAAGTATAGAGTGATGGAGTATCTAAAAAAAGTGTGTCTGGCATTTCTGTCTGTTTGTTAGTTTGCATGCACGACTTCCATCCTGAAACTTCTCAACGATAAAACCCGCTTTTTAAACTATCGCAACCCTTTAAAGGAAGATCCCACTCACTATTCCTTACATTAATCAAACATCTGCAGTTAATCACGTCCACTAATATTTATGTGCCATTAAGTGCACAATTTATTTTAATTATCTCTTTGCTATCGTTGTCCTTTCGTTTTTCTTAAGAATTGGGGTGGCCCCCGATGTCCATTCCAGTAAACGATTTACTAAATGCTCAATAAAATTCAATTTTAGAACTTTTAAAATGGTTCTAACGCATTTTTTCGGTTTTTTTGAAGTATCAGCCAAACAAAAAGGAAACCAGGAACTCATTTCCAAAGCCATTAACGCGAACATAATGTCCTTAAATGTTCCGGCATCGAGAAAAAGTACGTAAACAGAAAAAAAAAAGAAAGATATTCATCCGTGATCCTTTCCTACCCATACCCAAGAGAAATATTTTTGTTGGGGAGAGTTTGGGCCATTGGAAAAAAATTAAATGGAAACAGATTCAGTTTGCCGGACAAAAGTTTGCATAATTAACAATTTTTTTTTTCCTTCTTCTTCTTTTTTCCTTTGCCCCGAGGACATCACACCCACTCTACCGGCCACAAACCCTGAGCAAAACAAATCAACAAAAGGGATTCACCAGTACCATCCTGCCTCACTCTTTAATGGCTGGCAAACAGAAATACCAATTCCCCATGTTACTTCCGCAAAATTAAAGTCCCTTGTGTCCAGGACGTCGGTCGGTCGTCATCAGACCAGACTCTAAAAAAAAAAAAAAAAACTAAGTTGTGTGTCCTTCTGCTGCCGCTTCAAAAATCATGCTCCACAGAAAAACATCGAAAAGAAGGTTGAGAAGAAATCTGCAAAAAAAAAAAAAAAAAACATCCGCCTGATGAAACAAGGATCTTCGAAGGATAACACGCGACGAACGGCGACGACGGCGGAGTAGGAGGCTTTATGACGGTTAATAAAACGTTGTCGAAATAAAAAATGATGTCATCGAATTAAGCCAAACAGAACATTTCCCATGGTAGGCAGATATCCTTGTCGAAGGGCAGGGCGGGTGGTAATGTACTGTAAGGAAGGACAACGGAAGTCAGAGATATGGGTGTCAGTGAGCCTCACTTATTCCGTATTTTATTTTATTCATCAAGGATGTGACTCTAATTCTAGGTCATATCGTAGTGAATCAGAGAGGAGCAAAATGTATACAAATACAAAACGAAAAAAAAAAAAAAAAAACAATGAGGAGCCGTCGTTGTCGTCGTTGTCGGACCAAGAGGGAGATCCCTCCTGTAGTTTCCAGCTTTCGGAGACAAATCGTTGTCTAGGGAAATTTCCTGTTAAGACATTTTTGCCTGCCAATGAATGTTGGTTGTTAGTTGTTGTTGTCATATTCAGCAGAGAGGAAGCCTGCTCGGTTTCCTTATGGCACAGCAGTTAGTAATGGTGGTGGGGAGTGCTAGAGGAGTGCCAATGGCAATGGTAGGTAATAATTTTCCGCTTTTGCCTCTGTATGTTGCTCATAAAATTCAGCCAACCATGTTGAAATCATTTGATTTATTGGCCTCGCATTGAATATGTTGTCGAGTAATTATTTGCGTGTGAGAGTCATTAGTGTGTTGTTTACGGGAAATGTGCGACATTTCACAGGAGGATGGGGTGGTACACGCGACCGAATTAACATTTTTAGAAAATGGCAAAGTGATTAGCAGCACAAGCAGGGGGGCTTTTACAGCGGTAGTAAGTTTTTATTCGTTATTAGAACAAGGTCATACAGTCCAATGTGAGCTAGTATTTCAACCATCAAACCTATGAAACTAAACAGATTACTAGCTGGCTGACGAAAGATTTTAAATCCTCCTATAAGTATCTTTTTTTTAATCCTTTCGCAGATCGTTTGTTTTCGGAGTGCTAGTCCGTATTATTCAGTAAAAATACTAAATCTAGAGTCAGATTATGTATGCCCTCTCTTCAGAAGTTTAACAGCAGTGTTTCCCCAGATTCTGTTTAAAGGATCCCCTAACCAGCACGGATTTCTTAAGGGAAGGTCAACAACTACTATCTTAACGGAATTTGTATCTAGTACAAGTTGATGTAATTGCCATAGATTTTAGTAAGGCCTTCGATAAAATCTTTTTAAACTCAAATCCCTTGGCTTCCAACTGAGTTTCATTGGGTGGATTAAATCCTACCTTGAGGAACGTCAATACAAAATATTTTTTAAATCGGCTGTAAGGGCACTTCCGGGGTCCCTCAAGGTAGCCATCTTGGTCCCCTGATTTTCATTTTGTCAATTAACAACGTTGACTTCATCATCATAGACTCTTACTATCTATCCATCTACGCTGATGACACGAAAATCTTCAGACACATATTAAACCCCGTCGACTCTTGCCCACTTCAAGCTGACTTGAACAACTTTTCAACCTGGTGACAAAAAAAAATCTTCTTGAGCTCAACGTCAACAAATGTCAAGCTATTACATATTCCCGAAAGCGTCTTCCAGCCCCTAGATCCTATTTCATCTCTGACGAGCCCGTTCCTTCTGTAACTTTATTACGCGATTTGGGTGTTACGAGTATCTGCGACAGAGAACTAAATTTCCGCTGCCATATTGATAACATTATTAGCAGAGTCAACTCTGCACTCGGTTTCGTAAAATGCTGGTCTAAAGAATTCTCGAACCTCTACGTCACGAAATCTCTTTACTTCACATTTGTTCGGCCAATCCTCGAATATGCTAGCAAAGTATGGCCCCCCTATACCCCTATACCCTTTCCCTTTTCGAATAGAGGCTGTTCAACGCAGGTTCATCCGTTTTGCTCTTCGCGGACTTCCTTGGTCTGACAGGCATAACTTACCCCCTTTGAAATTAATTAACGTACAGCCACTTGAAATACGTCGGGAAATGTCTGACATACTCTTTGTACATCAGCTGTTAGCAGGGAACATCGTCTGCCCTAATCTGCTCTAAATGATCTCCCTTAACACTAACCCACGCCTCCTGAGGTCTGTACCCATCTTTCGTCTCAATTTTCATCGCAATGTCTAGAATGCTACGTTTGGCCAACGGCGCGCACAGCTATTTTGATTTTCATTGCAGCAGATTTGCACTCAGAAACGCCCTCCAGAATTCCACTTCCACTCCTCCGCCCTAATCACTTTAGTTTTAGTTTTAAGTTTAGTTTTTGAGTACTTAGCCTTAGTCTTAAGTTGTATTTAGTAATTTACAAAATAGGCCTTACTAATGTACGAGTAGTGGCGTTAATTTTGTGAATATAATGATTGCAATTTCGCCTCAAATTATGATCCCCCAGACCCCAGATATGGCTAGATTGAGTAGAAATGGCTGCCAGCTGAGAGCCGACACACTTAGACCAATATGATCACTTGCCTACTCATTGTCACTTGCCTACTCATTGAACCATTTGGAGTCTCTGATGAAGCGTAGGAAGATAACTGCGCAGGTGCATAATCTCCTCGTTCTCCTCGTCCATGCAACTTCTGCAGAAATCATTCGATAATACTCCAAGTCTTGTGGCATTCGTGCCTATTGAGAAAAATTAAATTCTTAGAGCGTTTCAGATCCAGCTTAGGCCAAATCTGTTTTGTCGCTAGACACGTTGTACCACTTGTCCACCTAGAATTTATCCTCTCAGTAGCATCCAGTTTTCATTTGAGTTTGCACGTAGCCATCGGCATACCCAGTGAACTTTTGTCTGGTAGAATGGGTATTGTTGTTCCATATCTGGCAAGTTCATCGAGCTATCAATTCCCTGAAATGTCCCTGTGCCCCGGCACCCAACATAGAATATTGAACTGCTCCGCAATCTCTATAAGAGACGATAGGCATTTGAGTTTGCACGTAGCCATCGGCATACCCAGTGAACTTTTGTCTGGTAGAATGGGTATTGTTGTTTCACATCTGGCAAGTTCGTCGACCTATCAATTCCCTGAAATGTCCCTGTGCCCCGGCACCCAACATAGAATATTGAACTGCTCCGCAATCTCTATAAGAGACGATAGGCATTTGAGTTTGCACGTAGCCATCGGCATACCCAGTGAACTTTTGTCTAGTAGAATGGGTATTGTTGTTTCATATCTGGCAAGTTCGTCGACCTATCAATTCCCTGAAATGTTCCTGTGCCCCGGCACCCAACATAGATTATTCAACTGCTCCGCAATCTCTATAAGAGACGATAGGCAATCAAGAGCTGTTTTTGAATTTAGAGATTACGATTCCAAAGCCTGGATGTCGGCAAAGATACGGATATCAACGGTTGATATCATGTTTTTCTTTAGCCAAGATAAGACCTCTTTAATTGCCATTATTTCCGCTTGGAACACCCTACAATGATTTGGGAGACGGATGGAAAAGTTTGGGTTAAGCCTGCCAGAGAAGACACTAACAACCACACCATCGTCAGTTTTTGAACCGCCGGTGTAAAAATGTATCGACCGGGGATGTCAGATGAAATAAAGTGTCCATTGCTGCAAATCGTTTGTAGTGTTCCACTAATGCACAGACAAACTGAACGTTTGACTTTGCTTGATTTCTTAAGATTTATGGCCTCATCCAAGGCAATCCACTAGACAACCACCATTTGTTCCCAATGGCTTTTTTGCAAGAGAAAAGTGCGACTGATGAAAATCCGACAAGTCATTTAGGCTAAAACAACAGACAGACATAAAATCCCAACCCTTAGCACTTGAAGGCGTTTAATGAATGGAAAAATTTGAAAAAGAATAAAGAAAACAAAAAGAAGCGTTCTAAGGCATTGAAGAAAAAAAAAATCTTGTTGTATAGGGTTTGTTTTCGAGTTCTTTACGTTTCTTTCTTGCGGTTTATTTCGGGTATACAGAAGATACAGAAGCGGACCAAGAACTCTTCCCTGCGGTACCCCATCTATTTCTTTAAATTGCGAGTGTTCGTTTCCATGCCTGACACGGAAAAGTCTATTCTTAAGATATGTTGTTATATAAGCAGAACCTGTGGTAATTTGAACTTTATGCCTTCATGCTACACCTTATCAAAGGCTTGCGAAACATCAAGACATACTCGTACGCTTGAGTAAATCATTTGTTTTTTCTTCAAGAACTTTCTCAATCGCTTGAACTAAGAACATCTTTTCCATTAGGCCACTTAAATACTCGGTACGAAGACCGTTCAATTAGAAACATTTACGTAAAATACGGAAATCTGATTCCTAACACCGAAATCTGGTTCCTAACACCGATTTCAAGACCATGTCTGCGTTGCTGCTCACTTTTTGTTATGAGATTGCAGTTTTTCTGCCAGACTGAATAAAAAAAATCAATTTTTAGGTTTTTAAAATAAATTCCTTATTTGGACAGACGCGGGAGAAACGCAACTTCAGAAGTATTTAATGCATTCATATTCAAGGTGGATACGTGTATTCATCAAATTTAAATGCAAGTTCCAATGCAGACATTATGTCAGTAATAATTTTATGTAGTTCTTGGAACTTTAAATGCTGACGTATATGTAACTCGCGTGAATGAACTTACAAGACGCGGCTCAGCACTACCATTGCCTTGTATAGTTCAGTCCATTCCAACTGACCAAATATGGCAACGGAAATATTGACGATATTAACTCACTGCAAATTTATTCCACCAAATACCACAGAATTCAAGTGAAAATGAATTCCCCTCAACAACACAAATACGAATCCTTCAATAGCCCATAACAAGAAAGCTGATCCAATTCCCGACAATTTCTATCGGCAACTTTCACTCGGCACGCTCAACCAAAACATGTTCGCATTTGAATGTCCTACACACCCACCCACTCGCACCCATTAAAAAAATACAGTAGGTACTCCTCCCGAAATCATTGTTTTACAACTCGACCTCTCCTTGGCGCAGACACACTCACAGCAAACAACGACTCCCGCTGAGAAAAAGAGGGTCATTCGAGGAGTGCACAAAACCGCAAACGTGACGAGTTTATATGCAAATTCCAAACCCGAGCAACCAACGAACCAACCAACACCGGCTCTGCGTGTGTTCAATCCAATCAAATGCTAACATCCTTACGTACTACCAAGGGTTCATAGTCGTCGCCATCGTCATCGTCGTCGTCGTCGTCGTCGTCGTCGCTGTTGTCGTCCTCATTGTCGTACAGTGGATCTCTCTTCCATTATGGCCTCGTTGTCGTTCCCGACCATAGGACTTGTCGTAGTCATTTTTGTGAGACAAGTTGTTTTGTCGGTTAGCAATACCAGGATACTAACTACACCCGCAGGATACCTCCGGCAGGGAAACCTGCCAGATTCCACACTTGAGCAAAACGGCAGCCAGTCACACAGTTGCCATCGTTACATCGTTTACAGAGTGGGAGTAGGAGGCGTAGAAGGAAGATGATACACACAACACACAGTGTTGCAATGACTTTTGGGGTTTGGATGATGGCGGTGGAAGTAGTGATGATGATGGTATCATAGGGCGACGTGTGTCCTTGTCCCTACTAAACCACATTTCGCTAGAGACACACGAATAGATTTAAATAGAGAAAGCGTTTTAGAAGAAAAATGAAATGTAGTCGAGGGTGGGCTATTGGCAGAGTGAGCCCCTTGAACGTTAAGTGGCATCAATGACTTTGGCCTTCTTCTTGGCACTTAAATTTCGGGTTACTTGCCCGCGCGTCGACCATTGTAGCGACAAGTTTTTGCTTCGCATGCTCCACCGCAGATATTTTATGCTTTTAACTAAAAAGCGGGTGCTTTAGAATTTACCGAGGAAGAATAAGTTTGGTAATAAATGATTTCATGTCCTATTTTTGAACGTAATCGGGCGATCAAAATTTTGGAGGCGATAACTACACAACATACGTATATGAAGGGTAGATCAGTGGATACGGCTCTTTAAGGACAGAAAAATCTCTCCATCAGAGATAATGCATTTTAAGGGCGTTTCACGATATCGAGGGAGCTTTCAACAATGTGAGTGCCGACGCGATCCTGAGCTGTCTGAATAGGTGCTTCTAGCGATAAAATGCCTCAGTGACTCCAATGATTCATAACAAAAAAATCTCACAAAAAAAAAAAAAAAATTGATTCCAACCCCCATCCTAAATCTGAGCCTCAAAATTAGCATATTTCCCAATTTGGAGCTTCGCGTCAACGAGTTTCTTTCAAATTAACCCCAACCTCCAACATTGTCTCCTATCAACCATATACACCATCAACACATGCCCCCCACTAGTAGTGCTCTTCCTCCTAATTTCGATCTCAAAACTGGTGCTAAGTACCCTAATTTCATTTGACCTCATATTCTAAATCCCACATCTAATGTATTTTTTTCCCCTCATCCAACCCCACTTCTAGCACACCTTGCTCTAAAATCTCTTCCTCCTCTACCCCTATTCTTGATCCCCTTTTGCCTCATACAACTACTTTCGGAAATTATCTTCACTCTTAAAGAGTCTCACACCTTCAACGGAACCGAGTGCACCACGACAAATTTGTTCGTCCCTAACTTGTCATCTTTGTCAGTAAATAAACTACGCTACCATTCTTCTCCTCGTAACAACATTTCTCTCACATTTTACTACCAGAACGCAACAGCCCTTCTCTCGAAAACCCGTACTGGTCTGTGCGTATCTCATGCTCCCCCTTTCGACATCTATGCTCTATCTGAAATTAATCTGATCCCCGACATAAAGAAACTTTTAATATATTTTGAGATGACAATCTTACCCCCTCTAACCTTGACTCTCCTTATCTAGGTGTCCTACTGCTCGTCCCCAACGGCCTTGACTAAACTCGACTTTATTTCAATAAAAATATTATAAAAATACGTACCCGGCCCGGAGGGCCTTTCCGTCATATTCCTTAAAAAGTGCTCTTCCAACCTTTCCCTCCCCCTTTCTTACCTTTTTCGCCTATCCCTTTCATAAGGAGGAATTCCTCAGGTTTGGTAGATCTCTTTCACAACTCCGATATACAAAAAAGGATCAAAGAACAAAGTAACTAATTATCGTCCTATTGCTAAACTTTCTCATACTTACAAAAGCTTCGAAAGTATTTTCTACGAAGCCTTAAGCTGTCAGTGGAAATCCTTTATCTCCCCTTGTCAACATGGCTTCCTGAAAGGGAGATCAACTACTACAAATCTCGTCGAATTCGTCTCATTGGCCATTTCTGCCTTAAAGAATGGCAACGAAGTCGATGTTATTACAACCAGTTTCAGTAAAGCTTTTGATAAGTTATCTCATCAACTAAACCTTCTCAAACTGTCTGCCCTCGGCTTTGAACCCATATTGTTAAAATGGATATATTCTTATCTGTAAAACCGTTCTTAACCTCTGGTGTTCCACAAGGCAATCATCTAGGTCCCATTCTCTTCATTTAACTAAAGGGTCTTTCATTAAGCGCTTCCTATCTTTAAATTTAAATAAAGCAAAGTGTGTATGAGATATCATCGACATTTATCATTCGTTTGAAAGACCTATCGATGCCATTATGTATGGAATATAACATCGTTCAAATGTCCGCCCTGGCTTCTCTGTGGCGCGCATCTGAAATGTCCAATTTTCCATGACTCTGGCGCATAAATCAGGCTGAATTTGACCGATGGCATGGGTTATGTTGGCTTTGAGGGCCGCTGTGGTTTGTGGCTTATTCGCATAGATCTGCGACTTCAGAAAACCCCACAAGCAAAAGTCTAACGGGGTCAAATCGCACGATCTCGGTGGCTAGTTCATATCACCTCCACGTGAGATAACCATGCTCTCGAATCGCTCGTGCAGAATTTCCAATGTGGCGTGAGCTGTGTGGCACGTAGCGCCGTCCTGTTGAAACCACATGTCGTTGGTGTCCATATGATCCAATTCAGGCCAAAAGAAGTTGGTAATCATCGACCTATAGTGCTCGCCGTTGACGGTGATGGCCTGGCCAACGTCGTTCTCAAAAAAATATGGACCGATGACACCGCCAGCCCAAAATCCACACCAAACAGTGACTTTTTCAGGTCAGTCCCAAATTCGACAATTTTGTTTGTACGTACCCATTCATCCAGAAATGGGCCTCATCGCTGAAGATGATTTTTCGATGTAAACTAGGGTCAGTTTCCAACTGCTCCAGAGCCCATTCAACGAACACACGTCGTTGTCTATGGTTGTTTATCTTCAGCTCCTTGGTCAGTTGAATTTTGTACGGGTACAGTCCCAAGTCACGACGCAAAATTCGCCAAGTTGTGGTCTGCGAAAGGCCGAGTTCTTGTGAGCGACGCGAAATCGACTGCCTCGGATTCTCTTGCACACTCTCACGGACGGCGGCGATGTTTTCAGCAGATCTTGCGTTTCGCCAACGTATGGGTGTTGGTTGATCATTTGCTGAACCAGTGGACTTAAATTTATCCACCACACTGCGAATAGTCCTCTCGGAAGGACTATTATTGCGACCGTAAAATGGGCAAAGCTCGCGGAAAGATGCTCGAACAGAACACCCATTTTGATGAAACAATTTTATTATTTACACGTGTTGTTGAACGCTTTATCCATCCGTGGAGATTTGGCAAAACAGACTGAATAAATGACAGCCAATTTGACAGATGTAGCTTCAACAATATGGCCGCTATCAACTGTCAAAGTTCAGAAGTCCCTATTGGAAGACCCTGTATAAATGATTTTGAGAGGATCATTAAATACTCCTCCCTTCCCCCTTATGCTGACGATACCAAATTGTTCAAAGCCATTTCTTCACCCCAAGACTCTAGTCTCCTTCAACATGACCTCGATAGTTTTTCGATTTGGTGCCTCAAAAATTGCGTAGAGCTCAACATCGCCAAATGTCAATCTATTACCTTGTCTCGTAAGTGCAAAAGATTCCTCCTTCTCCAAGGTCAATCTCTTCGCAACCTTAACATATTGAACAACAGGGAACTAAATTTCCGTTCGCATATCGATAAGATAATCCTTAAAGATAACTCATCACTTGGTGTTGTCAAACTGTGGTCCAAAGGATTCGCCAACCCTTATGAGTATATAACCAGATCGCTTTACATTACCTTTGTTCGCCCCCTCCTCGAGTACGCCTGCGTGGTACTCGAAGACGGGGCGAATTTGTATATCCAGAATCGAGAATATTCAGCGTCGTTTTCTTCTATTTGATTTTCGAAATCCGCCTTTATTTGTCTCTTCTCTTCGATGGCCTCGATTTGAAAGCTACAGATAGTCCGTCGTTTCCTAGAAGCGGCTCCTATCTGTATCTTATGCTGTTCGACGTTTGGTTACAACTGACCGACATGGACCGACAAACTTTAAACTGTCTGCACACATTTGTGTATGACAGTGTCCATTGCGGATTCAGTGCCGTAATAACGATTCCCAAAGAAATTGCGGAGTTGGAGGAATTTGTCCAAACGTACTCCTACAATCATAGTAGGACCCGTTGGGCTCGCTTCGCCAGAACTTTGATTGAGTCCTTGTGCAGAACTTCTACTTCCGAAATGATATAGAGCACTGGCGATCCGAGAACATAGGTTTTACCGAGTTCAATGACGATATCATGGCAAATAATGTCATCGCCGATGGAAGGGTAAACCCCCGTACATACCGAAGGTGGAGCTCCTAGCGATCTTCCACTCATTGAGGAGGAAGAAATCTGTGGAAATCGACGGAGTATCTAACATTGTGCTTCGACATCTCTCTCTAGAAGCGGTGGACATTTACACAGCTCTGTTTAACAATGCACTGAATAATGCACATTATCCAGGACACCTACAATCCGGCAAATCTCCGGTCGATAAGTTTCCTTCTGAACAACAGCAAAGTAAAAAAGTGACCAATAGATTCCTGATTAAGTGGACTGAGGACAACAAAATAATTCCGGATTCCCAATTCGGTTTTAAGGCGGGGCATGGTACAATACGAGTACATGCCGCGTCTAAACTGGTAGATATTCAATGAAATAAAAGCAAGAACCAATGCACGGGTGCCTGCCTGATTGACTTAGAGAAGGCCAAGTATGGTTAAAGGGACTCTTTTACAAGCTGATCAGGCTGGGCAGTAGAAAGTTCATTGTGAAAAATGACTTCTGCTGGGACGTTCGAAATTAAAACTGGTCTGAAACAGGGTGCGGTTAATTCGCCGATACTTTTCAATATTTACATGGCTGATCTGATAGGATCTCTTCAGCACGCGATAGCGTACGCGGACGATTTGATTGCATAGAGATCAGAACCTAAGATTGACGTCATTGCAACACTCTTGCAGCGTGATTTCGTTAAGATTCAGCTATATTGCGACGCCTGGAAGTTAAAGATAAACCTTCAGAAGTCGGAAACCATTCTATACAGAACGCCGTTGTCTCTGGCCTCTAGAGATACCAGAAAGAATTGGCGAAAGTTCTCTATCGTTGGACAGCGCGGGCGTTCACTTGCGTGTCAAAATGTGGTACCTTCGACTATGGCTAGACCAATATCTATATTTCAACAAACACGTAGATGCTGCTCTGGCCAGAGCCCGAGCTGCCTTCGCCCTTAGAAAAATACTTTTTTATAGCAAGCAACTCGATTCAAGGGTAAAGCTAATCTGCTATATGGCCCTCATTCGGCCCATGTTCGTATATGGATGTCCCGTGTGGTTCAACGTGGGAGTAAGCTTGTTGGAAAAGATTCGGGTGTTTGTGAGGGCTTGCCTTCATTTATACAGAACGCCAGAGTCCCAGTACATAATGAGGTCCTGTATAACAGGGCTAACTTAATAAAGGTGGATAATTTCCTGATCAAGCTGATTCGAAGGCATATTGCAAGAGCAATAAGCTCGATGAATAACCTGATCTCTGGGGCTTATTACGCCAATTACGGGTACCTCGAGAGAGTGCGCCTTAACGGCTTTGTTCCCCCAAATGCATTCCTCTATCTCGATGAGAAAGGTCTGATCCAGGACATATTGGCGATGCCTCTAATCTTCCATGTTGCTCGGACAGCCTATCCTCAGGCTACTCAACTACGACAGAGACGTCGCACACAGCAGTGTGGAGCGTCTCCGGTTCAGTAGGGCAGTATCGAGTCGCGATGTGAAAGACGTACGTACAACGTCAGTATGGACAATTCTGGTGGCTAGCCGAAAGAGAACTTCCTCGTTGATTCCCCATAATCCAGGGTAAGTAAAGAATTTAAGTTAGGTTACGTCAAAAGACATAGTTTTAAGTATTAGGTGCAGCTTAGAGCGTCCGGATAGGGCCAGTAAGTTGGAATAACATAGATAAGTTGGTCGTTATCATAGCCGCTAATTTCTTTCAATCGATTATCAGTGGGGAGAAATAAACAAAAAGTAAAACATTGTTTTGCTTCTACGGTCGTGATGAGTCGAGGGAGGTGACATAGATGAAAACATAGAATTTTGTCTTTGCCTATGCACCTTTTCACATCAATTGTTTTCTTAATGCATTTGCCGACGGCTTTTCAGCACAGACATTTGCCGACGGCAATTGACCATCGTATCTCCTTCCTATGAATTAGTGCATTCATGTTGCGTTGCAATACGAGTTACTAAGCTTTTACTGTTAGTATTACTTTTAAGTTTTAGATTGTTCAAGTTAACTGCTTGTATTAAGCAAATAAATAAATAAATAAAAAATTGTAGCATGAAAGTCACGTATGTACTCATATATGTGCATATGTATGGTACAGGAAAGTAATGAAATCTATTGATATGCAGAGAGTACACCCTAAATTGGTCCCAAAAAAGGTCTCTCAAAACCAAATTGGGTATGCAAAAAGCAAATCCTTAAAGATTCCCCCATGAACTGAATGGGAACAATAAATTATTTATCATTGCAAAACCGCGAAAATGCTTGTGCTGAATTGAAATAAAGGACTAATTATCTTTTCTAACCGCACAATTGCAGAGACGACGTGCCTTCCGGACTTTTAAGGAACCGCTTAAAACTATTTTCTCTTAACCGACTATTCTTACTGTGAATTCCTTTGCTCCAATTGCCATGGGTAAAGGTTTAAAATAATTAAAATAAAATCCTTTACCATTTCTCTTCCATGGTGCTGGCCATTCCTTTTCAAATATGGCAATACAAAGGCGTTACCATGTTTTCGTGTTTAAAATCCTCATTGCAACCAACCCACCAACCACAATAGTTTAACCTATTTTCCTAGAGAATGCGATTTCAAAGGTGCACGTGAACACACACACCCGCCATTTCGAGTTGGCATCCTCTAAATTTTCTCGACCAAAGAAATATAGGTTAAGTGGGAGGTTTTTAGTAGTTCTACAATCCTTTAACGCGTGTGATATACCGATTCGGGACGAGAATTTAAACTGCTGCAAAAGGAGGAGATTTATAGCCGACCACTATAAAGCAAGTCCCAGACTATCTACGGCACATAGAATTGAGTGTGAGTTGCCTTTTTGGAGGTTTCCTTTTGAGATATATGGCTTTCGGATGAGGTTGTGGCGAAGGAGCTTCTTGCCTTCTGTGCTCAGGATGTTTTATGATGCTACTACGTGGGTGAAAGTGTGTTTCAAGTGAATATTACCAATTCGGTTACTGCATATTATAGAAACAAATTCGAAAAATTGATACTATACTCGTATTCTTGGAGTACGATTTTTTGAATTTTTTCTACAAGGATCCATCAAAATGCCACTGCCAATTAAGTGCTAAACTAAATTTCCCCCATAGAATGGCAAGCACACATTTACATTTACAATTAACTATACCCAAGCACAACATTGGAATAAATTGCCACATCATCATTCCCTCCCTATTTGCAGGACATTTGCGGTTAAGTCTAATTAAAAATGCAAAATTCCAGCCGTAGTTGCCAAGGATCGCCGTCGCCTATCAGCAGCAGCATATTACTCGTAAACCCGCCACTCGCAAGGAAAGGGGCGGACCCTTAATTGTGTTAAAATTGTCAATTAACAAAGTAATCTGCATTCAATTAAAATATCTAATGACGAATATGAAAATGTTGTTGCCCCTCCCCCAAAAAAAAAAAAAAAAGGATTCAGCTCCTGACAGTTGGCCCTATCTTTGCTACATGCTCACAACACAAAAATGAGACTTCTTACTGCCTATACCCAAAAATTTAACCCGTCCTCGTTTTAATTATTCAGCGAGAATAAGATACAATATCTAATTTAGAAAAAAAAAAAAGGATTCTTCCTTTCCCAGAGGAGTTTTCAACCAGATAGGCAAAAAAAAAAAAAAAAAATTAAATAGAAAACGGAAATCCTTCGAAGGCCGAATAATGGGCAACTGGAACGATACTCATTCTACTATAACAACTAGGACTCTCTGTAGCGAGCTCTGCGTGAACAAGATAAATTCGAAAATTATTCAAAATATTCCATTTGAACTGGCTTTCGTTGTGTGGAAATTAAAATATCCATCTCATCTTGGTTGATCGGTCCCAGCGCCCGCCGTTCCTTTTTTCCTTCTTCTTGTTCTTCTATTGGGGGCTGTTTGGCTGTTCCAAAGAGATATACAGCTGTCGGTTTTGATTAAGAACAAACTGTTAACGGGCCACTGTCGAAAATGAATGTTTTTGTCATCCCTTTTCTTGTTCGGAATAATGAATGAATAGATAAATGAAAGCCAAGGATTTTGACAGCGTCTGGCGTGAAGGATATTTAAAAAAAAATATTTACTCCAAGTAAACCCTAAAATTTTGAATTTAGAAAATGAATGTTTTTGAAGTTGATTTTCAATCTACCGGACATCGATGAGTAATGGATGATGGATAAGTTTCATGAACTAAAAAATTTAACCATGGTGAACTACGAGTATGTTTAGAGTTTCGTAGACATTGAATGGCAGACGTAATTAACTAAACTTTGGAGCTTAAGATTTCCACTGTCGGTATATAACTTTTGTTTTAGTAAAGAATGGATGCGAATATAAATTTACTTAAAGTTGCTACTGTAGATGGCATACTTGAATTATGCGGACGAAATTAATTCAGTGGCAGTGGAATGTTGCTCGGTCAAAGAACTCATGCGATTCATAACAAAGTCAGAATTCTGACGGGAAAAGCGTGCCATGTCTAGTATCCAATTCTAAAACTAGTAGTTGAATATGAACTCCAAGTTTATAGGTAGATCACGTGTACCTTAATGATAATATCCGTACAAGATTTGGAGATGGAATTCCATAAACGAGCACGATAAAGCGTTGTGCCATCACTTACTACTTACTTAGGTGGCGCTACAGTCCGGAATTGGACCTAGGCATCAGCAAATACGCACTAACTGAAGATGATAACCAGTTGCGCACTCCAAGTTGGTTGAGGTCACCTTCTACTTGCGCGCACCACCTAAGGCGACGACGAAGCGTTGGTGTCCACCATCGAGATGCGCACTTTTCTGACCAGGCCGATGTCGCTGTACAGTTCGTAGAGTTCGCTGTTAAATCTTCTCCTCCACTTCCCGTCACCGCAAACGGGACCGAAATTCACTCGAAGAATTTTGCGTGCAAAACGACCAAGGATGTCTCTATTCGCCTATGCTAACGTCCATGCGCCTGCCCCAAAGAGCAGGACTGGAATTATAAGACCCCCATAATTCCAGTCCTGAATAGAGTATTCTTAGTATTTCTTGACAAGGACTTACTACTCAATTTGCCTTCTTGCGTCAAAGAAACAGCGATTAGCAAATGTAACTCTTAGTTTATAGAGGAGCCGGGGTAGACAAAGTCCCTTACTACAAGTAGTATCTGTCTATTTTGACATTTTACCCGATTCATCGATGTTGGGTGTTCCTTTTTATTGAGAGCATATTCTTGGTTTTGCCCTAGGTTAGGTTAAGTAACTGGGTGCCCTTGTTGTCAACAGCTCACTTAGACCACTAAGAGTCCATTGTGCCCAATATTTAGAACCCTGGGAACCTAGAAATATCGATCTTGGACCGCTAGGCTAAACCACCCAGATAAAAGTATGAATATCAGGAGTTTTCTTAGCTCAATGCTACCTAGCTCATCCAGCTCTGAAAAGAAGTATCTGCCAGAAGCACGGCTTGTTTTGATGGCCAGAGCTAGACAATCACACAGGAGATGATGAACAGATTTTATTTCCTCTAGGTCCCTGCAGGCTCTACAGTAGTCGTTATGCCATGCTGCGTGATTACCTATCACACAGTGTCCTGTCACGACACCAACAGCTATGCGGATATCCCTTCGACTTAGTTCAATAAGATTGATAGATGTCTTTTTGTCGTAGACTGGCCATAATGATTTGGCTATAGCGTATGTATATAATCGTTACCAGCGTTCATTAGCTTCCTCATTAGACTCGATGTCTATCTCTCTGTATAGGGTGCTGAGCGGTACACTAACCTCGGAAAGGGCTCGCGAAGGCCTTATAAGCGAACCTTCTCTGGCTAGTTCGTCCGCTTTTTCGTTACCGTTGGCCGCTGAGATAACATCCAGTCGTTTTTTACAAATTTGTACGGGCTTGGATCTTAGTGATGATGACTCTAACGCCTTGATGGCCGCTTGGCTATCAACTGATTCAGGCTGATTATTTGCCTGAAATATCTTCCTCAATAATCATATCCACGGCTTGTTTTATTGCGGCGATTTCGGCTTGGAAGACACTGCAACCATCCGTAAGTCTAAACGGGTGATGTATATTTCGATACTTACAGTAGACGCCGGCACCAGTACCGGCAGTCATTTTAGATCCGTCGGTAAAGATGGCCAGTTCATTCTCAAAAAAGACTCTTCCCTCATCCCATTCCTCCCTGCTAGGAATTCTAATAGAGAACTTTCGATTACAGTTTGGAATGGGGATGATGTAGTCCGTTTCCGTCCGGAGTCTCAATGCATTCCTTCTGTTTAGAAATGAGGCATGACCGTACGGATTAGCTCTCCCTTAGTCTTAGCGCAGTTTTGGCTGCCGTGTTCCCGTAGTATACATATGTCAAGTGGAAGCAGATACAGTATTGTCTCCAGAGCTGATGTCGGTGTTGATCTCATCGATCCCGTCACCCCCAGACAGCCTGCCCGTTAAATCTTTGTAACGCTTTCAAGTTGGTATTTCTTCTCGAGCGCTTTCCACCAGACAATCGAACCATAGCTCAAAATGGGTCTTACTACCGCAGCGCATAGCCAATGTACTACTTTAAGCTTTCAAGTTTAATTTGGAATCAGTTACTTGAGGTATCAGCTCGATACCATTCATACGAGGGTAATTGTATTCTCACGAGTTGCAGAGACGAGTAAATTAAGAGACAGGCTGCACTAGGTAGGTCATTACCTTTTCAATGCTTTCAATGATCTGAATATCAATAGATTCATGAGGTCCAAATTCCAGGAGCGGACAAAGTGACCCACCTGCCTCCAGCGCAATGGACCTATCTTGGTCTAAGTCTACCTCAGTACCACTGATTTTTAATCCATGGAAACACAAAGACATCTATTGGTTCTCTTGCTTCTTTACAAAGGAAGTAAAATACGTAAAACCATCAATCACCTACAAACTTCCAGCTTATTTCTTCATTTCTCAGCGACCAAATTTCTGTATCAAATAATCCAGAACTCCCTTCAGTCTCGCGACTTACTTCATTTACGGGATCAATTTACATAAATTCAATCACTATGAGTGTTTTTCCCCGTACACACAACTCTCTGCCTATGAACAACAAATTAATAATAAAATATTAACTTTAACTCATTTCGAAGAACAAGGTATCCTCTCGCCTTATCGCTGTACGTGACTTTCTGGGAATAGACCACCGGTCAGCGACATCTGTAATATATTCTAAATGAAGGTCTGGTTCCGGCAACTACGAGTACTCCAATTTTTAACTCAAAGTTATGTATATGCCACAATGCTTTAATTTCTTACCCCTCACCGGCAAAACTGCGTGGTAACCAATCTGGGCCACAAGCCACAGCAAAATATTAAACATTAACTCGGGAAAAAAATATAATTTTCCCTGGTGCCACAACAAAAGGCGGGCGGATAGAAAATAAAGTGCACTTCTTGGGCGCGTGTACTTGCCCATACAAGTGCTTTTAAAATTTCGAATAAAATCTAAATCGATGAAGAAGAATGTACGTTTCCGTAAAGTTCATTAAAAAGCTTAAAAAAAACACTTGCTTCCGTTCGTAATCTTAGGCATAACACTGGCAGTAGGGCGGTCATATGGCTAAAATGCAACTTGATCGTGATGATGACATCAGGTGGACGGAAAAAAAATACTGTGAATCATAAGCAACGACAATAATAGCGAAAACAAGCAAAATACTCCCCAGTTATCTGGACAGCCTCCCTTGGAGTTTACGGAAACTTAATACCACCTAAGCTTCAAACCCACTACACCAATCTTTCTTTCTCTCTGTCTCTTCCTCTTTCCACAAAAAACGCACGTGTACACGTGCAAATTATAAAAAAAAAAAAAAAGGTACGTTAGGGTTGCTACCAGTGTACGAGTCAGACACACTTAGACCGAATGCTTCTGACGTCATTATTCTAGATGGAGCAGTCTTCTTTTGGACAGGGCTGGATAGGCACAAAGGAAATGGAGGATGGTTTCCTCCTCCTCCTCGTCTCTCCATTAATCATTTGAAAAGAGGGTCAGCCTTTTAGCGTATAGACCAATAGGACAGTGCCCCGTGAAGACACCGCTGACGGTGCTGATCTGCGATCATTCCAGCAAAACCAATCTATAAGAGGGTTTTTTATTTAGCGTGAGCCAGATTTTTCTAGAGATTCTCAAAGTAGTAAGAATCTCCCATCTGTGATTGGTATTGTATATCAATGATGCCCGAAGTCACAGTAGGTGAAATATTGAACGCCTGCGAAAGGATTGGCGATAAAAAATGCCCGGGATCAGATGGAATTCCCATGCTCTCAGAGAAGTAATAAGATGTAATCCTGCAATCTTCGTCAAAAGAATGCAGATGTGTCTTGAAAATGGCATCTTCCCCTCAATACGGAAGAAACAGAGGCTAGTTTTACTACCAAAGGTAGGGAAAAATTGATAAAATTGGAAAGACGCCTAATATTCAGTAGATTACTACCGGTCACTGAATCAGAACATGGTCTCTCAGACCAACAATATGGATTCTGTAAAGCTTGATCCACAATAGACGCTATTGGTGAGGTAATGTCAATGGCCAAGCAATCGATACAGGGTTGCAGCTGGAGATTACATTCATGCCATTATGTACGGAATAGAAATGACAGCTTCAGCTTCGCTGACAGCGCTTCAAGCGGTCGGTCAAATTTTTGATGACTCGGTTCAATATGCGCGGCGTTATTTCGGCAATAGCGTCTCGAATGTTGGCCTCGAGTTCGTCCAAAGTGGTTGGCTTGATAGCATAGACTAAGGACTTGACGTAGCCTTAGAGAAAATAATCAATGGGTGTCAAGTCGTATGATCGCGGCAACCAATTGATGAAAGCTCGCCATGAGATGACCCAGTCGCCAAATTTCTATTTCACCACTTCGAGCGTTGCGTCACTTGTATGTCATGTAGCGCCGTCTTGTTGGAACCACAGCTCAGATATATCGACGCAGTTGAGCTCTGGCTACAGAAAGTCGGTTAACATCGCTCTATAACGAGGACGATTGACGGTAACGGTGTCTCCTTCCTAATTTCGAAAGAAATAAGGTCCGATGATGGCGCCGTGCCATAAACCGCGCCAAAGAGTCAATCTTTGTGGATACATTGATGCTTGGTCGAATACTTGTGGATTGTGGTAGCAATTTTGCTTGTTCACATAGCCGCTTTGCCAAAAATGGGCCTCGTCCGAGAAGATAATTTTTTGGCCAAAATCCGGATCTCCGGCCAACATTTCCAGCGCCCAATTAGCGAACAACTCACGACGTTGTCTATTGCCGTCCGGCTTCAATTCTTGCGTCAGCACAATCTTATATGGACGTAGACCCAAATCCAACCGCAAAATAAGCCTGGTTGACTCTCCGGTGATGCCCAATTCAGCTGATCGGCGCCGAATTGACATTTCTGGGTTTTCTTGGATACTGGCCGCTACGGCGGCTATGTTTTCTTCACTTCGCACCAATCTCTGTCTATCTGATGCTAAGATTTGGTGGCTTAAGATCCAAATGAGTGTACTCACGCTCAAACTTTTCCACGGTGCGACGATTTGCCTTCGCACTGAAGCCATGATGACGACCGACGTCACGACGAAATTCACGTTGCTTATTTACAACTGAGCCGAAATTTTGATAATATTTTTTAATAATTTCCACACGTTCGGGAAGTGTCAAACGATGTACGATGAAATGGCAAGCCATACTAAATATTTTGACAGCTAGATGTCATTGGTAACTTTGACAGCTGCTGAAACATAACAATTGGAAAAATTATCTTTGCTATCTGGTCACCCTTTACAAAAAAGAATACTCCATAACCTTTAGCGTTCCACAGGGCTCCGTTCTCGGACCGGTTCTATAGAATATATGGAATGGTGTATTGAGACCACGAATCCCCGATGGAGTACAAATCATAGGCTTTACCGACGACATAGCTAGTCGTATAGTGGTTACGGCGAAAGACATAAACGAACCGTGTATAAGTTAATAGAAGACATGGGGAAGTGAACAAATAATTGACGCAAATTTTGTCGGGCCATGGCGGCTATCGCCGATACCTCCATCGCTTTCAACTAGACACCTCGCCAGAATGACCGGTATGTCGTGGATGCGAAGAAGTCCCGGAACATGTCATTTTTAATTGCCCAAGTTTTCTTGAGAAAAGACGAAGATTGGAGAGTGAAATAAATAAAACACTTAATGCTCCAAATATAATAGCAGATATGCTAAGATCCGAGAGCAATTGGGTGGCGGTTAGGACATTATTAACCCGAGTACAAATCGAGCTCAGGCAGGCAGAAAGCCAGAGAAGAATTCTGGAAATACAGATAAGGACGGCCTACACGACCGGAATACCCGTCACGCGAAGTAATACCTGACGGCAGCTCTGCGGGACGAGCATCTTAGCTAGAGATAAGGTTTAGTCAGTAAGAATCTGACACTACCGTGCAACCTGGAGTGCGATGCCTATGAAAGGTTCCCCCTCTGCTAAAAAAAAGCATGGGTAAATGTTTACACGTAGCGAGAGGCATACCTAAATTTTGCCTTTTCGGCATACTCGTAATTCTGAAGATTGTGCCTTTTCTAGCGACCTCGTCAGCCTTGCTGTTTCACAACATAGGTGAATAATGAATTACTCCGTCATCTTAGTGAGAGACGGGCGGGTATCGGTGAAAATGTTAATATTCCGTACACAGTACACTTCAGCCAGGATAGGGCTAACTTAATCTCCATTATTTCCGTCTGAAATACGCTACAGCGATCTAGGAGACAGAAGGAGTTCCTCAAATAGAGCTTTTCGGAGAAAACACCTCCAGCCATTCCATTTCCGATTTTAGAACCGTCTCTGTAGAAGTGAACTGAACTGCCATCGTTATCGGCAACTTGTCCCCACTCACTATGGGCGAGAATTGATGCCCGGAAGTTAGTATCAAATCTCAGTTTTGGACGGACGTAGTCGGTATTTATATGTATGATAAATTTTATGAATTAAAGATCGAGGAGTGTCCATCTAAGTAGTTGGACCACATAGAGGAGGCTTTTAGACGGGTGGCTGCACTGGCGACTATCTGTTTGCCAAGAATATCAAGGGGCAACAGATAATGCTGCGGAGGTTCTTAGTGCATCGCTGATGAACATACTCGTTGCACTTTCCTTAAAAGTTTGATGTTTACTGCATTTTCCGAAGCTGTCCACTAAACGATCACGCCATACATAAGTATGGGCCTGACAACTGACACGTACAGCCAAAGAGTGGTACGGGGTTTCATACCCCAGCTCTTCCCGACGTTCTTTTTACAGGGCAGCACTGGCTTTTTTAATGCGTTCTAGTAAATTGACTTTCCAGTTTAGTTTCCTATCCAATATAAGATCCAAGTATTTTGCTTTTTCTGTGAAGGTATGACTGGTGCCATTTATAGTGGGAACTTTGTACTTCCTAGTGAAGAGGACCAATTCGGTTTTGTTGGGATTTACTTCCAAGCCACAATTTATGGCCCACTTGGAGAACAGGAGAAGAGCATGTTGGATGAGTTCCCTTAGGATAGGGGTGTTTACACGAGATAGCAATAACAACGTCGTATGCATACGCAATCACCTTGCATTACCTTAAAGTAATTTATTCGTTTAGCTTAATTTTGCACCTATTATACCAGTAATAACGTTCTAATATTTCCATCGCATTTCGAAGATTGGAAAGTATTGCAGTATCGTCTGCAAAACGGCTGATTCACACTTAAACGGACTTGGAAAATCGAACCTAAATAAATTGTACAAAATGGGAACAAGAACAGAGCCTTGCGGTATACCTGACAGAAAATTATACTAAAAACGGTACTATTGACAAAGAGAGTTCAAAAGAACGACCTTACAAAAACTTGCATAGAAATGGATGAATGCCAAACAGGATCGAATGCTCTGATTCTAAAAGGATCATCCCTGTATATTGTACTTGTTGGTGTCATTAGTGCCATTTTTCACAGAGATGGTTTTAATATGTGAAAGTTGGCAGTAGTGTTCAGCTGTCAATGTCATTTTATCATGGAGATTTTAACAACAACGTACTTTAGTTATTAAAACATTTTACCAAATTCTTGGTAGGAAGTGCTGTACTGTGGTCTGAAACCGAACTGTAAGTCACAATATATGCCACAATCGGTAACTATTTTTGCAATTTTTTCTTTAAGAATTTGTTCAAATATTTTACTTATACTTACTTACTTACTTGCTTAAGATGGCTCTACAGTCCGAGGTGGGCCTGTTCCTTAACCAACAAGCGTCTCCAGCCAGCTCGATCTTTAGCTAGCTGCCTCCAGTTTCGCACGGTAAGTTGGTTGAGGTCCCCTTCCACTTGCGTGCGCCACCTGAGTCGTGGTCTTCTTCTACTGAGCCGTCCCTCGGGAATGGATTCGAAGATTTCCCGGGTCGGAGCATTGATGTCCATGCGCTCTACAAGACCCAGCCACCTCAGTCGTTAGACCTTCACTCTCCTGGCTAAGTCAATATCGCTGTACAGCCAGTACAGTTCGTCGCTGTATCTCCTCCTCTACTCACTATCTATGCAGACGGAACCAAAAATCACCAAAAGAACTTTCCTCTCAAAACAGCCCAGAGCAACCTCATCCACTTTTGATTAAGTCCATTCCTCTGCGCCATAGATGGGATGATTAGGGACACTTTAGTTGTTCGAAAGAGGGCTTTACTACTCTGAAGGCCTCTAAAGAAGAAGCGGTTGGCATGACTTATTCTTTGTTTGTCGTTGTCTGAATTTATAGCTGATCCTAGGTAGACAAGGTCCCTAACTACTTCAAAGTTATATCTGTGCACGGTGACGTTCTGCCCGAGACGTCGATATTGGTTATACTTTCTTGTTGACAGCATATACTTGGTCTTGCCCCCATTCACCGTTAAACCCATCTTCGCCGTTTCCGCTTACGAAAACGTCACTAACAGACATCACGCTGCTTTCTTCCGATTATGTCGATATCGTCGGCGTATGCGAGTGAACAGACTTTTGAAAGATCCTTTTTTGACATCAAAGGTCTAGGAGAGGTCTTAATAGACCTTGATGGAGCAGCGTGATTTCTTTATTTACTTACACAGCTCAGCAGATTTATAGGTCTACAGCTCTCGTAGCTATCAGAGGGCTTCCAGCTTTGAGTTTTGTACCACCTTAGCTATTTTCCAAGCGTCAGGAAAGTACTGGATCTTCAGACATCCATTCAAAATGGCTGTAGAGACTCTCACTCCAGCTTTGGATAAATGGTTGAGATATAAATTTCTTATTAAATCAAAGCCACCCGATTTGTTAACCTTCAACCTTAGATCATCTTCGGTGAGAAGTGTTTGTGCTCCTTATATTCATATCCTGAGTAGTGCCACTAACCTCCTCCATCTACCTGGGTTGCAATAGACAGCCGAAACGAACTTCAGACAGACACAATTAAGAATGGAAAATTTGCACGAAAACAATGCATGTCCTTTATACAAAAAAGGACATACCGAACGTGCGAATCAAAAACTTGGTTACGATGTTTTATTAAAATTGTATGACGACGATGACGATAACGCCCTCCGGGGTAGTAAAATCGCAGTGATTTGCTGCATCAATATGGGTCAAGCTACCAGGGTAACTATTAACTGCATTTCTATACAACAATTATCCTTCCCCGTACTCGCGAAATGAAAATGATTTATTTAAATTAAGGATAATAACTGGAATGGATAGATTATAGGGTCTTATAATCAACGCGTGATGGAAGAACTTAGAAAGTAAGTTCTTTTGGAAATTACCTTTAAGTGTTGCTATTTTAGCGTGATTGCTTAATGAGTGGAAGTATTTTCTAAACAAAAAAATATGAAGAGTGAGTGGATTCAGATGGTTCAAGGGGAAAGACATGACATCGGGTGGGTGTCGTTACAAAATCGAAAGAAAAAAAATTGGTATGTCATGACCTTGTATTGGCCAAATATTGTTTAGATGTCACATTTGAACAAAATCGCCCGATTCATATCCGAGAATGGGCCAATTTTTGCACTAAAGTCCCACCGTACCTGCTGGTCCTTTTCTCACTTGAATTTTGTACGGAAAGAAATGCAGGTCACGATGTATAATTTTGTACGTAGACGTAGGAGAAATCCCAATTTGTTGAGCTCGACGACAAATCGAAGTTTTCGGACTTTCACTAACACTGTCCCTCACTGGATCAATTTGAGTAAGCGCTATACAACGTGGTCCAAGCTTTGATAAATCAGAGGTAAAGTAAAATTTTTGAATACTGCTCTTTACAGACCAAAAGTATCAAGTTTTGTTGAAATAATTGATGAACCATTTTGATAAAATATTTTAATCACTAAAACACGTTGTTGTGGCGTCAAACTCTCCATGATGAAATGGCATTGACAGCTGAACACTACTGCCAACTTTCACATAATACACAACACTGACATTTGCTTGATCTCTGAAACCCATTTGACAAAGCAATCTAGAGTATCATGCTTATCACGCATACCACCCTTCCGGAAGAGCTAGAAGTGGATATTCCTTTTTTTTTTTTGTTGTGAAGGGGAAATCTTCTAAAAGATACTGACGAAATACTCGGTTGGTCAGTATGCCAGATTTCTACTGACTAAAACCATCTCCCTTTTATATACACCGCGGTACCACCTCCAGGTATTCCTTCGCGGAGCAGGATTTAGCAATTCTTGCTTTCTTTAGATGGTTACGTGGCTTTAGATGTATTTTGAGTAGGTGTCTTGTCTACTGCATCCCATTTTGCTTGCGACTGTAGCATGTGCCCTATTATGTTTTCAGAGTTTGGATTATCTTCCAGTTCCCTTTGTGTGATTTCTCTCTGAAGCTGGAATCGTGGGCATTAAAAATAAATATAACTCAGTTGTCACACTGATACTACTATGAGTGTACGGTGTCTAAGAATAAAACCATCTCTGTGAGTTCTGTCTTTAATATGGCACCTCGTAGTGGATGAGATCTTAGTAATACTGAAGGATAACGGCTTTAACGCGACGACCTATGCCGACGATGTGGTCATCCTGGTTTCGGGAAAATATCCTCCAGTCCTAAGCGAGACTCAATCTCACACTAAAACTAGTGGATAATTGGGTCAGCAGCAAAGGGCTGGGAGTGAACCCCTCAAAGAAGGAGGTAGTTTTTTTCCCTAAGAAGAGATCAATTCCTACCTTCAGACTCCCAAACATCGGTGGTATTGAACTAAGTATCTCAAGTTCAGCTCAATACCTGGGCGTACCTCTAGATTCCAAACGGAACTGGAAGGATGACGAACGCATCAAAAAAGCTAGCGTATCTTTCTATTCTTGCAAAAAGGCATTCAGCAACACGTGGGGCTTCAAATCAGCTGTGGTGTACTGGATATAGAAAGCGGTCGTAAGACCCATTCTCACATATGGTTCACTTGTATGGTGGAAGGTTCTTGAGAAGCAATACCAGCTTTCAAACCAAAATTCAGAGAGCAGCGTGTATCGGAGTTATGGGATCAATAAGAACAACACCTACAGCGGCAATGGAAACCATGCTCAGTTTCATTCTGCTTGATATATACTGTAGCAGTTTGGCGGTTAAAACCGCAGTAAGACTGCGAGAAGGCCGATTGTGGTCCTCGAGCCTTTACGGCTATGCCTCCATTTTATCCCGATGGGGAACTACCAGTAGATCGACGGAAACTGATTACATGACCCCTACGCTAGCATTTGAAAAGAGATTCACTATAAGAATTCATGACAGAACGTTCTGGAGGAACTGAAGAACTATGAAGAAAAAGGAATTTGCGTTCTATACTGACTGTTCTAAGATGGACGTTGGCACGGGAGCCGGAGTTTATTTTGAGGCCCTAGGAATAAACAATCTGCGACGACTGCAGCGTCTTTCTGGCTGAAATCAAAGCCATCATACAGGCTGCGGAAATTATACGCCAGAGTAATATCTTTGGCAAAACGATAACTGTCTATATAGACAGCCAGGCAGCTGTTAAGGCTCTGGACTCTGCTGTAATTAGATCAAGGCTTGTATGGACCTGAAAATTACTCTTAAATGGGATATCCAGAGCCAATGCGGTGACTCTCTGCTGGGTACCAGGGCATATGGATATCGAAGGAAATGAAAGGGCTGACAAGCTTGCTAGGAAAGGGTTAGCGCTGCATTTATCGCGGGCCCTCCCTTTCGTAGTAACCCCAATCTATTCCCTACGTAAGAAAATAGAAGATGAAACCACCGATCGAACAGACGGTGAATTCATCTGGAAACATGCGCAACGACCAAGGCGCTATGGCCGGCCTTCTGCAGGAAGAGATCAACTTCTCTGGTGAAAATTAGTCTTATAACGCACGGGTCTTTCTTGGAATAATTACTGGTCATTGTGCCATCGGCGTTCACGCGGATCGACTAGGTGTTCTACATAACGACTATTGGAGAAGTTGCGGGGACGAAGTAGAAATTGAGTCAGTTCATCACCTGCTGTGTGATTGTCCTGCCCTATCTGATACAAGAATGAGGACTCTCGGAAGTTACTTCTTCTCGGATTTGGAGGACTTAGGTAATGTAGAGCTTACGGACTTCCTGAGATTTATATCACTATCTGGGTGGTTCTAATAGCGGACTTTACAGCGTTTCCAAGGTTAAATGATTGGGCACCATGGACCCGATTTGTTGGTCTAAGTGAGCAGTGACTCTATTTGTCACAAGGCACCCATCTACCTAACCTAACCTATCTCTATGAGAAATGGCGGCAATTTAAAATCGGCCGCAGTCCCATAAAATACGCTGTACATTGAAATGGATACAATGAGCACTACTCGAAAAGTTATTAACTTACACAAATTGTAGGGTACTGCGAGCTCGAGGTACCAAAAAGATTCAGAAAACTGATCTGCAATCAAAAAAGGATTCAGATCTCTTTAAATCCATTCTGTGAGCTTTTCTATGGCACGAAACCTTCTTTTTATCCAACTTTATTACACTCGAAATCCAAATTGAATCCTTTCAATTTATTTGGACATCCCTGTCACTGACAGTAGATACCATTATCTATGTCATCCATGACAACTACGAGTATCTGCATATTTCAATTAATTCCCATCAACTGAAAATTGCAACTATCGGGAACACTGTCATCATAAAATCAAAAAGCAAACAAAAATATATTGTACCAGCTGATTCTTCGGCGAAACCGCTGTCCAACATGGTGGACAATTGTGTATGACAGAAACAGTCAAAAGCATCCGCCCAGGCTATTTGTTTAGAATTCTTGTTTACACACGCATTCACTGGGAGGTTTTTTTTTTTTTTTTTAACAGACATAGTTCTGAATTTTTTTCTTGCGTTCCTGCTACTGCTACTGTCATGGAGCCGCACTTTATGCCACATAAAAATCTAGAGGGCAACCGGGGATGGGATGCTCTGACGTCGCGCGTGAAATTTATCGAGTGGGTGTGGATTTTATTTATTTCGACGTGCACCTATTTTCGGTGACTGGTTCATCGTAAATTTCCACCCATTTTCAGGATTCCACGGGGATGTTTTTCTCTCGCTTTTTGAGGGTTTATGTTCACGGAAGTTTCATTTTTTTTTTTTTGTTAGTTTCCATTCGCGTTTGATAGTGGAATGAAAGCAATTCCAACCTACACCCCAACCATGATAGAGTAGTTACATTGTAGTATAGCTGCAGTCATAAAATCAGTTGAAATGTTTACCGCATCGGTAGCGGTAGCGGGAGTGGAAGGAGTGAACATCAAAATGATGTTCCGAGTTCGTAATATAATCCAAGTGATGTCGCACGCATTCGGGAGGCTGTCGTAGTCATCATAAATTACAAATCAATCGATTATTATGGTTTTTCAATAACTGATTGGCTGGTAGTTCCAGGGTTTATGGAAATGTGGAAATTATACAAATGAGGAACAAAAGCTGTGGATGAACTAAATGAACAAACTGAAGGACGTTCTATATTTAACGTGCAAACAAAGATCGCTCGCACTGTAATAAAGTGTTGGGATTTCACATCCCTGTCATATGGCATCTGTCAAAGCCATCTGTCATCCATAGTGACAGATAGTTTGTTCTTGCGTTGCTATTTTACAATATATGCAGATCGCTTTTTGTTTTATTTCATCGGAAAAAATAACGATTATCAGATGACTCATGCGTATAAATTGGTTTTGGCCTGATGGCCGTCTACCAGACTAACAGTGATAATTCTACTTAACTCCAAATCTTACTTTACAGGATTTGCAGATCCGGACGATCTGACACGTACATAGTTCAAACTGAACAGTTCACCTCTTATTTTAAATATAGTGCTCATCATGTCGATAAGCCGTGACTCAGTGGTTAATTGTGCGATTACTGAGCGAGAGGTTCAAGGTTCGAATCCAAAAAAACACAAAAAAAAAGCCTTCTCATGGTCCCACCTATCGCGAACGTCTGACAAACATCCAACAGTAAAATTGTCATGAAAAGCTTCTCTTAATCAAAATTGCACTTCGGAAACGTCATAAAAGTGTAGGTCCCAACCATTCATAAGGCGTCAGCACGAGTGGCTGCGAGAAGCTAGGGCTGTTAGCGCCAAAATATTTATTTATTTATATTTATCATGTCGGCGCAGGGACGAGTTAAGAATATCACTGCAACGCCCACACAAATACATAGTGCTTGTCGTAGAAGGCGACTAAGGGGAAAATCACATCTAGGCAACTTTTTTTTTTTTAAATATCCAGGTGAGCCTAGCGACACGTATACCATCTTAAAACTGTCCCGCAAGTGTGGATGCGATTCCTTGGGTTGACATGACTGGAGATCATCGATGTTGTAAAAGTAAGATCAAATATAAATCAAAAATCAGGAGCATGCACGTGTCAAAATGAAAACAACGCTTAAACCCTGGCATTATGGAAAAGTACGCTAAAAAGAAAAGCACTACCAATGTTATGCATGGCTGTGATCCTGGGACGAGCAGAAATGCTCGGGTCAAAGCTATTCGGTTTCCGGAGAATAGCAAAATAATGCAACGCCTTAGGCGTAACCTAAGAGTCGCGAGCTGGAACCTTGGAAGTATGAGTGATCGCAGTTACGAGCTTGAAGAAATGATGATTAGAAGGCGAGTGGACATCTTGTGTGAACAAGAAACGAAATGACGAATCGGGCGCGTTTCTTAGACGTTAAGACAAAAGCTTACAGGAAATTCTACTATGGATCAGAACAAGGTATAAACGGAATTGCTATCATCCTTTGGGAAGAGCTACTTGGCAACATCTTGACCATTTCAAAATCCGGTGACCGTTTGATGTCTCTCAAATTGATGATACAGGGTGAATATTGTAAGCTCACCAAGTCGAATGCGAACAGAGAGAAAAAGATGCATTCTGACTGGAATTTCACAACCTCATCAAAAACATCCCAAAAGAAGAGCTTTTGTTTGTTGGCGGAGATTTGAACGGACATGCAGGGAAGACAAACGAAGACTATGACGACTGCCATGGAGGACTGACGTACGGCACCAGGAACTCTAAAGGTGAAGACATCCTAAGCATCGTGCTAAATACCATGTTCGTCAAACAAAGCCGGCACCTGATTACTTACAGCAGTCGCGGTAGCCAGTTTCATGAAGCCCCGGATTGCAAAGTGATCCTGGGAGAGGCGATCGCCCAACAACACCGTCTCCTTCTAACAGCAATTTTTATGGATACAGGGAAGAAAACAAATAAGCAAACAAAGGCGGCTGAGAAAATCAATTGGAATAAGCTGGACAAAGGAAAAGGCGAAGATTTCATTACCATAAGGTCGGTGATGAGGAGTGCAGAGCACAAGATATGTGGGATTCCCTGTAACGATTTTGTTTGGAGAGAGCCAAATCCCTGCTTGGAACGTCGAAAGGCCCCTGCCAACACGCCAAAGAAACATGGTGGTTAAAGTAGTGATACAAGAAAAGTAAACGTCTTTCAAGGTTTGGTCAAAGTGCTCTTCTACTAATAAGGATGAATGAAGTGATGGCCGTGAAGCGATATATAGATGTTGCGAAGGTCTCGCGAAGTAGAAGTGCGCCCAATTTCAAGCAAAAAGTATGGAAGGCTTCTATCGGGAGTTGGAGGAAATAACGCTTTCGGCGTCTGATAGGAACCAAGCTATCCAGAAGCTTCGACAAAACAACTTGAATAAGGGAGCAACTATCTTCAAAATAGAAGCCCAGAGAAGAAGAAATGGTCAGGAGATTCGTTACCCAAAGTTCATTAACAATGCTCAAGGCCAACTTCTTGTGGAAGACAACACAATTCTCAATTCACAGATGGCGACAGTATTGTGAAAGACTTCTGAATGAACAGTTTCCCCGGGTATACTTTAAAAGAGCAGCTCCTAAACATGACGAAGTATTCGACATTACTGTCTAAGAAGTTAGGAATACGGTCAAATACTCCAAAGAAAGAAAAGCGGTTGGGCCAGATGAGATACCCTCTGAGTTCTGGAATAAGATGGGAGACATCGGGTCCATATTGCTCATGATTCTTATCTCCAAACTTATGAGCGATGATCCAATGCCTAATCAGTGGAGGGAAAGTTATCTTCTTCCTTTGCATAAAGGGAAGGACGATGCGCGAAACTGCGATAACTTCCGTTCTGTCAAGCTGATGTCACACACCATGAAGATCGTTGAGCGGGTATTGGATGGCCCACTGCGGAAAATAGTACGGGTAAATCACCAACAGATGCAATCCAAAGTATAAGGATCATAATGGAAAAACATCGTGATTCCTTAAAAGACTTGCATATGGTGTTGATTGATTTTAAAAAAAGCCTTTGATAGACAACCAAGAGATCTCTTATGAGTGGCGCTAATACAACGAGGAGTTCCAGAAACCTACGTACGCATGATCGTGGACATGTATGAGGTAGCAAGGACAAGAGTAAGATGTCCCGCATGAGTCACCGAAGAGTTCCCAATCAAAGTTGGTGTAAACCAGGGAAGCGTCCTCAGTCCTTTGCTATTTATTACAGTCCTTGATTATCTGCTTGAAGGAAAAGTGACGGACCCAAAGTGCATCAGTTATCCTTTGCTGACGACGGAGCTATCATATGTGAAGATCAAACGTCCCTGCAACGAGCACTTGATGTATGGGTGGATGTTTTGCAGGGAAATCGGTACCGTATTAGTTCAAAAAAGACAGAGTATCTATGCTGCCCGTTCGCTGAATGGAAAATTGCTTCCCAAGTGCGAAAAATTCAAATATCTGGGATCTATGAGCAATAGCTAAGCAACTTGTGATGATGACATCGGGTCGATGAAGTGGCGGAAAAACTCCGCAATCTTTTGTGACCGAAAAATGTCCCCTAAGCTGAAAGGAAGATTCTACACCGCACTTGTACGTCCGGCGCGCACATACGTATAACAATGCAGGACAATGTACCAAAAGTATGACGACAAATTAACGCAGCTTAGATGAAGATGCTTCGCATGACAGCAAGAGTAACAAAGCTTGATAGAATAAGAGGTTCAAGATTCGAGGAAGCCTCGAAAAGAGCACGACCGGTTCAGTTGGTATTGTCATGTTCAAAGGAGAGGTCCTTGGAACCCCGTCAAAAAGGCAATATCAATCAACGTTCCTACTCAATAGCGCAAAAAAGGTAGACCAAAAAACCACAGGATCACACAAATGGAAAAACACCAGCATTTGATTTTGATTGGCCTCAGTGACGAAGTGATTCGAAACCGGGAAGCCTGCCGGTACTTCCTGAGGTCGAACCGGCAAACCCCACAGGCTGACCAGTAGGGATGCAGTAAAGTGCAGTATGATTCTATTCCGAATCATATCCTCGCCGTAAGGAAAAGAAGAAGTTATAGTGAGTGTTGTTAGCATACCAACGCCAGGAGTGATTCACTACAAAACAGTGAAAGCGGTATCTATCAGTCTTTAATAAGTTTGGAATATTATAAGACCACTCTCCCTCCGTCAACCACAAAAAAGGAGACAATTTTCTAAAATCACTCAAAGATTCTCCACCCATTCAATGACTTCGTTTCCACGATACCATATTAAGCCAAGCGATCAACTTCAAATTATTATAAATTCTATTTCGGATTCCTCCTCCCCAACTCACTTAAGCTCACATTCTCGGCAACCATTCAAATCCTTTCCGATCGCGCACAGTATACAATACTTTGAGTAATGTACTCCAAGTTAAATCTGATTTTAAAATTCTTGAAAAATCCTTTTCAATAAATTTACCAAAACAGACAATGCGAAAAGTATTCAGCATCACGCTCTCAAAATAGAATAAGGATGGAAACAAAACAACAATGCAAAAGAGAAAACTCCAAATCCGTTATGTATATCTCCTAGAAATTCTTAAATAAAAAATGTCCTTCTATTTCTAAAGCTGTGTGCCGGCTCCAATAGTCCTTCGAAGAGAGACAAAAAAAACACCTACTCGTACAATGGATGTAGGTGACAAACAGAAAGGACGCTATTTTTTCCACCTCCCACCCTTCCGCCCTGCCAATTCTTCTAAACATTTTCCTTCTGTTTGAGATAGGGACAAAATATTCATGAAATAAAGAAAATAAGGAGAAAAGGACTTTCCCAAACTGTTTGTACACCTGTCTACCGTGAAAATTGTCACGTGAAATAAAATTGCGCGTCTTCGTCGATTTTTTTTTTTTTTGTACTTTTTCAGTTCCTTCCTCTGCTCCATCTGTTCGGTGTGTGCTATAGAGGAACTCGCACACAAGGATTTATAAGGACATATTATAAGACAATGTTTTTCTTGTTGTGTACTTACGTACTACGAATTTGTCTTACAGTGTTATTTATGCAGAGCGACACGGCGACAGCAGCCGTTCGCATGAATTCCCTTCCTTTGCCCATCTCTACTCGTATCTACTCGTAGATAGAGCAAGGACGACAGAGGCACACTCATGTTGTTAGATAAATAAATTGTGTTTTTTCTCGTACGCATCAAGGATAATGGGAACTATGTTACCTATTGAAGGATAAACCTGATAAGTTCAAGTGGAAATTGTTTTCACCCGAAACGCGAAAGCGAGCTGCCAAAGTTTTATTGAAAACAATTTTTCCTGAAAATTGCAATTGAGGAAAAGCGTTTCTTTTCTTCGTCCTTTTTGTACGAGTAGTTGAGAACGCTCTTCTCGTTGAAAGAAAGTTGTGAAAATGAGATTTCTTTTCAGCGTTTGTATATGGAGGACTCGCGAGTTTACCACCGAAAATTTGTTCAGATAAATGGAATTTGAAGGGGAAATTGTTTTCTATTTTGTTTTGACGGTTTCCATAGGTTATCCCATCAGTGAGAGGGTGGAAAAGCGGCACAATTCTAAGCCATTAAGTTTTAACAATTTTTTTTTTCTTGGCACGTGCTAGTACAATTTTTCGCATCGAATGGGAAATAGTAGTTTACAGAGTTAAAGCAAACTAAACTATCTAATGCCATCGAATGGTTGCCTCGTGCCTGTTTATATGTGGGCACTGAACTGGGAGAATGTTCCTTGTTAGCGGAAACTTTATCATCTAAATATAAATCAAATGAACTAGAGGACATACTTTGAAAATAAAAAATAAATTTCGGCAATTAAATCACGACTTGGATGGTAATAAAGCAAATTTGAAAACAAGAACCCTTCATAGAACTGTGGAGAGACATGCTTCCGCTTTGTGATGTTACATGGGCATGGTAACTGGCGTTACATTAAGGTCTCTAGTTGACGCCAGTTATTGCCTATACGTTTTAGATATCGCAATATTTATTCTTGTTTTTTAAGGAACGTGCTGAGTTAAAAATACCAAACGGCAAATTGATTTTAGGCTGCGATGCGAATGCCAGACATACGCTATGGGGCAGCTCGGAAATCAACAAACGCGGTGAGTCTTTATTCGATTTCCTTGTGATGTCCAACATTTCTGTCTGTAATGTGGGTAACAAACCAACTTTTGTCTTTCCGAGTTCAGATAATTTCAGAGGTTGGGAGGAAGTCTTGGACATTACAATCAAGACCAATATTGACAACCTTAGAGTAACTAATTGACGGGTATCCGATCGTCCATCTTTGTCTGATCACAAATGGATAATCTTTAATGTTAGCCTCGAGGTCGAGGCACCTAAGCCATTTAGAAACCCTAAGAGAATTGACTGGTGGAAATTTGGTCAGGTTATTAAATCTAAACTTCACAGTACACCCGGCGCGAAAATCGAATCAGTCAAGGAGCTTGACGATAAGATCACAACCCTAGAAAAAGTCATGGGTACGGTTTTTAAGGTTTCGTGCCCTATTAAATTCAATAAGAACAAATTTCCCTCATGGTGGAACGAAGATCTTTCTAATCTTAGGAAGATTACCAGAGAAATCTTCAATGTCTGCTATAGACACAAGCTTTGGCAACCATATAAGGATTGCCTAAAAGAATATAAGAAATCCATTAAAAGGGACAAGTCTCTGGCTTGGATGGACTACTGTCAGTCCATTGAAACCATTAAGGACTCTGCCAGATTGAGTAAGATCCTATCCAAGGAACACTCCAGTTCGTCCTTTATCAAAAGGCCGGACGGGACTTGGACGGATTCCTCTAGCGAGTCTCTGGAGCTTTTAATGCAAATTCACTTTCCAGGGTGCAAAAATGAGATTACTCACTCAAATTGTCCTTAAGATGTGCAATCCTCTTCTTGGAACGACATTAAGACAACAATTACAGAGGTTAATACCTCTTGGGCCATTTCCAGCTTCTCTCCCTATAAATCTGCTGGACTTGACGTAATGCTGGACCCGGTAATGCTGCAAAAAAAAAACACTGGATCAGGTGGTCCCTTGGCTAGTTTCGATCTATAGAAGCTGAATTCTTCTAAACCACGTCCCCCTGAGTTGGAGGGCGTGTTCGTGTTGTGTTTATCCCGAAAGCGGGGAAGTGGGGGCATGAATCTGCAAAGGATTTAAGACCCATCAGCTTGTCATCTTTCCTCCTTAAGACGTTGGAACGTATATTAGATACGCACATCCGTAATACAATAGATACATCCCTTCTATCAAAATCTCAGCATGCGTACACTAAGGGGCGATCGACTGAGACGGCGTTCCATGAAGTTGTGCGTACGATAGAAAAGACAATACACTACAAACAATTTACTCTTGCCACCTTTTTAGATGTTGAAGATGCTTTCAATAACGTTAGTACTGAATCGATTCAGGAAGCTCTATCCGAACTGGGTGTAGGGGAGTTTATTAGCAAGTGGATAGTGACTATGCTAAAAACCAGAATCATTCAATCGACACTCGGTAATAGTGTTTCCACCATATGCGTTGTAAGGGGAACTCCTCAGGGTGGGCTTATCTCTCCTCTTCTTTGGCTTATGGTAATTAACAAAATTCTGTGTAGGCTTGACCGAGACGGAGTCAAGGTTGTCGCGTATGCGGATGATGTGGTAGTGTTGGTATCGGGGATGTTTCCTTATGTGATCAGTGAGATTATGGAAGGTGCCTTGGATAAGATTAGCACATGGGCCACTGGATGTGGACTTAGCGTCAATCCGAGCAAAACTAAACTGATGCTCTTTACCACAAAAAACCAAAATACCGGCTTTCACGCCTCCACGGCTTAATAACCAATTACTCTCGTTATCATCTAGTGCTAAGTACCTAGGTGTGGTACTTGACCCTAAATTAAGCTGGAAGCTTAACATTGAACAGCGAGTAAAGAAAGCCTGTGTGGCTTTTTATGCTTGTAGCAAAACATTCGGTAAGAAATGGGGACTCCGTCCGAAGATGGTCATTTGGATGTATACTTCGGTGGTGAGCCCTATTCTTTCCTATGGGCCGCTAGATTGGTGGCCGGCGGTTAATAAAGCATACATTACAAAACTCATCAACAAAGTACAAAGGACTGCGGCTCTAGGTGCTACAGGGGTGATGAGAACATGCCCAACTGAAGCCTTGAACGTAATCCTTCACCTTATACCACTCGACCTTCATATAAAGTACATATCAGCATGTAGTGCGGTTAGATTAAGAGAAACAGGTAGCTGGTGCGATAGTCTCTACGGCCACAACAGTATCCTTAATCTGCAACCTCGGGAGTTGGCGGCAAATCCGACCGACTACATAATTCCCAGGGTGAACTTTGGCAATGATGTCACAGTGAGATTCCCTTCCAGGGCGGAATGGAAATGTGGCGCGGTGACAAACGAATTCAAAACAACCATTTTCACTGACGGGTCGAAAATGGACTGCGGGTTAGGGGCGGGAATCTTCTCTGAATCCCTCAATATCTCTAGTTCATTCCGTCTAGCCAATTCATGCAGCGTGTTCCAGGCGGAAGTTCTTGCTGTACGAGAGGCGTGCCGTCTCCTCAAACATACCTCGATACAACTTAACACCATAGCCATTTTCATTGATAGCCAGGCCACTATTAAAGCTATCGTATCTGCGGCTTCCTCCTCCAAACTTGTTGAACAATGCAAGCAGAAGCTTGCCGCACTCGGTCATCGGTCTAGGATCAGCCTCATCTGGGTGCCTGGTTAGAGTAACATTGACGGAAACGAAAGGGCTTTTGATTTGGCGCGGCAGGGATCTGCCCTTGATTGCTCCCGTACGGAGGAGGTCAACATTCCGTTAGGGGCCCTTAAGGGTAGAATGTTTGCTCATTTCCTTGCAGATGCTGGTAATAGATGGCGAGGGTTGCAGAACTGTGTCATATCCAGGCAGATGCGGCCCAAGTATAACTGGCGCAGAACACAAGAGTTATTAAACAGAAACCGGGCAGATATTGCTAGAGTTCTGCCAATAAGCACTGGCCATTGGCCCATAGGGGTCCACGCAGCAAGACTGGGTATTACTTTTAATGCACATTGTCGTAGCTGCAATATGGCCAACGAGCCTGAAACACTCCTTCACTTCCTTTGTAAGTGTCCGGCCCTTAGGAGGGTCAGACACCGTATACTTGGCAGACACCTTTTTGATAATATTAGTGAGTTAGCGGAGACAATCATCGGGGACATCATCAGTTTTCTCAATGCCACGGGGTGGCTTTAAACAATCTTTTCTCTCCTTTCCCACAAGTCCAACGTCAGTTTCTTCAACAATTTAGGTCACTTGAGTTGGGGTATTAAAACGGCGCCTCTGCGCTAATTATGTTTCAGCATCGCATGCTGTCACAACCACACCTACCTACCTACCTACCTACCTACCTACCTACCTACATATCGTTGGTAACACGCGTTATAATTGATCTTTACACTGAATCTCTATAAATAAAAATCAATTGCCGCATGTATGAAAGATCATCACTTGAGAACGTGATAAAATTCGTTGAAGAAGACTATAAAGGATTTTAAGAATCCTCTTATCTTGAAAGTCTAACAGCAAAAAAAGATTCCAATTATTCACTTTGGAAAGCTGTAAAAGGCACTAAAAGACCCAAGGTTCCAGCGCCGCCAATTAAATTAAATCACAATGAATGGGCAAGGGAAGATAAAGAAAAAGCGGACGTTTTTGCGGCCCACCTGGAAGACACCTTTAAACTAAGTGTCTTACGACAATATCAATAGGCTGGATTTACTATCTGACGATTTAGCACTTACAAGTGCAACGCTAAGGGAACTCAAACATGAGATCGGGAATCCAAAACCTAAGAAAGCTCCTGGTTATGACTTGATCACCGGAGAAATTTTCAAAGCTTTACCTAGAAAAGCCTTGATTAAGCTTCTCCATATTGTAAATGCTGCGCTCAGATTAAAACACGTGCCTAACCAATGGAAAGTTGCGGAAGTTATAATAGTTTTAAAACCAGGAAAGCCGCCAAATGAGGTACAATCTTATAGACCAATTTCGCTACTTCCTCTCCAAAATTTTCGAGAGGATATTACTAAGGCGTCTCCAACCGGTTATAGAAGGAAATAATCTTATCCCTGACCACCAGTTTGGGTTCAGACGATTGACCAGGTGCATAGAATTACTAACGTAATCGAGAAAGCACTTGAAGAGTCAAAGATATGCTCAAGCGTATTTCTTGACGTCTCGCAAGCCTTTGATAAGGTGTGGCATGATGGCTTGAATTGCAAATTACGACAAGTTCTCCCTGTGTGCCTATACGACATTCTAGAATCATATCTCGGAAATGGACTCTTCCGTGTTAGACATGGAAATGAATACTCGGAGCTCAATGAAATTTCGGCCGGTGTACCGCAAGGAAGCGTTCTTGGGCCACTTCTCTATCTGTTATATACTCGAGATATACCAAAAGAAGATGGCACTATTCTGGCTACGTTTGCCGATGGCAATCGAAGAAACGACTGCAAAACTGCAAAACGCACTGAATAAAGTAAATGAATGGGCGAGGGACTGGCGGATCGCCCTCAACGAATCTAAATCTGTTCACGTGAATTTCACTTATAAGAAAACTAATGTCTCGCCAATTTTCCTAAACTTGGCCCGAATACCTTTTGCAAACGACGCCAAATACCTTGGAATGACACTCGACGCAAAACTGAAATGAAATTCGCACGTGAAAATGAAACGTAAAGAACTCGAAATCAAATATAGAGAAATGTACTGGTTGCTCGGAAAACACTCCCAGCTCAGTACTGACAACAAACTGCTTTTATACAAGCCAGTGCTAAAGCCGGTGTGGACTTACGGTATACAACTTTGGGGCTGTACCAAGAAAATAAACGTCAATATTTTACAAACTTTTCGAAATAAAGTGCTAAGAGAAATTGTCCACGCACCGTGGTATACTAGAAACGATGATATCCACAGGAGATCCCTGGAAACCGACTAATCGGACATGCCAACAATACAATCCTACAAATTCTGGATGAAAGCAATTTATTGCGCCGACTACAAAGGACGAAACCTTTCGACTTGGCGAGCTAGGAATCAACTGCGTTTAGATTGCGGAACATGCAGGATCTTTCACTGGAAAGTAACCTGCCAAACGAGTTTTTTTCATGATAGAAAAATTGCTTGATAAGGTCCTTCTTAGTTGCAATATATAACAAATTAAATCGCAGGGTGGTGTTTTTTTAGTCAGCAAGAATCTGACACTACTATGAGCACGCGCTTGCTATCCTCATAGTGTCTGTGGAAGATTTTTTCACCAACACTCGGAAAAAAAAAAAAAAAAATTTGAGAACGGCTAGACCGATTTGGTTGATATTTTGTTGTTGTGTTCGTAATAGTCAGGAGAAAGTTTGTATGAAAGAACATTTTTGGAAAATCCACTGAAAAAGTCGGAAATTTGGATGGTATTTTTGTACGAATATCCCAATAAAAAAAATGTGACGTTCAGTTTGACAGTTCTGCTGTCACATGTTTTCATAACAACGACAAATTCCGCATTGAATATTGAAAGCGATATTTCAGTGTGTTATCGGTGGTGATCATATCTTTGGTGCATTCAAAACCGTAAAACGACGTTGGAACGTCGACAAAATAGACGGCGAAAACATGACAATTTGAAATGAATTTTTAGCGTTCAGATACGATCCAACAGTCGATTACGCCGCGGGTGTATCGGTCGACTTCGGAACCATGAGCACTGTTTGTCAACATTGCAATGCTTTTTTTTTTATAATTTGCACGTGTGAATACCCTTATACTAATTTTAGGACTTTTAGGATACGGGCGTTTTGAGGAAAGGGGAAGAGACAGAGAGAAAGACAGATTGGTGTAGTTGGTTTGAAACTCAGCTGGTATTAAGTTTCAGTGAACTCCAAGGGTGGCTGTCCAGATAACTGGGGAGCTTGTTTGTTTTTGCTTTTGTCGTTGCTCATGATTCACAGTATTTTTTTTCGTCCTCCTGATGTCATCATCACGATCAAGTTGCATTTTAGCCATATGACTGCCCTACTACCAGTGTTATGCCTTCGCAGTAGAGTTGACATACTCGTAAGCTTTCGCAATTGATCGACTTTTTATTTATTTCATGCGAAATAAATAGATGATTATTGACATCAGGATTCGAACCGTGAACCTGAAGCGTGACAAGCGATGATGTTACCACTACACCACGGCTTTAAGGTTTCGACACGAACTGCCAGGATTATGTTGTGCGAGCGGAATGGTCAAATTACCACAGTTGACACCGCCCCCAGAGCCACTGGCATCATTGCTTTCTGGCCAAGAGCCTCGATCGAAGCATTTCTTGCAGAATATAGAAAAGTACAACAGTTCCTCCCAAATGACATCATTTGGGGCGAATATTATCGAAGAACGAGATTTTAACCCAACTTTTAAGGTAAATTCTTTTTCGACTGAAACACACATCACACAAACAAACATCAATGATTCACAACGTTTCACCGAGGCTCATAAATCAAGAATTTATCTTCAATTTTACAGATTCGAGGACAAATTTACCATCGTGCTCGAACGTTGAAAGATTTGCGCAGTAATCAGGACCTCTTTGGTAGTACGACGATCCTGCTGGCCAACTATTTTCGCCAAATGCTGCCAGTCATTCCAAGATCAACAGCTGCTGATGAAATAAACGCTTGCTTGAAGTCATCGAATTTGTTGAGATACGTGAAAACTCTCAAGTTAACAACGAATATGCGAGTCGCGTTACAAAACGACAAATCGACGGAAGTGTTTTCCAAACAAATCGCTGGACGATTGCATTCATTTAAGTCGAACGTTTCATTTACCGATCAAGATGAAGTCGTCAATTATCCAATTGAATTCCTGAATTTATTGGATTTGCCAGGAATTCCGCTGCACAATTTGCAATCTGAACCAACCGAAACTATGCAATGGAACAGGACTCGCTGTTAAGAAGCTGATGAACAACGTGATTGAAGCTATGATAATCATTGGAAAGTTCAAAGGCGAGGATCTTCTTATTGCAAGAATACCACTGATTCCAACCGACTTACCATTTCAATTTAAGCGTGTCCAGTTTCCGGTGTGCATTGCATTCACAATGATGATTAATAAATCGCAAGGATAATCGTTGGAAGTGTGGAATAAACCTTGAATTGCCGTGGCAATTGTATATGGCGTGCTCGAGAGTGAAGTAAAGGGAAGTAGAATACATGTAGAAAAACTTTGGATTGCTATAGTTTTCAAAAACGAGGTGTTAATGCTTTTGACACATAATTGGTCGGTGGTTTTGGCTCGTGGTCTTGTGACACCAACTGGACAAACACAGTGGTATTTAGCCGCTCGCCACGAGGAGACTGGCTCAACACGGGACAGTATCAGATGTGGCCGGCCCTCGAGCAATCGCTCGGTTGAGAATATCGTGGCTGCGGATGTCCAAGAAGACTCTCAAACATTAACCAGACGACGGGCGACGCAATTGAGTGCTATAGAATCATAATCAAAGACCTCTTATTTACTTACTTACTTACTTAAGGTGGCGCTACAGTCCGGGCTGGACCTGGGCTCCAACCAACAAGCGTCTCCAGCCACCTCGGTCTTTAGCTAGCTGCCTCCAGTTCCGCACGTTAAGTTGGTTGGTGTCCCCTTCCACTTGCGTGAGCCATCTGAGTCACTGTCCATTACGAGGCAGTTCAGGACCTACTTACACAGTCGGTCCGAGAGTACGGTGCGGATACCGCTATACTCAGCGAGCCCTACAAGAAGCTGAATGAGGGAATATGGACGACGGACACTTAAGGCAAAGCCGCGATATGGATACGAGGCCAACGAGCCTTCGAAGAGAAGATGGTGATGCACCAAGCAGGCTTCGTCTGGGCCAAAGTTAGTGGCATTTATTTCTTTAGCTGCTACGCCCCTGAGAGCATAACACATGAAGAATTCGAAAGAATAGTCGACAACATCATAACCACTACAAGAACAAGCCGTGTCGTCATTGCAGGTAATTTCAACGCGTTGGCGGCTGAATGGAGCTCACGTGCCATAAACACCAGAGGAAAAACACTCCTGGAGGCATTTGGGTCGTTGGACTTAGTTCTTCTTAACTTAGGAAACGAGCTGACCTTCAGCAAAAACTGAAGAAGGTCAATAGTGGACATCACCTTTGTGAGTACGTGTTTGGCAAGAGATGCTGCGTCGAGAGTAAGTAAAACATACAAATGGTTCATGGATCAAAAAGCACCTGGTGTTGATGGAATCCCAAACATTGCATTAAAAGCAGCAATTAATTGGCGTCCACACATCTTTGCAGACGTATACAACGCATGCCTCAAGAAAGGAGTATTCCCCGATCAGTGGAAGAAGCTAAGACTTGTCCTCTTACCAAAAGGTAGTAAACCACCGCAGGATCTCTCATCGTATAGGCCTCTATGCATTCTGGACAACATGGAAAAAATATTGGAGCGCATAATAAGTGACATATTGGAAAGCGCGATCGATGAAGCGGGAGGCCTCGCAGACCGCCAGTATGGCTTCCGTAAGGCACGCTCTACGATTGATGCCATCGACGAAGTCGTAAATACAGCGAAAAAAAGCCATCGAAGGAAGACGATGGAAGGGAGGAAGTAAACAGTACAGAACGATCATAAGAACGGCTGTCCTGGCAAGGATCATGCCATATATTGGAGGACCCAAACAGAAGAAGAGACTACTCTTAGCAGGAGTTGCGACGTCGATGATGCTTTTCGGCTTCCAAATATAACATTTGCCCATATTTGGAAGCCGAAGATCATGAAGACGAAATCGTACAGAAGGAAGACGGAGGCGGTCTACAGTACCAATGTCTTGAGAGTATGTAGCACCTTTCGAACAACCTCCTACGACGCGGTATGCGTAGTTGCTGGAATGGTGCCAATAGACCTTATCGTTAAAGAAGCCGAACGGAAATATCGAACCAAAAAGCGACGAGACAAAGTGACACCGAAGTATCGTCAAGAACAAGCCTCGAGGAATGGCAAGAGAGATGGAACTTTTCTGACAAAGGCAGATGGACGCAAAGATTGATCCCCAATATAGTCCATTGGATCAATAGGGAGCATGGAGAGCTGAACTTCTAACTGACGAAAATGCTTGCTGGTTATGGATGTTTCAAACCCTACCTCCACAGATCTGGACACGAAGACAACCCTTATTGTCCAACGTGCACGGAAGCATTCGAGGATGCGAAACACATCATATTCTACTGTGCACGATATCACGGAGAACGTTATTTGCTAGTGAGCAGACTGTGTGTGGACTTAAGACCAGAGAACACCACCAAAGAGATGAAGAGCACGCAAGAAGCTTGGGAAGAAGTAAGCGAAATTGTGGCTACCATCATGCAGCGAACAAAGAAGACAGGAGCGAGAGCGAAACGTCGCACAGACTGCTGCCAACAAGAACGAGCCGAGTATGTAAGGCTGAAGCCCCCCTGATGAAATGCTTGACGGCAGTGCCGAGAGGACCGGGGGTAGGAGGGGAGGTGGGTTTAGTGGGTGGAAATTCTGCACTGTTACTGAGTATGGGCTCAGTTTCGTCTTTGAAAGATTCCCACGCTATACATGACTCAGGCACTTCACTGACCACACTTTCACTGTACTGGCTAAGCCGATATCGCTGAGCAGTCCGTACAGTTAGTCGTTGAATTTCGCCCTCCACGGACCAAAAATCACCCGAAGAATTTTCCTCTCAAAACAGCCAAGAGCAACCTCAATCACATTTGATAAAGTCCATGCCTCTGCGCCATAGAGTAGGACTGGGATGATTAGGGTCACTTTAGTTGTTCGAGGGAGGCCTTTGCTACTCAATTGCCTTCTTAGCCCAAAGAAGCAGCGGTTTGCAAGAGTTATTCTTCGTTTGATGTCAGCGCTCGTGTCGTTGTCTCAATTTATAGCTGAGCCTAGGAAGACAAGGTCCCTAAATACCTCAAAGTTATATCTATCTACGGTGACATAGTCTGTCGTTCTATCGAGATCAGTTGATCTATGTATATCTTTGAAATACAAATCCATGTCCATTGGTAGTACGTGGCATATGATCGCCTGAGAGACTAATGAGAGAGTAATGTTGTGAATTTCTTGAAACTTAAAATCTTTGTTTACTTTTCACAGTAAATTCACATCCGATTAAACGATGCTTCTGTTCTTCCTAATAAATGTCACAGGTCTCTGGTTTCTTAAGAGCGGTTCAGGATCTCCGCTAGTTGATCGGCTGCACGCATTCTTTTGCAGGAACATACATTTCACATGCAGATACGAAATTCGATAATTTTGATGGGCAACGGATTGTTTTTGCCCCCAGCCTTTAGGAACAGATTTCTAGTTGAAATATCCAGAGCAAGTATATGGGTAAACCAATGCCACTTGCCCTAATTATTAAGGGATTCGAGTGGCTCCGCTGGTTCAATCAGAGTTCATTGAACACTGTCCTTTTTTTCAAAAACCCTAACTCAATCCTATTGACACAAACTGAGTCCCAAACCATGCCAAATTTCCATGGATCACAGTGGCACCAGTTAACTTTGAAATATCGTTTCATTGACCCTTTGTTTACCGCAACCATTTGTTTCTAATGTTACGCAACCATTAGCTAATTCAAATTAACGATCTCCACAAATTCTCATGCGCAAATTAAGTCGTTTCTAATGAATAGCCATTACTCTGTGCATGACCATGACTCATTTCCTTTTGCAGTTAAAAAGTTCAAGTGAACTTCACTAAGACTGATGATTGATTAATTATTCCACGTGAACAAAATCCTTCTTAAAAATATGTAGCTCCGCCGCTCGTTGTGTACGTTTGGCTATAAACCTTGTGTAAACAATAGCACCGACGCAAACACTAACAGGTACCCGGTAATCCCCATTTATTTCCGGTCAATATAATCTCCTCAACTTGAATTGACTGTCAATCTACCCACCACAAGAATTGTCATTAATATCTCATCACGCAATCGTTTATAAGTCTTCATGTGCAACAAAAATAAGAAATATAAAAATGATCCCTCATTAGAATCGACTTAGAAGTGACTTCCTGCATGAAGTACACTCGCACATATACTCGTAGCTGAACGCTACAAATCCAGATCAATGTGTTGACCATTAGAATCGAATAGAGCATCATCATTGCCGGAGAAGAGAGAACTCCTTTCAAATGATTTAACGCAACAGTCATATCCCGTTCATTAATCATCGGGACAACAATAACGCGCAATGCTAATGTGCACATCAATTAAAATAAGAAGGAGACAGCTTCAAATCCAAATGATGATTGTCCACACCGGCGCATCAAGAAAAACAAGATCAGGATCAAGGTTAACAAAAAGAAAAAAAAAATAAGAAAAATAAAATAAAAAAATAATAACACAATCAAAAGAAGAACTCATCTTCTAACACCCATTGTCGGCGGCACTCATCAGACGCACAGAGGTGGAGGATAAAGAAGATGAGTGCGCTTCTTTCCTTTTGAAGAACACTTCATCACCACCATCATCATCACCATCACATGAGGAAACACAGCACAGTCTTCGTTGGATGGAAATGGCACCCATTATATTTAGTTCTGGAGGTTATTCGACTCATTATAAAGACTTGCAGGGATTCTTGTTGTTCGATGGGTGTTCACATCTATGGGGATCACTGGTACAGTCTGTGATACATTTCAGTTGCGCGTAGGTACACCTCTATGACTTGTGAGTGCCACATCAGGAGTGCAGGGCCATCATGAAAGATATTCGATTTGAATATTTTCTCTTTAATATGAAAATTCCACAACAGTCCGACACTTTTCATTTTGTGCTTCAAACAAGCGTTAATATAGGTGTCTTGTCCCCATTAATGCAAAGACCTTGTTCTTGGCATCACTTCTCTATGCGTTGAGTATCTACTTCCCACGATATTTGCAACAACATTCATGAACTGCATAACCAACGCCATCAATCGCTATCTAATTTATCTTCCAGTCTTTAACATCCTCTTTGAATTTCGATGGCTTTATTTTTGCAAAATATCAACTTCAAGCTCAACATCAAGTTAACTCCAAGTCCAAGTCCAAGTCCAAGTCCAAGTCCAAGTCCAAGTCCAAGTCCAAGTCCAAGTCCAAGTCCAAGTCCAAGTCCAAGTCCAAGTCCAAGTCCAAGTCCAAGTCCAAGTCCAAGTCCAAGTCCAAGTCCAAGTCCAAGTCCAAGTCCAAGTCCAAGTCCAAGTCCAAGTCCAAGTCCAAGTCCAAGTCCAAGTCCAAGTCCAAGTTCAAGTCCAAGTCCAAGTCCAAGTTCAAGTCCAAGTTCAAGTCCAAGTCCAAGTCCAAGTCCAAGTCCAAGTCCAAGTCCAAGTCCAAGTCCAAGTCCAAGTCCAAGTCCAAGTCCAAGTCCAAGTCCAAGTCCAAGTCCAAGTCCAAGTCCAAGTCCAAGTCCAAGTCCAAGTCCAAGTCCAAGTCCAAGTCCAAGTCCAAGTCCAAGTCCAAGTCCAAGTCCAAGTCCAAGTCCAAGTCCAAGTCCAAGTCCAAGTCCAAGTCCAAGTCCAAGTCCAAGTCCAAGTCCAAGTCCAAGTCCAAGTCCAAGTCCAAGTCCAAGTCCAAGTCCAAGTCCAAGTCCAAGTCCAAGTCCAAGTCCAAGTCCAAGTCCAAGTCCAAGTCCAAGTCCAAGTCCAAGTCCAAGTCCAAGTCCAAGTCCAAGTCCAAGTCCAAGTCCAAGTCCAAGTCCAAGTCCAAGTCCAAGTCCAAGTCCAAGTCCAAGTCCAAGTCCAAGTCCAAGTCCAAGTCCAAGTCCAAGTCCAAGTCCAAGTCCAAGTCCAAGTCCAAGTCCAAGTCCAAGTCCAAGTCCAAGTCCAAGTCCAAGTCCAAGTCCAAGTCCAAGTCCAAGTCCAAGTCCAAGTCCAAGTCCAAGTCCAAGTCCAAGTCCAAGTCCAAGTCCAAGTCCAAGTCCAAGTCCAAGTCCAAGTCCAAGTCCAAGTCAAAGTAAAAGTCAAAGTAAAAGTCAAAGAAATTTCAGCTGGCGTACCGCAAGGAAGCGTGCTTGGCCCGCTACTGTACCTTCTACCTATATACTCGTATACCCATGATATGCACCGTCTTAGGAAAAACTATCGAAGAAACAACTGTAAAATAAGTGGACAAAGGCCAGGCGATTCGCTCTCAACGAAACCAAATCTGTTGATGTAAATTTGACTGAAGACAAACAGCTCGCGTATCCTTATAAACTCGGTCTGCATTCGATTAAAGAACTGGAAAACAAATAGAGAGGTATACTGGTCACGTGGAAAATATTTCAGGCTCAACATTGAGAATAACATGCTCTTATACAAGCAAGTGCTGAAGCCGGTGTGGACCTGTGGCCAATATTTTAAAAACTTTCGAAAATAAAGTGCTAAGAACAATTTTACATGCACCGTGGTACATAAGAAACGATGGTAACCACAGAAATCTCAGATTTCCTACAGTCGAAGATGAAACCAAAAACCTCGGGCGAAAGCACTAAATTCCATTACAAGGGCATTTTAATAATACAGTCCTACAAATTTTGGACGAGAGATCACGCCGATTACGCGGCCGGTCCACAGCGCGCACCAAACTGTCACCAGTGGTGAACGCAATGGCCTCTCAACGATCATAGAGCGAGTTTTGTTCGAAAAATCGGCGTCAACTTACAGATACACAGGTATTACAGAACTGTTATTTTTGGGCAATGAATGATTACACTTGTACACGGATGGTTCGAGGACAATCGATGGGGTGGAGGGGCTTTCTCTCAGATCATTGTAGCGTTGTCCAGGCGGAGATAATGGCGATCGAAGAAGAATCTTGGCTGAAATGGAATGTAATATCTGCTAAGGGTATTAGCATCTTTACGGACAGTCAAGCCGCTATAAAATCTCTGGAATCGATCTCTTCCACATCGAAGGTCACTCGTCTCTTAACGAGATGGTAGAGCAATTTAACAATCACCTGTGCTGTGTGCCGGTGCATAAGGATATTACAGAGAACTGTAAGGCAGATGATCTTGCCAGGCAAGGCATAAATTTGCAGATTCTACCGGAAAAAGGAGAATCTCGTCATGCCTGTCGCTATATATAAGCAATTGCCCAAGCTAAATGCTATGAAGGAAACCAACTTCAGGTGGGAGACTGGCATTAAGTCAGACAGTTTTAACCACTCCTGGATCAGAAACGTTCGAAGAGGATGGTCTCCATTAGCGGGAAGCACATCAGTGCAACAACTGTTGTCATTACGGGACAGTGTCTCATTGGAAGGCACGCCAAAAGGTTTGGCCTCTTCTCTAACGACTTTTGTATAAGCTGTAGGGACGAACACCATTTGTAAAATTATGGCACACCAAATTTTGGAGAATTTTTAACGATCTTGTTACTTGTTTAAATTTTAAATCGACATATGTACATGTAACCCAGACGTGCATTTTTTTTTTTATTACCTAGTGTGATTTTTTGCTGATCAAAAATCACTTTCTGCTGATTGGAAAATGATTTTTTTGCAGATGATTCATTCTTCTGTTGATTAATTTTTTTTTTGCTGATATATCCTCTTAATATTCAACTGAATGTTAATAATATTAGCGCTTATTTAATAAGACCTCATTATCATTGGAATTCCAATATAAAGTAGGAACGTCATGCCAAGTTATAAGTGACGGCAACTTTCTTGCGATACACACTTTAGCTCTAGCAAGAAGGCAAAGAACCACAACTGGTAAGGAGTTGCTGAGATTTTTTTCCTGAAATTTGCTCTTCCTCAACCTGATGGCAGAACTTAATTATGTGACCCAGCCGAAGATGAGAAGTTCTTATTGCCCATTCGAAGAATTGTCTATGTTTACTGAGTTCGATACAATTGTGAAGACTCTCCCTCTCCCCGCCTTTTGTTTATGCTCACACATTTCTTAGGTGTCTAACGTGGAGTTTCACTTTAATTGCTCCAGCGGATGATCTCAAATTAATGACTACTACACACATCACCGCATCATTGAACGATAAACCGACACAACGACGATGACGCAGCTGATCTTTGCGCCCTTCTTGTCCGCATGCGTGTTGAAATGACGGACGACGACGACGACGACGACGATCATCATCATCATCATCGTCATGTCGGGTTCCGTAATTTTATTGTGTTAAACTTTTTGTTTGCCTTTAACTGAAAATGGGTGGATTTTCTAAATCAGGTATTTGATGTATTTAATGAGATTTTAAAGTGGAATCTGACAGAGGTGGGGCAGAGGAGATACTCGATCTCACAAAAAAAGAAAGATTTGGAGCGCACATGACCCTGATTGTGCGCAGTTGAGGGAGAAATATTTTTAATTTGATGGTTCCATTGACCGAAAGTAATTACGCAACTTGTGAGCGGTCTGAGGTGTTTTGGTATTATCAGTTGTTGGGCAATGGCATCGAACCAGAGGTCAATATTTAGTGGACTTGTGAAGAATTCGCTGAATAACAAAACAAACAGGTTCTTGGGAATAATCGATAGCCAACACCTATATTCATACACACTTATTGGTTTTTATTTTATCGCCAAAATCATGCTGTTCGTGGTGGCATCTTTGCTGAGTTCTAGTTAACCTAATTCTCAGTTTACTATCACTTTTAAATTGTGGTTCTTTACCGTTAGTTTTAGTATAAAATACCGTCCATCAATCAATTTCACATCATATTTCATTCAACCATGCGTCTTCTACTGTCAATACTCTTCTGTAAGCTGAGGAAGAAATCCCAAGATTGTCTAACTAACTTTCATCTTCTTTTAGGTGCGTCCTTGGCGTACGCCTCTGAACCTCGTTCCTTTGGCCACAGCGGTTCGCAAGCGGTTGTAATTTCTGGACATCAGCAGTCGGTTATTGGACCACCGGGACCACCAGGGCCACCAGGTCCAGCCGGACCAAAGGGTCCTGCGGGTCCGCGAGGCGAACGTGGATCTGAAGGCCGCCCAGGGGCACCGGGTCCAGCAGGCCCACCTGGTGAACCGGGACCAGATGGAAGACCAGGTTTTCCTGGAATCCGTGGTCTCGCCGGACACCCTGGCCGTAGAGGTTTCCCTGGACCTGTTGGACAAATAGGACCCGTAGGGCCTATTGGATTGCCAGGTCCACGTGGCCCTATTGGTCCTATGGGTTAATTCTAGAACACAGTCTGCAAGGGTGCTCTAAAAAATGATGACATTTTAGCAATTATGTTATTTATCGTAAAATAAAAACAGAACTGGATTTAAACTGACTTTTTGTGCAATATTATAATTACAGAGCCAAAACAAAATTGTGCTGACAGTCACTGCCGCCGCAGGATAGACCTGCTTTGGGGCACATTGTTCGACAGTGATGTGAGTTTTGAGAAAAATTGTGAAGTAAATTGGGAACAAGTGAAGTAGATTAAATGCTGAATCAGGAAAGTATTGGGAGTCTTAATTGTGTTTCCAATGTAACCGGAGTAAACAAAATAAATGTTCGTAGATATCGTAGGTATCTGAAACGACTTAATGTAAGTATTTGCCAATGTTTTTTTCACAAATTGTGTTACGCAGAAAAATACCTTCTTGGAACCACGTATCACTGATGTCAAGTCCATCCAATTCTGGCCCAAAATGGTCTTCCAACATGGCACGATAGTGAACTCCATTGACCGTAACATGGCATTCATTTTCATCGATGCAAAAATACGGTCCAATCACACCTCCGGCAAGAAATCCATATCACTTTTTGTGGATGTAATGGAGTCTCTTGAAGCACATGTGGGTTTATCGCTGAAAATGATTTTTCGAGAAATTCAGGATTTTCTTCAAACATTGGCAGAGCCCAATCGGAGAAGCTCCGACTTTTCGTATGATCAAGAGGCTTCAGTTCTTGAGTCAATTTGATCTTGTAAGGGTGTAGGCCAAGATCTTTACGCAAAATTCGCCATAATGTGGACGGAGATATTCCCAATTCCTGTGAACGGCGTTGAATCGACTGATTTGGCTCATTTTGAACTGAAGCACTTACGGCTGCGATATTTTCGGTACTTCGAACGGTGTGTTGCCTTACTGGCACAAGAACATTCAATGGTAAATATGTTGATTCAAATTTATTCACTATAGTATGCACGGGCTGTCTGGTAGGACGATTTTTACGACCGAAAATTGGAGTAAGCACTTTTAAAGTTGCGACCACCGACTCAGAATTTCGGTAGTAATTTTTAATAATTTTCAAACGCTGCAAAATATGATTAACGTTTGTATTAAAATACAAAATTGTTATGTTCCTAAAAACCCTTTAAATAATTGTGGTCCCCTTTCATCCCTTTTTATTTTATACCCTGTAACATAGAGAAAATAATAACGATAGACCATCATAAACATCTTCACTAGTATCCGAAATGGAATTTTCGGACTATAACCGAAAACGAAATCGAATTGTGGTTTTAATGCCAGTTAAGATCGACATCGAAACCGAACTTACCCTTGAAAGTAGGCCCAATTCAAAAATGCAGTATTGCTTGCCACGGCCACCCATGTTATGCTGCCCGTAACATGGGTGGCCGTGATTTAGTGGTGAGAATAGTCTATTTATTTCACAAAAAGTCGATCAATTGCGAAGCTCATGTCAACTCTACTGCGAAGGCATGACACTGGCAGTGGGGTGGGCATATGGCTGAAAATGCAACTTGATCATGGTGATATCAGGAGGACGGAAAAAGATACTGTGAATCATAAGCAAAGACAATAACAACAAAACAAAAATTCTCCCCATTTATCTGGACGCCTTTGAGTTTACTGAAACTGAAACACCAATCATTCTTTCTCTCTCACTGTCTACAAACGCCCTTGCCCTGAAATTATTTACGGGTATTTGTATCCACTTTGGATGGCGCAAATTATAAAAAAAAAAAAAATAAAATCTAAAAAAAAGTAACAATTTGGCAGTACTGACCAAACGTCAAAACAGAGCAACCTGCGCCACAGTTATTTTGCTGTTGCTTTCGTTTGTTGCAGTTCGTTAGCTATTATTATTTATTTTACTCTATACTTTGTGTAAAAAAATGGAGGAAAGGTAACTTACAACAATTTGAATGTTTAATTTTTTCTATTGTGTATAGCATTGCAACACAACTGTTCATAAATATCAAAATAAATTGCGCAGGGCAACAGCAACATACGCGTAAAGCCTATTGTGTTGCCGCAACACTGCAAAGTTTTTTGACGTTTGTGAATTCAACCGTACCCATAACAGCTTTTTGCCCAAAAATACAAATGATTCGCTGGAGACCCCCGTAACAAATCATATCTAATGGAGCAAAACCGACAACGTTCAACAAAAATGCATGAATGTGTTATTAGAGAGACAACTGACAACAGGCTCTGAGTTTGGTGCATAATACAAATTATGCACCACTAAATGAGTGAGTTAGATACAATATTTTCGAAAAAACGAATCTTTGCCGAAGCTGGTGTTTTTGGCCGAAACCAAAACGGAACTTTCAATCGGACACTAAATCCAAACATCATACGATCCGTCGTTCCAGGCGGAAATTATTATCTCTGGATAGACTTGAAGCTACAACTTCCGCCCATGAATCTAATGTACTATCCAGTACACCATGCCACCACGCAAAAGGTATAAAAGCAATTTGTATTCAAATGTTCAGAGTAGCTCAACAACCTCAAAGTAACCAACTAGAGTATGAGCGCTCTTATTGCGTTTGATTTTTCGGTAATCCGATATCTGATACTTGGAGTCCTCATGCTATACTTGGATATGTTCCGCTTTTACTTTGCTCAGGGTTCCGGTACTTACAATGTAACAAAAAGTAAGTACGGAACTCTTGTAGTGAGAGTCAGTTGTTTGTCCGTCCGTCTGACAATTTGAACCGCCATAACTTTCGAACCTTTAGATGTAACAGGTTGAAATTTGGAGTTTCATTAACCTGCAACCAAAACTTCGATGCCAGGCAGAAAGTTCCATTGAACCCTGACGACGGCGATCAACAATTCCGTCCATCCGACCAAGTGAAGTGAAGATAGCAATATCTAAGCTTAAAACCAATGAGGCTGCTGGAGCCGACGGTGTAACTGCCAAGCTATTTAAAACAGCTGGGGAGGATTTGGTACAGAGCATGTACGAACTGATCTTTAAGATATGGTCTGCTATATTATGCGAACCTGTTAAACGTTTTCTTAACAATCTAATTAGTCTGATTCAGTGTGGTTTTAAGCCAGGAAAGTGCATCATAGATCAGATATTCACATTGCGGCAGATCTTGGAAAAAACTTAGGAAGCCCTCGTGAGTACCTATTGAAACAGAAGCGGCGAAAATAGGTTTAGCAGTTAACGAGGGTACAACAAAGTATGTACGCTGCTATCAAATAAAGGCCAGTCGACATCGGCAACGTGGACAGAAAGTCAAAATAGACAACTACAATTTTGAGGTAGTTAAGGAGGTAGTCTACCCAATCTTCGTTCTAATTTTAAAAACTGACACCGTCTCGGAGATCAACCATTGTTTTTTTTTTTTTTTTTTGGGCTAAGAAGGAAATTGAGTAGCAAAGCCTTCTCACGGACAGCTAAGGTAACTTTATACAAAACCATCATCATTCCATGTTCTTTCTCCCTAGATTTAGTAACGGGGACACTGATTCTATCGATCAGCTTATAACCGACACAATGCATAAAGCTTTTAACAAATTCTGCCCCATATCTCATAATCGAAAGCCCATCAAAGCAACATGGTGGATAAACAAACTTAAAGCAAAACAAAGGAAGACTGGATTGTTTACAGATCCAAACTAAATTTATATACGAGATACATAAGAATAGCTAAAAGAGAATATTGGAACACGTTCTGTCAACCCATCGAGAACACGAGAGACGCGGCCAGGCTAGATAAAGTTCTATCTAGAAACCCAGTGGTCCCAGACATTATGCGTCCTAATAGCTCCTGGACGGAATCTGGCCAAGAAACGCTACAACTTTTGATAGAAACCCACTTTCCAGGCAGCAGTGATCTAAAATACTCGAAATATAGAACACCATCCATCTATAGATCCAATGAACGACAAATGATATTATCACGGAGCACAAAATAACCTGGGCAGTTAATTCGTTCAAATCCTAAAAATCCGTAGAACCAGACAAAATGAATCCAGCCATGCTTTAGCATGCTCTACAGACAATCATACTCTGGCTTAACGTTATTTTCACAAGTTGCTGAATGCTGAGATACATACCAGTCAATTGGAGAGAGACCGAAAACGATTTTAGAACAATAGTCTCTCCTCCTTTCTGGAAAGTTATCTTCTTCCTTTGAACAAAGGGCGATACGCGAAACTGTCAAGCTGATGTCACACACCACGAAGATCGTTGAGCGGGTATTAGATGGTCGACTGCGGAAATAATACGGCTATCTGATGACCAGTGCGGGTTTGTCTCGGGTAAATCAACAACAGATGCAATCCAAAGTATAAGGATCATAACGGAAAAACATCGCGCTAAGACAACGAGGAGTTCCAGAAACTTTGGTGCGCATGATCATGGACATGTATGAGAGAGCAAGGACAAGAGTAAGATGTCCCGCATCAGTCACCGAAGAGTTTCCAATCCTCAGTCCTCCGCTATTTATTGCAGTCCTTGATTAACTGCTTGAAGGAAAAGTGACCGAAGTGACCCAAAGTGCATCAGTTATTCTTTGCCGCTATCATAAGTGAAGATCAAACGTCCTTGCAACGAGCACTTGATGTCTGAGTGGATGTTATGGAGGGAAATGGGTACCGTATTAGTTCAAAAAAACAGAGTATCTGTTCTCTAATCCACACCGGCCTATTCCAGACATTTACTTGAATGGAAAGTGCTTCCCAAGTGCGAATAGTTCAAATATCTGGTAAATAGTGAAGCAACTTGTGATGGTGACATCAATCATCGCGTAAGCGTAGGGTGAATGGAATGGCGGGAAAACTCCGCTATTTTTCGTGATCGAAAAATGTCTCCTAAGCTTAAAGGAAGGCTCTACAACGCAGTTGTACGTCCGCGGCTCACACACGGTTCACAATGCTGGACAATGTACAAAAAGCATGAGGGCAAATTAACGGTAGTTGAGATGAAGAAGCTTCGCATGACAGCAGGAGTAACAAAGCTTGATAGAATAAGAAGTTCAAGATTCGAGGAAGCCTCGAATAAAGCACGACCGGTTCAGTTGGTATTGTCATGTTCCAAGGAGAGATCCTTCGAACTACGTCAAAAAAGGCAATATCAATCAATGGTCCTACACAATCGCTCAGACCAAAAAACAATTAGATCAAACAAATGCAAAAACACTAGCATTTGATTGGCCTCAATGACGAAGTGATCCGAAACCGGGAAGTCTGCCGGTACTTCCTGATGTCAAACCGACAAACCCCACAAGCGGACCAGTAGGGATGCAGTAACTTCAGCGTAAAGCAAAGAAGAAGGAGACAGAATAAGGGTTAAATGATGTCGAATACATGAATAGAATTTCGTGGCATCGGGCATTAAACGTGAGACCATTACTACATCTTCATGCTAACTTGTACTTTGTACAGAAGAAAAAGCTGCGTCCATGTAAAGTATCTATGTGCACTGAACAGACAAACTCTGGATAGACTTGTTGGGAAAATATGTAAGCACTGAAGGATAAAAAACGTTTTAGTGAGTGGTACCTACATACAGTTGAGAAATTCTTTTCCCGCAAATTCTATATCTCGACCTGATTTTTGCAAAAGATCTGCCGCTGAAATAGTCTCTACGATATTCTATCTCTTTGAAATTTGAAAAGGAGGAAACGGATTATCAAATGTAAACATCTTTTGACTCAAGGTGCCGGCCAGCCATTGCAATATACACATAAAGTTGTTAATCAGTTGTGGTCTATCTTTATAATCTATCCAGCGTTCACAGTCAAACTTAATATGGAATAGGCTATAAAAAAGGGCAGATTATTTGTTGAAATTGCAATTTAAGGAAATCAAGATATGTAAATGAGGCTGTTGACTCAAACTATTTATTCTTCTGACATTTTTTTTTTGTTTGCCTTGAGGTGATGCTAATTTGCATTTGTTCTCTGTGAATTAATTTTAAATTCATTGGCAAAACTCTGCTAAGGGGAGTGGAAGATACGTCTGCAAGATTGACATCTATGATAAATTTGTGTATAAAACTCATACTCCGAATCAATCAGATACCAGATTTCATATAACCATGAGGCTTCTTCTATCAGCACTCTTTTGTGAGCCTTGAATACTGGTCCAGCTCTTTTTATTCAAATAATTTTTGTTTTTTTTTTGTCCTGTAGGTGCGTGTTTGGCGTACGGCGTCCAAGCATTAACATTTGGTGAAAATAACAACAATCGTCAACCGATCTATTATGAACAAGTGGCTATCGGACCACCAGGACCACCTGGTCCACCAGGACATCCCGGACCTAAAGGTCCAACAGGTGAAAGCGGTGAAGATGGTCAGAAAGGTAATCCGGGTCCACGAGGACCAATTGGACCACCTGGTGAACAAGGTCCAGACGGAAGGCCGGGTATTCCCGGAGTGCGAGGCAATCCAGGTGGCCAAGGTCGAAGAGGTAGAATGGGATCAGTAGGACCACCAGGTCCACAAGGACCACAAGGACTACAAGGACCACAAGGACCTCGTGGCCCTCTGCCACCTATAATAGGTGGTAATAAACGTTCTTCTAATAAAAACGCACAAGAAGCAGATGACGATGATATAACCGTGGATGATGACCAAGATTTTGGGGTGAATGATTATAATCATTATAATTATTATAATTACGATGAAAATGTGTATGCCAATAAGAAGTGATAAGGAATAAATATAAGAAAGATAGAAATAAGAACATTTCTCTTTTTCGCTCTTTTTTACTTTTCTTTCCTCTAAGGTAGACACTAGTAGGTTCCATTGCCTGGTAGGGTATGTACGAGTACTCGTAGTAATTCTTTCGCAGATCATTCCTAACCCATTCTCTCCTAAAGCTGTCCCATTGGGTATCTTAACGGTGTGTTCAGAATATTTGAAGTTGTTTTTATGACATTCTGAGTGCAGCACCCATATAATCGACTCTTCTTTTAAGCGGACAGTCGCAACTTGGTGTCTTCTCTAGGAATTTCTTTGGGAAGGTTTCGGTTTACCAAGCCTTATCTATAGGTGGGTGCCGATGTTCTCGCTGAAGCTTTGTTTGTTTTAAGTGTTTGAAGCGAATTGTAGAGTTTTTGCTATCGGGAAATTCATCCGGACTGATGTATTGTAAGGGCAAAAGGTAGGTTAGGTTAGGTGGCTGTCCCCTCTACGGTCTTGACACACTTAGACCAAGGATAGATCCATTGCGATACGACTAGAAAAACCGGATTAGTGGCACCAGGAACCCTACACGACTGGTTTCTTCCTCAAGGAAGATAATAAAAATTAAAATGGCTAACCGTGGCGGTGTTAACCATCTACTCGCAGATCCAAAGACGTTTCTCTATTTTGTAAATATCAAGCCTGGCCAAGTTGTTTGAACTATTCCCGTAAGGGTTTCCTTCTCAACAGGTGCACAAAAGGTGAGCAATAGTTTCCTCCTCCTCCTCCTCGTTTCTAAAGCTTCTACAGAAATCATTGGGGGGACACCCGTTCTAATAGCATGTCTACCTATGAAGCTTTGTCCCATGAAGTTTTCTATTAATTCCTTTTTATGGAAAGCTGCTGTTTACCATTTGGTTCCGGCTCAGTATCAAAGCGGAACTTTATAAATACTAAGGGAATGGGCGGTTCCTTTCTATTTTCAGTGAAGTTCCGACCAACCAACGCCCTCTTTTGCCAGCTCATCCGCTCTGCAGTTGTCCGGAAAGTCGTTGTGTCCTGGAATCCAACACAGAGAAATGTCGTTATCTTGTTAAGAACCTGCGGCATTGCATTACCACTTGGATCGTATTGTCGGCGATTCCAAGGCTTCTATCGCTGTCTGACTATCTATATATAGGACAATAGCACTACCCTCTACTGCGTTAATTGACAGCCACGCTTCACGGATTGCCGTTATTTCCGCTTAAAATACGAGAACACCACAGTGATCCGGTAGTCCTCTGTTAATATTTACATCAGGTGCACTGGAGAAGACTCCTGCACCCGTATCACATGCTATTTTAGGTCTATCTGCGTATATCTGTATCGTAGAGTCGTTCAAGATTTCTCCAAATTCCCAAGCGCTTCTGAGAGGAATTCTGGTCTTGTATCTGACATCAAAGTCAATGTAAGGCATAATATAATCCGTCTTACTAGGAAAAGTATTCTTGCCGATCAGGATCCCCGAGTGACCCTTATTAGCGTCAACCGTGAGGATTCCCTATGGCTTATAGATTGTCTCCAGCTCAACGGTAGAAGTTGTTTTTAAAGCACCCGTTATACAGGTGCACGATAACATTTAAACTTTCCTTAGAAGATTAAAATTTGTTATCTTGTCCAGTGCTGTCCACCAGACTAGTACCCCGTACATCAGGATGGGGATTGCTATTGCTGTATAAATCCAATGTACCACTTTAAGCCCTACAACAGGAATAAAAAGGCAACCGAGGCCTTCCTGACACGGTCTTGTATATTCAGTTTCCAACTGAGTTTCTCGTCGAGAATAACCCCCAAGTATCTCTGGCATGATCTGCGAAGCGGAGTATAGCGCCATTTAGCTTTGGACGGACGATACATGGTACCTCGTAACTTCTTGCGAACAGAACAAGTTCGATCTTTCCGGCGTTAACCGAGAAGCCAAACTTTTCCTTCCATTTAACAAGTTTAGGCATTTGCTCCATCCAATAGCAAAGGCAGCTATCAACCTTTAGGCTGATTGGTGCAGCAGATATAACCTATGTGCTAAAATTTTTGAAAGCTCTATCAAAGTCAAGGAAAGATACCATCGTCTAATCCATGTTATCAAAAGATCTCTCGATGGTTGCCACAAATTAATGAAGTGCAGTCTCTACCTATCTCCCTTTCCACTACATATGCTGGGAATTCGATATGAGATTGCTATCTAGAGTAGAACATATACTAGATAGATTCCAATTAGTCTTTCCAGCGTCCTCAAGAAGAAGGAGGATAAGCTGATTGGGCGGAAGTCCTTAGGAGACGAATGGGAGATCCTACCGGCTTTGACCCTCCTCCAGGAACTGGGGATGTAGCCAAAGATTAGACATCTCCTAACGATCAAGTGAAGTCAGAACCTCAATATATCAAAGCCCTCCTGTATTTCCACTGAAAAAATTCCATCAAGTCCAGGTGATTTGTACAGATGAAAACTGTGCACTGCCCAATGTAGTCGTCGATGAGGGACAGTATCCTCTGGCACCGATAGTTCGACTCTTATATAGCTTTCTACAGAGTAGCCTATCTCTGCTTTACTATCCGGTAAATGGGCATCCATTACTAGCTCCAAAGTCTATTCGCTAGCCGTGGTCCATTTTCCGTCTGATTTTCTTTTTATGTAGCTATGTGAAGATTTGGACAAGATTTTCCTTATCCGGGAGGAGTCGCTCGTCTTTTCTATATTTTCACAGAAAATATTCCAAGCATTTCTTTGAGCTTTCCCTATCTCGGACTGAACATTTTGTTTTATTAAAAAGCTTTCTGCCATCACGCCTAAGCTCGCTCAGTGTGGCATCCCACCACAGAGGCTTATCCCCATTTTTGGGTCTGCTAACTGGGCAGGCTGCACAGGATGTGTTCATTTTTGTCCGCTTCAGTGTTTGTGTGGACCATAATATGTGTCGATAGGTGCAGTGGGGACCCCGCTTTTTTCAATAAAACCCTATTCGTACGCTCTTTTGCTGTCTCATCTGTATTGCAATTGTGTGGTCTCTATGACCTTGGGCCGAGCATATTAATAGTTCGCATCTATCTGCGATCTCTCCACGGCATTGTTTAACTAACTTAGATCTAGTCGTTGGTGATTCCTAGACATTTCTTGTCTCGTGCAGCTGGCCACCTGACTAAAGCCCCGTACATCAAAATAGTTTTTACTATTACAGGTGTATAGAACAACCGAGGCCTTTCTGGGACGGTTCTATATATTCCGTTTCCAACTGAGTTTTTTATCCGAGATTACGCCCAGATACGAGTATTTGGCATTGTCTGCGAACTGGAAGACATTCCATTAAGTATTGGTGGAACAATAGATGGAGGGATCCTGAGGCCAACCTTTGGTCATCCACTAGACGAGCTCGCTGACTTCTCATGCAAGCTTTTTGAGTGAATCGTTTATGACTCAATCTTGCTCCACTGCAAATCGATTTTCTACCCTAAACAGCATGGGTTCCTAAAGGGCAGTTCTACAACCACCAATCTCACCGGATTTATTTCTTCCACATAACGCTCAATGAAAAGAGGTAAAGAAGTAGACGTCATGGCTACTGACTTCGGTAAAGCTTTTGACAAAATCTCTCACAAAGTTATACTCCTCAAACTTTCAGCTGTTGGTTTTCCGCCGTCGTTTATTGCATGGGTTAAGTCATATTTAAAAGATCGCTAATACAGTTTCCTTTTCAGATCTTCCATTTCAAACCCAATCATTGCGACCTCAAGCGTACCTCAGGGTAGCTATTTAGGACCTTTGTTCTTCATGTTGAATATAAACGATGTCTAGCTTGTTATTATGTGATCTGACCTGGCGATCTACGCAGACGATATAAGGATCTCTAAACAAATTTATTGCATTACTGATTCTCACTTGCTACAGGTTGACTTAAATCTTTTCCTCACCTGGTGCCGGCAAAACCTCTTAGAGCTCAACGTCGCAAAATGCCAATCTATTACTTACTCTGACAGATGCCCTCCCCTGCCCCCAAAAACTTGTTTTTTTAACAGTGATTCTGTTGGGACGACGTTGGTCGAGGGAATTTTTCAACCGCTACATAACTAATTCCCTTTACTTGACATTCGTCAAACCACTTCTCAAGTATGCCAGTCAAGTCCAGTCACCTTACCATCAGAGAATTGAAGCTGACCAGCGCAGATTAAGACGTCTCGAATGGAATGACCCCCACAACTTACTTCCCTTTGAGAACCGACTAAAATTGTTAGATTTACAAGCCTTAAAAAAATATGTCGAAAATACATCAATTATTAGCCGGAATTATTGACTGGCAATACTTTTTCCAGCGACAGCCAATTTGACAGTTGACAGCTGATTTGTGTTCAGTTTGATTTGCCATTTCACCATGAATAGACTTACGCCAGAACAGCGCTTGCAAATTGTGGAAATTTATTTCGAAAATCGTGGTTCAGTTAGCGAAACTTACCGTGCGCTACGTCCATTTGATCGTTTTTACACCACGCATACTTTAACTGATAATATTCATCCGCAGAGACATCGTACAGTGCGCACCGAAGAAGCTGTTGCTGATGTGGAGCGTAGTATTGAGGAGGACCCCCGAATGAGTCGATTCGCAATCGTGTACAGCAATTGGAGCTATGTGCATTCACTTTATAGAAGATTTTGCGAAAAGATCTTACGAGCTTACAAGATCCAGGTTGTGCAAATATTGAAGCCGCTTGACCATTGTGTGGCTACGTCAACAAGCAAAATTGCCGCATTTGGAGTGAAGAAAATTCACAAGCCATTATTGAGACGCCGTTAAATCTACAAAATGTCACTGTTTGGTGTGCTTTATGGGCTGGTGGAATTATTGGTCCATATTTCTTCAAAAGTAATGCCAGAGAGAATGTTACAGTCAATAGAGAGCAGTGATTTCGTTCCCCAATTGAATGGCATTAATGTGAAAGAACTATGGTTTTAACTTCTAGTGAAACTTCCCCGATATGGCTATCGCTATGTCGTAAGCATATCTACAACCCTGCATCTGTATCCCTCTCTCTCGTCAGGGTGTTGAGTACATATGTAATTCACTACCAGAAACAATTAGACGTACTCAGTACACCCCTTGAGAAGTGCCCTTTAACAAAGAGCTTCTAACTAGGCAACTTCCAGAGCAGTGTGGTTGAGCATTTGTTGAATCCAGCAGCATAACTTCAGTTTTGACATTACTCGTATTATAAAACCACATTCACTATCTAGAAAAGAAAGCATAGTGAATTCTTCATTCTCAAAGGATCTCTCAATGATTCCCATCTGTTTCAGTTCAAAGCAAAGGTATACCTCAAGGGCCTAACTCTTAAAGTGGATTTTACTGAAAGTTTTCCAAGCTATAACCCTCATCTATCCGATTTCAGAAGAATCACAGCACTGTTAACAATGTCCTATGACTAGGCCTATTACTGACAAGATCGTGCAGTAAATATCTTACAGACAGTAAGGTCGTCTACATTACCTAACGAATAGACTCGCTTCATGAACCCCCAAACCATTATTGTCACAAAGCTGAAAGAAAAACCCTACAATCAATTATAATTTGAATAAAAACCCTTTCCAGTTCATAAATTTAAGGACTCCTTAAGCTAAAAAAAAAAAAAAAACAAATATCACACAAGTTCTCCAACTGAGCATCTACAGCTAACTAAAAGTAAGCAAACCACATTGCCCCAGGACTCTCCATTTGGGGCAATGTCCGCTCTTAAAAGAAGGAAACAAAAACCACCCTAATTCATTGTCTCCTCATTTTTAATTCATCGCAAAACAAAACAAAATTCTTTTGGCACGACGACGGTGTAAGAAGGGTAAAAACAAAACCACCAACCACTATATGTCGTGTTTCATTGTTCTAAAAAGGATTCTGAAAAGAGCAAAATTATGGCACTGTGTGTGAATTTTAAAACACTGCCCTGCCACCATTATCCCCATCATCGTCATCATCATTATCCTCATCCCATCGGCCTATGTCGGTCGGGTGCTGGCAATGTCATCTTTGTTAGGGTTGAACGTAGTTCTCCAAATGAGCCCTAATTTCCATGTCTATGGGAAAATGAATGAATGAATGTCATTTTAACTAAGTTAATGAGATCGGAACGAAAAACCGAAAAACGGATTGCAAAATAATGTAGTTGTATAGTTTTTATTTTTTATTTCATTTTAAGCCCTCTTCCTGGTACCGATCTCATCCTTTCACTTTAAATAGAAATAAGGGAGAACGACTGTTTTAACATCCTGCATAAATCACCTTCAGCTTTATCCTTGGCTATGGTGGCGTTAGAGGTTTTTATTATCCTTTTTGCTGTTCGTTTCGCTTTAAAACTTTTCTTTTTTTTTGCGTTGCTTTTTCGGTCCGGTTTTCTGTACAAATGTGTGTGTGTGTGGCTGGTTGTCAGTGAATCTTTGGCTGTATGCTCTCACGCCCTTTTGGCTTAGTGTTGTCCTGAAACGAACTGACATTTATTAAGATGTGCAATCGCATTTTATTGTAATTTTACGGGGCAGAAACGCCAGAGTTTAAATCCTGGCAAACCTGCTTCGCTTTTTCCCCGGCTTAGCCCTAAATAAACTTGTGTGAGTGCAGAAAAAAAAAGGATATATACTAACGTTCGGCGTAGGTGTACAGGATGGGATTTATAAAATTGTCACTGTTACGTATACGTGTAACAGGGTAATGATAATGGCGGAACTAATGGGTACAAAGGGTGCGGTACGGTACGGTACCATTGCTGCTGCTCGTGGTGGTGTTTGAGAAATTAAATTTTCATTTATTAAAGTGAATTTGCGTGTTAAGGGATTTTCTTGGAAAGGTCTCGCCTACGGCTTTACGAGTGTATAATGAGTTACGAGTAGATGATGCTTTTTATATTCCTATGCGGAAGTAAGGGCTGTTGTTGTGTATCTTTTCGAATAATACTTTCTGTATCGTTGCGAAATTGTTAAAGCTTGGGGCATATTTTTATGTCCTATTCATACTGTATGAGCTTAGGACATCTATGGAAATCCATCTTCGAATTCGATTTCTTGCAATGACTTGCCTTGATTCCCTGATTTCTGGGTCTTGTCTTTCGAGTGGTTTTCGACTTTCCGTGAAAATGTTATAGATCGTCAACCATCACCGATCCCCCAGATGGTAAAATATTCAGGAATTGTCCTGGACAGTAAACTTAACCGGAACTCCCATGTTAAGCATAAAATTGCCAAGGCGACCACTGCCATGTGGGCCTGTCGCCGTATGTATGGCAAAACCTGGGGTCTGTCCCCAAAAGTCATTTTCTGGTTGTAGGTATACCAAAGTGGTAAGACCCATCCTTATATACGCGTCCGTTGTCTGGTGGACCTAACCAAGGAGGTCACAACCATCAGCAAACTCAGCAAACTTCAAAGATTAGCTTGCCTCAGAATTACAGGTACTATGCACACCTGTCTTCTCAACTGCCATAGAAGCTATAATCGGACGTACTCCGTTACACATTTACATTAAAAAAGTGGCAATTCGCAGTGCAGTTAATCTTCGAAAGTCGGATTTTAACAGTACATGGGATCATGTACGACCTCCCCGAGCTAGATATACCCAGCACGATTTCTCACTTTACGCCCAAATCACTCTTCTTTGGTAGAAGGTTTGAGATTGAGATCCCAAGCCGTGATATATGGAATAATGGCGGACCGTTGCTTGATCCAAAGGAAATCGTTTGGTATACCGATGGATCAAAAATGGATTCAGGAGTTGGCGCCGGTGTGTATGGATTTAGTTTAATGAACCGTATAGGAACGCCATCTTCTCATATAGAGTTGGACTTAATAGTCGCTTTTTTTTATAATTTGCGCACGCCAAATGGGATATGAATGCCATTAAATTATTTCAGGGCACGGGCGTTTGTCAAAATTGAGAGAGAGAAAGAAAGATTGGTGTGGTGGGTTTGAAACTTAGGTGGTATTAAGTTTCAGTAAACTCCAAGGGTGGCGTTCAGATAACTGGGGAGCTTGTTTGTTTTGCTTTTTTTCGTTGCTCATGATTCACAGTATTTTTTTTTCCTCCACCCGATGTCATCATCACAATCAAGTTGCATTTAAGCCATTTGACCACCCTACTGCCAGTGTTATGCCTTCGCAGTAGAGTTGATTAAGCTTTCGCAATTGATCGACTTTTTTTATTTATTTCAGACGAAATAAATAGATAATTGTTGACATCAGGATTTGAACCGTGAACCTGCAGCGTGACAAGCGTTGATGTTATCACTACACCATGGCCACAATACAAGTCAGTTACCACTTCAAAATCCCCCAGTCTTGACACCGGTTGCTTAAAATTTTGAATTAATTCAAAGTCAAAGTTAACTACATTAGTATAACCACCAAGGAAAAAATTGTTCAGATAATTAGGATCCAGGTCACATTTGGTGTTACTATTGCCATTGGAGACACCAATCATACGTAAATTACTCCAGAGTTTTTTCGGAGGCAGAGAGGTGTTTAGCTTTGAGGTATAAAAGTTTCGCTTAGAAGTACGTATGATAGCAGTGGTATTATTTCGCGCCGATTTGTATTAGTACCCAGTTAGTATTAGTAGGCCTGTGCTTCCATCTGCTGTATAACTTGTTGCGATTTTTTATGGAAACAACAATATCTGAAGTAAACCAGGGACAGGTCTTATCCCGAATGTTCACTGTTTTGATTGGTACACATTCGTCGTATAATTGTGCTAGAAGTAACTGAATATAGTTCACTTTTTCATTTCGGATCGATTATTAGTCGGCAATCTTCCCAAGGGGCTGAGTAGGTGGCAGTTTGAAGCGCATCTATATCGATAGCGCGGAAATCCTTAAATGTAAAAGACTGAGGGTTAACAAAATGAGAAAAATTAACATCATAGGTACAAAAAAGTAAGCCATGGTCAGAAATAACATCAAGCGATAATGGATCGAAAAGAAGAACTGACGACAGATTAGAGACTATGGTTAGATCTAGAAGACTAGGCGAGCAGTTAGGAGCGAAACGTGTTGGGTAAGTATTTACTATATTAAGTCCAAAAGAGGAAACTCACGAAAATCATTTTTTAGCAGGTCTGCATTGAAATCGCCACAGACAATTAGGTGCTCATAAAGTGCACAATAAGTGCACCTTAGACCACACAACTTTGCATTCACTACTTTTAAACTTTCACAGTACATTTTCGCTTGACTTCCAAAAGAGATTTTTAAATAAACAATTCATACATACGAGTATCTTGCTCATTTCAATTCCAAATCAATTAAACTATTGATTCAGACTTTCCCACACCCATATCAAATAATAAAAAAATAAAATAAAATAAAAAAAACTATAAAAGATCAGAATTCCCCATTCGTAGATACGACATTGATTCTTATTAAATTCGCTGAAAATGTAAACAAATAAGCAAATCAAATTAAGTAGGTCCACATAATCTGATCATGATTCATATCAGCTACATAGTAATTTGTTTTTATTATAATGGCATGTGCAAAGAATCACCGTTACAAGCCTCTTCATCATTTCGCTATATAATGGCCTACCATTCCCCAGAAACTTTAGAATTGTTTTCACAATGTTACGACTTGTATTCCTTCTTTTTAGTAAGGACAACTTGTATTTTCTAGAGCTCCTTTAACAAAACTTATGTTTTTTTTGTTTTTTTTTTTAGCTTCAGCAGTTTTAGCGTTTACCACCGAACCGGTGGATAATCGGGAGCCTCGTGCTTTTGGTGGTTTATCCGAACCAGTTTATGTATCATCACCACAACATTGTGTCTGTCCACCAGGACCACCTGGTCCAGCTGGGCAATCAGGTCAGGTAGGAATACAAGGTGAACGAGGAGATGCTGGAAACACAGGTCGAGATGGCTTACCGGGACCTGTTGGACCACCTGGACCAATTGGTGGTGCTGGCCCTGATGGTATACCTGGACCACCGGGAGCGCCTGGAAGGCGTGGAGGACATGGTTATCCTGGTCCTATTGGACCACCTGGACCCATTGGACCGATGGGACCGATAGGCCCAATTGGGCCTATAGGCCTTGCGGGTTAGATATAAGAAAAGAAAAGCCGTGTAATTTTGATTATTTATGAAATAAAGCGACTAAAGAAATGTAGAAACGGGTGTTTTGTGTGTTCTTTTGAAAAAGGGCTTTCGGATATTGGCTATGATTTACTAACCAGTCCAGTAACCACAGCATGTGTAACACAGCACAGGGTAGTCGAAACATTAGTATTGTGGATTAGAGCAACACAATTTGGCTGTGGATGCGGATTGTAGCCGATATGTTATGGCAGGGGTCCGCAATGTGGCGTTCTGTCTCTACTGCTTTAATGCATGGTGGTCGACTCTCTGTTGAACACTCTCAATGGTTCTATCGGATGATGTTACCGTACTTTCTGTCGAACCATGCCTAGAGATTGTCTGTGCACTAGAATTGGGCTTTTGGTCAGTCCTCTCAAGATCGAGGTTGTTCTTTTTACGAGAAGGATGAACTTGACCGGTCTGACTCAGACAGTGCTAAATCGCGTCACTATCTGGCGTCTCTAATCCTTGATAAAAAGCTCCTTTGGTCCAAACATGTCGTGTTAAAGACAGCCTGTGCTTTCGGCAAAACATGGGGCATAACATAGAAAAAGGTTCTTCAGAACTATACGGCTATGATAAGACCTTTCCTAGCATATGCGTCAGTTGTTTGGTGGAAGGGGCTTTCGCTTAAATATATGACTGCCTTTTGCATCAAACTCCAAAGAATGGCTTATCTGGGCTGGACGGGAACTTTTCTGAGTACGCCTGGCTCTGCTATAGATACACTGTTCAATCTACCTCCTCTCGATATTTATATCATAGGCACTAGGCAGTACTATCGAAGCAATTTCTTGTCCTATTCGAGGTGACTTTTGGTACAACCCACACTGGAGTTTCGATGACCTTATGCGACACTTATCCTACGACCCCTGTCTTATGGACATGCCGTGTAAGGCAATGACACCAGAACTTCGGTTGTTACGCAAATTTAAAGTCGACTTTCCTTGTGTTCAGGACTGGTTTCGGCCAGAATCTGAACCAGGAAGGAATTGTAGCCGAATCGTCACAGATGGCTCCAAAACCAGTCAGTAGTCTGGTGCTAGTGTATTCTTGGAGGACATCAGGCTGCATTTTCCGTTACGCAAATATGCGTCTGTTTTCCAAAAGTAAAACTGTTGAAAGGAATAGGTGGAAGGGTCGAAGTCTTTGCGTTTGTAGTGACCGTCAGGCTATGCTCAACCTTGTAACCACTTCCAAAGTAGTTCTAGACTGCAAGAACTCTCTGCATTCGGTCGCAAGGTTTAAGTCTTTGATTCTTGTCTAGATCCTAGGCCACACTGGATTCATAGGGAATGAGATCTCCTATGTGATTGTAAGGCAAGGCCCAAGAAGGGTTTTCTCAGGCCCCGACGCTGCGTTGGGTCTTTCCTCTTGGTCAGGGTGCTCTAGGATGCGGGCAGACAAAATGAATGCTTCCGTACGTCTTTAAGAAATCCGTGACATTCTTGCTTTCCATCAGCAGAAAAGATTGCAGACAACTTACCGGCGTTCTCACGAGGGACTTTGCTTTTGCTAAACACCTCAGTGTGGTAGGCATAATTGATACAACAGTTTGCGATGCCTGTGGAGAGAGCGACGACACTGCGGAACACTACTCCTGTGATTGTCCTGATTGGCAATAGCACTTTTTAGCCAATCCGCCGTTGCGAAGTCTTTGCAGTTATAGTCAAGCCATCCCGGTCTAAAAGTGGTGTCATGAAATTTAGACTTCACTTCTTTGTCAGCCTGTGCGAGTATGAGCTTGAATATGGAGTTTTGGGTGTCCGTCATTTGGGGAGTGGTCAAAAGAAAGAAGGTCTGGAAAGATGAGGTCAGAATATCGACCCTGAAACTTTTCGAATTATCTTTGAGAATGAGAGATGGATGTTCCCTGGGCTGATTAGTTGGAGGTGAAGATTGTACGGGGAACTATTTTTTTATTTTCTTATTTTGGAGTTCCAAGGAGGAGATACCATAGACTCTGGTCTTTTTGTCAAGCTTCTTGCTCTAAAAATCATTTGAAATGCTTTCGCTCGGCTCCACTTAGGCCATCACAAGGTGCTTTGGCTCCGAATGGGCAATTTTTGTATAGATGGAGGTTAGGGTGTGACCCTCAGTGACGAGTGCTTCCTCTTCGAGAGAGTTTATAGAGGTCGTCATTTTCACTGGGGGGACCCACGGCGTCAATGTCTACCTGAGTCTCCATTGGGGTAGATGCGTTTGGAGAAGCATCGCATTTTGATCGGACGAGTAGCTAGAGAAAGGACATCGGACTTAAATTGAAAAATAATGTGTCCAGGTTTTTAAGTTTAAGTTCCCCTTAACCATTCAGCCCTCGTCTTCGCTGTTCAAACTTGGCTTGGGCGATTGCCGATAGGTCTAGGACCGAGGGGGACGGTTGCGGTAAGGTTGCCTTTAGTTGAGTGCAGAAGATAACTGTCGAGGATGAGTGTCCTTACTTCTGTTGCTCTCACTATCCAAATGTCTTACAGACTATTAAGCCACTCAGCTACGTCAAGACTGAAACCCAAGGGAAGGGACGTCTCACAGTAGGCTGCAGATACTGGTATCTTTATTCATTGTCTACTATTGAGGTTACTCAGGACTAACCACTAGACTTCAAATTCCCTTCTCGGTCTTAGGGCACCAACCAGCTCCCTCGAGCTCAACGTCAAATTTTACGAGGACGACGCCTCTTATTCCATCCTGGTTTAGCCATAGCCCATATTGCGGTCTCAAAAAGAAAAACAAGTTTCTCAAAAAATCTTACACAATCAAAGACCCAAGAACATGCCCTCAAAAGATGTGGCTACTGGGCTACAGCAGCACGCACGGTTTCCGGGGGTATGGATAATGCTGCTGTGGTAAAAGCACTTTTGAGGTTCTCCAAATTTCGCTGAGGTCTCTTACGGGCCACACTCTCCAACACTCGGATGATAAAAGGAGGAATATTGATTCTAAGTTTGACTTTATGTGCCAAGTTGTTGTATAAAGGGTATTCATCAAGCCTTTAATGACGCCTTATAGGACATCTTCTTGGTACACCTTTGCTCCAGTTCTGACTTCTTTTTAACAAAAATGAAGAGCTATCACGCGGAGCTTATCAAAGCAGGAATGACCGCGCTGAACCCTAGGAACTGTATCTGTTGCTCCTTCAGAAGTCCTTGCATTATTTTCATAGATATGTTAATTAAAAACTTCCTCAACGATGAAAATCTTTTCGTCTGTAAAGAGGCATATCTTGTTGATCTGATTGGCAGAAATCTGGGTCTCAGGAAGTCTAACAAGAGTTCCTCAGCAGGAAGAATTCACTCGATGAAATCAATGGGCTACTACGACATAATCGGAACTCAGGTCAATAAGGATAATCCAGACTTCGTTAGGGTATTGAAAAAGAGATGGTGGCGGATAAACCCTTAATGGGTCAACGGCAGCACCCTCGTAGTGGGTTATTACCGTCGGAATATCAGTCCCCTTGTCCTAGAAGTTTTAACGAAGGAACATGATCCCCCAGATTAAGGGTTGTGCGTCGGGGTAACTACAATACTGTGGAAAAAGATTCTAGTTACGAAGAATCAACAAACCTCTGATAAGAATGATTTTAATGTTGACGAACCTCGTAAACGAAATAAGGACCTTCGTATCTGCATGTGGAATGTTCGGACCTCTAATGGGCCATATACAGAAGAGTAATTAGCGGAGGCCCTAGACTGTTATAAAGTAGATATCACCGCGATCCAAAAAGTGTACTGGGATGGGTCGGGAAAAAAGCGGATGAAAAACTGTGACACCTACTATGGTGACTGCTATATTGGACAGACTTAGGCATGAAGTCTTGAATTTTGGGCACGTGAGCTAATGCCTAATGATAACCCGCATTTTGCAAAATTCAAAAACATCTTCCCAATATGAGCTCTCTCCCCCATAGACGATTAGTACGACGTGTCCAAAGATTGCTTTTACGAGCTCCTGGACACGACTTATGACCAACGTCCAAGTTATGACGTTAAAATCATGTTTGGCGATTTTAACGCAAAAATTGGAGAGGAGGGCATCTTTGAAAATAACGTTGGAAAATGCAGCCTCCACGAGTCCGGAAACGGGATCAGCAAATTGACTTTGCGGTGGCGCGAAACATCACTGTAACTAGCACACTATTCCCACACCTCAATATTCATAAGGGGACCTGGCGATCTCCTGAATAACTGTCAAAAAATTGGGCACTCTTCCAGTATTTTGGATGTTCGCACCTTCCTAGCAGCTCGCATTACTTCCTCGTTCCCACTAAAGAAGTACTGTGAGAAAATTTCACATTCAACGTTTACAATCCCTGAACCTCTCAAGAAGTTCAGTGCCGCCAACGTTAAGCGCAGATGGGCATTGGCATCATTGTCAGCAAGCCATCAAGAACGCCGCCAACGACAATAACAGCAAAAGAAAAATACTCCCCAGTTATTTGGACGACACCCTTGGAGTTCACTGAAACTTAATACTCGTACGTATCTTTCTCTCTGTCTCTTCCCCGCTCCACAAAACGCCAGTGTCCTAAAAAATTAGTATAATGGTACTCATATCTCCTTTGATACGTCCAAATTATAACAAAAAAAAAGAAAATAAACCTCAACTAACTTCGTGTGCAAAACTGGAAGCGGCTAACACAAGACCGAGTTGGCTCGAGACGCTTGTTGGTTGAGGGACAGGTCCACCGTGGACGTTAGCACCGCATGCGTATCTTTCTATTCAGAATATACTTCCATAATTTTTAAGAGATTTTATCAGAAAAAAAGCGTCCGGGTAAATTGTAAAGATTGTGAACGGCTTTATATTTTGCTAAGCCGCTGTTTTTCAGTTTCTGGTAAACATATTGAAAAAGAGAATTTTTTTAAAAGTGGGCGTGTTTGTGGGCGAATTTTAAAAATGTTTACACTATGTACACTTTCATCCTAGTAGCTCAAAATTGTAGGCCCAAAAACTGGTGACATACGAACGGATATGGTTAGATCGACTTAACTTTCGATACTGATCAGAAATGAATGTACTTTTAGGGGGTCTGCCGTTATATGCGGGACTAAAAAAAATCAATGAACTTCGAATAAAGCTTCAAAAGCCTAGGTCATCTCATCCAAATTGGATGAGAAAGTCTTTAAGTCGTAATCAGCACTAGTGAGCAATAGATACTCGTAACATTGAATTTTTTTTTGAGTGGTCTCTTTACTATTTGATCAGATGTGCCATTTGTATGTACGCAAATGTTAATCGAAATGTGGCCAATTTGTACCATCTTCAGTTATCTCAATCTATTTAGGCACGTATGAGTGAGTTAACCTATTTTTTTTTAGAAATTTTCAGAATAAATACTTAAAAACACTTACCTTAGGGTGAACTCCATTGATCTTTGGATATCAGTCGGACCAATTGACCATTCTAATTGATTTCATTAGTACAAGCACAACTTTTATATCTTTCTACTTCTCTTCTCATAAATAGGGTCAAAACTCAACACGCATGGTTCAGTTAGATTCAATGGCCCCATTAAAGCTAAGAGTATAGCTATAAATATGCAATATCTGATTAATTATCTTTTATCGAACTATGTATCTATACCTACGAGTATATTGCAAATCCATTCATGATTGACAATTCACATTTTCTTTTTAATGAATTATGTATATAAATACTATCCTCGTACTGAAAGGCAATAGAACTCAGTGAATCATGCGGCTGTTAATACTATTTCTGATTGGTAAGAAGAAAAATAAGTTTTGCCTCTCTTTGGTGAAAGGAAAAAATTGTATCCTCTTTTAGGCACCCTTGCAATAATCTTAGAAGTTGATGCATTCGGTTTTCGAGGTCAATCTGTCGTCCATAGTAGACAAAGTAGTAATTGTCACTGCCACCCAGGACCACCAGGCCCCCATGGTCCGCCAGGCGTAAATGGCCAGCAAGGCGATAGAGGTGAAAATGGACTTGATGGTCCTGCGGGACTACCCGGACCAGTAGGTCCGATTGGACCTCGTGGTCCACGAGGACAAGCTGGTCCACCAGGACAAGAGGGCCCTACTGGCAGCCGAGGTAGCCCTGGTCTACCGGGAGACCGTGGACCACGTGGTCCACCTGGACCGATTGGACCACCTGGAGTTGAGGGACTAATGGGACCAATGGGTCCAGTGGGATAATATTATTGATTGTTTGAGAGAAATACATTTTTTTTAAATAAAAGCTGACTTGTAATTCTACACTTGCACTTGCAGATAGGTAAAGAAGGTGCACAGTCACACCAATAGGTACGAGTATGTGCATGGGTCCACCTGACAGTTCTGCTTCATCTACACAAATTGGACCACTTTGGAGAATCGAAACAATTGTCAACAATTTGGCCAGCCTTAGAGCAACCAGTAAGACTATGGAGGCTATGGAGCTTAACACGTGAAAATATACTCGTATATATTTTTGTTATGTAGGAAATAAAGCGATTTGAGAAATTTGGCCAAAGTATTTCGTGGGTTCCTTTGGGTAAAGAACTTCGGGCGGGCTTTGTGTGAATTTTGCTTTGACCCCTCGTGGGGCATAGGGCGTCAGCAACGCCTGCGCGTAATCGTGTTCGGAGTTCTGCAACGCTCTTGCGCTCCCTCTAAGTCATCACCAATGATCTGTATTATGTCTCGATTGTCATTCTCCATGTCTACCTAGGATGGCCCACTCGTCTGCCAAATTGGGTAAGTAGATTCCATTATATGGCGAACTTAGCAACTGTCTCACCCCGTAAGGTGTGACCAATCCATCGCCATTTTTTCCTCCGTATTTCGTGTAGTTGGTCGTTCTATATTCAGTTCGGCCTGAAGATCCTCAAGATCCTGCAAAGACATCTATTTGTATAGGCTTGCAACTTCCTTGTGACGGTGTTGGTCACTTTCAAGGTACTACACCCATAAAGTGACGCCACCTCTGATCGGAACAGTTTCAGTTTGGTTTTTGTGCTGGAAACACCGCTTCTCCAGATTTTAGACAGCATACCGAACGCAGCCTTTACTTTACGAATTTTGCTGTCCACATCCAGTTCGATACCACCATCTTCTGAGACCATACTTCCTAAATATAGAAAGCTGCTTACTTTCTCGACTTGCTGTCCGGCAATGTTGAGTTGAGCGGCGCTGGTGTTATGTTGAGAATTTGAAGTGCTTACTGCCATTGTGTTCGCCGTATTTATTTTGAGCTCTACTATGTTCGCGTCTGACTCCAAATCATTGGCCATCAGATACAGGTTCATTATCCTGTGTGAGGCGAAGATGATCTCAGCCCCATGTTTCCTCCAGAACTGCCCGGACTGTGATCCTTCTGACTACTACACGGATTAGTTTCAGCCGGAAGAACGCATATCCCTCTCCAGTTTTCACATTCTGTCAGGCCTTTCCAATTTTTCAGGAAGGCTACGATTACCCATGTTTTCAGTGGCTGTAGGATTTCCGTCGAAATATTGTGAGCGCCTTGTTTTTCTTCAGAACCTTTATTACCGACGTTACTGGGTGGCGAAAAGGTGCAGATACGGGTATTTGTTACTGCGAAAGGCTCATCTGGGCTTGGGTCCAAAACACTGTTGCCAAGTGGGTTAGCACTTGTGGTCAAATAGTGTGCTTCCAATGACCAAGCGGTTGACGTTGCAGAAGTCAACAAACCTTTTTCCGTTCTCGTTCTTTGTGTCCCCGAGGCTGTGTGGTCCCATCACATGTTTGAGCGTGGTGGAGACTATTTTCGCGTTAAAATCTGCCATCATGGTCACGATATCCACGTTAGGTGTTGAATTGGTAGCTACGCATAGTTTGGCGGACTGACGTTACCCTTGAATGTCGCCGTCAATATCCTGCCTGCATAAGGTGAATAGGACATAAGGCTGTCTCTAGCTTTAGGGAGGAGAGCCCCACACCATATTCGTAAGTGGTATTGGTTTTGGTTTCCGAGAGTAGAGCAGGAAGCTTTTGCCAGTTTCGGAGGTTTGGATGCCGTGTTGCCACCAGGATGTAGGATGTCCAGTCTGTATCGCATGAATTCCTTCTCTTGTTGGTGGAATCTGGAATTTTGGGGACCCTCTTTTCCGTTGTCAAGGAGGGTCTTAATGTTGTCCATGGTCGATAGCCAATGGTCGTCAACAAAGACTCTGTCCGTATCTGAGCTGCGTGTTGCCGTCTCGGAGCAATGAAATATTTTACGGTTACGGCTCGCTAGGCCACAGACCAACCAATATTTATCCAGTTTAAAATGGTAATCGTGGTTTGCCGATTACTAGTGGTTTGCCATCCATATCTCCTTAAAAGCCACACAAGTATTTTTTTGATTTGGTTATTTGTTGACTCTAGTAGTTGATATGGATTACAACAGAGTCGTTAAAAGTATAGATCCCTGAATAGAAATAGATTCAGTTGTATTATAATGGACCTCCTTTGGTATGCCAACTGGAGCTGCCTTAATGGCTTCTTTAGGGGTGTTAACTGGTCGCTATGCTTCCTTGATAGCAACGTGGATTCTGCTGTTGATATGATCACTGACACTATCCTCTTACGTATGAATGTCTTTATTTCTAACAGAATAAAGAGCATTACACCCAAGGCACACTCGGGGTTTGACTAGAGCTGTAAAGAAGCTATCAGGTTGAATGAAGTAAGTTTTCGGTCTTACAAAGCCAACAAATCTGAGGAATACCGAAAAAAGTTTAAACAAGCCAGAAAAGTCTGCAATGCTCACATTCGACGTGTAACATTCTTACATGACCAAAAATTGAGGTAGAAAATCCTCAATCCTATCCCAATGACCGGCAGTATGGTTTTCGTAGCAACAGGTCCACTGGTGATTTGATGGCATATCTCACCGAGAAGAGGAGGATATCTCACTTCGGCAAAACTAAGATGGTTACGCTTGAAACTTCAAAGGCATTTGACAAAGTTTGGCATCAGGCTCTTTTGTCGAAAGTATGTGCATATGGCATCGATGAGTCCCTTCTTCAACGGATTACAAATTATCTTTTAGTACAAGTTGCCTAGGACGGTTTCAAGTCTGCAATTGACCATATAAATACTGGTGTTCCTCAAGGCTCTGTTTTGTCTCCGATTCTTTTTCGTATTTTTATAAATGATCTCTTGTCTGCAACTTCTAATCGAATCCATTCCTTTGCTGATGATCGTACCCTCAGTTTTTCATATTCGTTCCCTAACTCATGTCCTTGCTCTTCGGCCGTAGAAGAGGAACGACAACGTATGCTTAACACATTAAATTCCGACCTGGACAGCATAAATAAATGGTGTTCAACCAACAGAGTGGAATTCAATGTTTCCAAAACACAACGATGTCTTCTGTCCCTCAAAACCCACAATCATTATCCATGAATGATACTTGGCATCGCTGGAAACGAAAGACTTAATATTCTCGGAAAGTGTATTAATAACCATCTTAGATGGAACGATCACATATTCGCGGTCGTCAAAAATGCTGCCAAATATCTAGGATTCCTTAAACGGTGCAAGCAATATTTTACCCTGTCTGATCTGGCCTCAATGCAGGCGTTATATTCCGCTCAAAGCTGGAATGTAATGCCTTCATCTGGTCTGGTGAACCCAAGACCGCTCTATACATTCTAGACAGGGTACAGAATTGAGCGTTAAAACTTATTGGTGATAGGGACATTGTGATCTCCATAGATTCACTTGAACATCGTAGAAATGTCTAGTGCCTTTCCCTATTTTATCGCAATTCTTTATAAAAAATGCTCCAGCGTAATAGAAAGTTGCATTCCTTCCCTTCAAAATTTCACTCGCAATACGCGTCATCCGTCGAATGCCCTACTTCGGCCGCACTGTCAAATATAGGGATTCGTTTATAAGCCGAACGACACGAATTTAGTTTTGGGGTTGGAATGAAAATTCCTATTTCTCCTTGATTTCTGGCCCTACAGACTTCTGATGTGACCTTTGAAGGCTGCAGTCTATGGAATACGCACACAGGCATGCGAGTACAGACAGACAGGCGGACAGAATTGTGAGACGCTGAGTTGATTGTCATTTTCAATTGTAGGAAAGTAAAGTTTGGTCAGGAGCTCGAGATCAAACATTTTCAGGAAACCAACACCTTGCCCTTATATTTGTCGCGGATTCAGTACAAATTATTAATCTCTGGATTGGTGTAATATTTAGGCTATACAATGTACTCGTACTCACGTATCTAAATGTTGCAGATATTCAACTTTATTTTTGTAAAGCCGAACATTTTTTCTTAAGGCAATAACGTGAACGTTAACCTCATTGCTAGGAATGTGTCAGTCATTATTTAACTTAGATCAGCAATAACAAATTTTATTAACGTTAGGGAGGATTCCGTTAAGCATGGATATCAATCGCAAGCCATTTCTTCCAATTGACTATTCTAATAGATTCTATCATCGAATCAACAATTTTTACGACGCATCTACCAATGAATAGGGTCAAAAGTCTGCACTGACTGTAGAGGGTCCACGTGAATCAGTTAGACTCACTGACCTCATAAAAATCATCAGATGGACCGTTGAATTCGCAATGAGTGCTAGTTTATCTGAAAAATTTGCGTTTTATCGATTCCATAAAAGGTGTGGCTGACTGACTATACGTTCTGAGAGCTCCATTAATGGTCAACTTTTTTTCAATTAATATAAATACTACAACCCAACTGGATTGTAGTAGAACTCAGTCAATCATGCGGCTATCAACAGTGGTTTTATTTGGTAAGACGCATTGGAAGTCTATCCTTTATTTGGTAAACAAAAAAAAAGAAAATATCTTCTCTCTTTTAGGCATCATTGCCATCATACTAACAGTCGATGCAGTAGACCAGGAAAATCGATCCTTCGGTAGTAGCAACCGTGATCGTGATCGTGATCGTGATCGTGGTCAACCTGTCGTCATTAGAAGACAACACCGATGCCTCTGTCAACCGGGTCCACCAGGAGCACCTGGAGCAGCAGGTGTAAATGGCCCGCAAGGTGATAAGGGACCACGTGGTCATGATGGAACGCCGGGAATACCCGGTGCAGTCGGTCCAATTGGACCTCGAGGACCACGAGGTCAAGCTGGTGCACCAGGGCAAGTAGGTCCGCCCGGCAGTCGAGGCAATCATGGTCCACCCGGAGAGCCTGGACCACCTGGACCAATTGGACCAATTGGGCCTATCGGGCCTGAGGGACCAATGGGACCAATGGGACCATAAATGTAATTACAACAACAATGTTTATACTTATATCTGAGAGAAATACATTGAAACAACAAAAAAAAAAAAAAACTTGTTTATAATTAATTCCACACGTGCAGGAGTCTCGAAAGGAGTGCGAACACAATTCTCGATTAGAATCGAATTTTCCGCCACTTGACATATGTGCAACTGCAGCCGAGCCGCCAAAGGATCAAAGGCGACCATGATCAAGCCGCAGATCAGCTACAACTAATCCCCCCAGAGACAGACCTCACCAGATAGACACACAAGACAGCATTCAATCCAGAAACGTCAGCGCAAATAGTCACTACATGGTTGGGACTCTCAAGTCATTAACATATTTTTCCTTTGGCCACTGCGCTATCGGTTCCCGGTTCCCATAGAGTCAGTCAGTGGCGCGGCGGTGCTGGTTGGATGTCCAACGAATTAGATACACCAGCAAAGATACTTAACTCCAAACAACCACTCGACTGTGACACATAATTGTGATCCATTCGCATGTGTCGGGCGCAAAAAAAAAGTCGGACCGCATCGGGCTTAAACCTCAAGGGTGGAGCAAAGCACCACAGAGGTGAGTGAGTTGAGTTGAGTTGCCGTCAATTGTTGATCTTCTTGTCGGCGGTGCGATGGTCGGTAGCACTCGGAATGGATTCAAAGAAAATGCAAACACTTCTTTGGAATCTGTTTTCTTTCTGCCTTGTCTCCTTGTCTTGGCCAGTGCACCATGGTGAGAGGTATCGCATAAAAAAAAAAAAAAAACAACAACAAACCAAGTTCAACTTAATTGGAGCGCAGAAAATTGCACCTTTTCCGCGAGTTGTTAAATGCTTTTTGCTGGCCTGGCTTGAGTGTGTGTGTTTGTGTCGATTGCAGCTGCCTTAATATTCGTGGGGTAATAGACTCAACGCCTTAGAAATCGTCCGCGGTTAATACCCACTCCAGTGCAGGCTACAACCAGGAATGTGGCTTAGAGAGGATGGATAGTCGGGCGGCGTTGGGTGTGGGATATCATTACCAAGTCCACGGTTTCTTGCGGTTTCTCTGGCACTTCGCACTATGATCGACTTTTTGTGTGGCAAGATGGCGCATTCAATGGAAATTGCATTTCACAATCTGGAAGATCGAGTTCTTGGTTTGATTGTCGACATCGGATGTGGTTGGGCGATTGGTTGCTTGGTTCGATGGTTGGTCTACAGCTGGAGGTGGAATGTGGGCTTTTTCATTCGGCGGTTTATCATAATTCTTTGGTTTATGGAGAACATTTATATGTGTTTCGGGATTAGGTGGACAAGTTAAATACTAGAAAAGGGGATTTTTATTTTGAGAAAGTGTAAACGATAAAAATAAGAAGGAAATCAAAATGTCAAATCTACTGCAGTGTATATTGTTGGACTATCGTAGAGAAGTACGAGCAATCCTGGTTAAGCCAACATTTTAGGTGTCGGAGAAACATGTCATGATAAGTTCATGTTGTTAATGGGATGCCGTGTTGACTTACTTACTTTAGATGAGCTCTGGCCGCAGAAAGTCGGTTAACATCGCTCTATACTGAGGACCATTGACGGTAACGGTAACGGTCTGATGATGCCGCCGTGCAATAAACCGCGTGGATGCATTGATGCTTGGTCGAACACTTGTGGATTGTGGTCACTCCAATAATGGCAATTTTGCTTGTTGACATAGCCGCTGAGCCAAGAGAAGATGATTTTTTGGCCAAAATTCGGATCTCCGGCCACATTTCCAGCGGCCAATTAGGGAACTCACGGTGTTGTCTATAGTCGTCCGGCTTCAATTCTTGCATCAGCACAATCTTATACGGATATAGGCCCAAATCCAACCGCAAAATAAGCCTGGTAGACTCTCTGGCGATGCCAAATTCAGCTGATCGGCGCCGAATCGAATCTTCTTCGATACTGGCCGCTGCGGCGGCTATGTTTTATTCTCTTCGCACCGATTTTTGTCTGATGGTGGCTTTAAGGTCTAAAAGAGTGTACTCACGCTCAAACTTTTTCACGGTGCGACGAATTGCCTGCGCACTGAAGCCACGATGACGATCGACCTCACGACGAAATTCACGTTGCGTATTTACAACTGAGCCGGAATGATGAAATGGCAAACCTTACTGAATATTTGGACAACTGGATATCATTGGTAACTTTGACAGCTGCTGAAACATAATAATTGGTAAACCTATCATTGCTATCTGGTCACATGATGTTGGTTGCGATCCCTTTCCACTTGTGTACGCCAGTTTAGGAGAGGTCTTCCTTTACCGCTTCTTTCCTCCAGGATGGATTCGAAGACCTTCCGAACCGGAGTTTTGATGTCCATTCACTCTATGTGTCCTAGCCATCCAAAGCGATGAATAGGTCCGTGTCGCTGTACAACTAGTCTTCTATTACATTCTCCGACGAAAACGAGATCAATAATCACTTGAAGAATTTGTCTTTCACAACAAAGAAGAATGTTTTCTCTCAGTTTGATAACGTCTTTAGTTCTGCACCATATAGCAGAACTGGCATGAGGGCTTTGCTAATCAATTGCCTTCTTAGCCCAAATAAACAGCGATTGGCAAGAATGATTCCTCGCATGACCTCTACAAGTAGGCAATGTCCTTAACTACTTCAAAATTCTAGCTGTCTGTTGTGACGTTCTCTCCAAGTTGCCGATGTTGACTGCTGTTTATTGATGGTATTTCCCATTTTCGCCGCATCTGTTTCAATACTCACGTAAGCACCACTGACAGCCCGCTGCGTTCTTCCAATTATGTCAATGTCATCGACGTACGCGAGTAGTTACATTCTCTATCGTCTTCTTGCACAGACGGACGAGTTTCGTAGAGAGATTATTACATAAATTATTTGTTTTAAACTTCCCACCTTGCTTGATTAAAATCATTAACTCATTCGTATCGGAACGATCCTTCAAGATGTCCATAAATAGGTGGCTATCTGACAGGTTGTATGTCAATGCTGGTGTACCCCAAAGTTCTGTCTTAAGTCCTATTCTTTATAATATTTTCACTTCGGATTTCTCGCATCTAAACAACTGCCAGTTCGCTATATTTACTGTGTTTTCTTCAGATGCAATTAGTTCTTTCATTGAAACCATAAATAATAAAGGCGTTGCAATCGACTTTGATAAAATCCAAGCTCTTAAAATTATGTAAAAACTGTATGAGATATCAATAGTACACATGGTGACCTCTCTACCAGGATATAGGGAAATGAAAAAGCAGATGAACTGGCTGGAAGCGGGTTTGAAATGAATTCGTCACAGACCTTACTCGACGCTAGTATACCGCTTAGTACACTTTACAGGAAAATATAAATAAGTAGAATCCATCAAGAAGGCTAAGCTTATGATCGTTATGGCCAGTCTTCGATAAGAAGAAAATTATTAGTCTAATAAAGCTTAGTCGTAATGAAATTCGAAAAGCCATCAGTGTCCTGAGTGGGCACTACTCGATAGGGAACCATGCAGCGTGGCTAGGACTTGCATACAACGACTACAGTAGAAGCTAAATAGATGAAGAAGAAATAGAATCTATACGATATCTACTGTGCGACTTCCTGCACCAGCACTTAAAAGAAGAACAGCTCTAGGCTGCTTCTTCTCAGAACTCGAGGACCTGCGATATACAGACCTTATAAAACCCCTGAGAGTCATTCATTAATCTGACAAATTGTTTGTCAACAAGGGAACCCATTTACCTAACCTAACCTACCTAGATATGACTCGTCATAGGCGACTTTAAAATCGATGAAAAGGTGGCGAGTATCGATTTGAAGTTCCTGGATTTTTTCCAAGATCTGGCGGAATGTGAATATTTGATCTATGGTGAATCTTCCTGGCCTAAACTATTTAGAGTGGCCTTGTTGGAGTTAAGCTTAGATATTGCTATCTTCACTTCACTTTGGTCAGGTGAACGGAATTGTTGTTCCTCATCGTCCGGGTTGAATGGAACATTCTGCATGATAGCGAAGTTTTGGTCGTCACCGTCGTTTAACAATCTGGGGAAGTGATCTTTCCAAATTCTCAGAACCCACTTTGCCTCTACTAGGCTTCCGTTCGGGCTTTGTTGTCTTCCCATGGCCTTTTTACATTCTGGACTGGAGGTAAACCCTCAAAAAACTGAATTGGTCCTATTCATCAGGAAATATAAAATTCCTTCCTTAGCCCCTCCTAAACTGAATGGAATCAGCCTCGGTTTTAAAGACAAAGCAAAATACCCGGGTCTTATTTTGTATAGAAAGCTTAGCTGAAAGTCCACCATCCAGGAACGCCTTACCAAGGCTGCCTTAGCTTTATACATGACAGACTAAACGTTAGCATCACTTTCCGCCTCCCAGATCATTGTAGCATTTCCCAGGCGGAGATAATGGCGATCAAAGAAGCTCTATCTTGGATATTAGCATCTTCACTGACAGTCAAGCCGCTATAGAATCTCTAGAATCGATCTCCTCTACATCAAAGATCGCTCTAGATCGTGTCTTAATGAGATGGCAGAGCAATCCAACATTCACCTGTACTAGGTGCCGCCGGGGCACAGGGATATTCCACGGAACTGTAGGGCTGATGATCTTGGCACAAATTTGCAGATTCTACCGGAAAAGGAGAATATCGGCATGCTTTTCGCTACATGTAAGGAATTATTCAAGCTAAATGCTATCAGGGAGACCAACTTCAGGTGAGAGACTGGCATTAAGTGTCATGTTACTAGACAGATTTAGCCTCAGCTGGATCAAAAATGCGCGAAGAGGATGCTCTCCCTTAGCAGAAACCATATCAGTGCAACAATTGATGTCAGTACGGGACACTGTCTCATTGGAAGGCATGCCGAAAGGCTTGATCCTCAAATGACTTGTGTAGAAGCTGTAGAGACGAGGGAGGAGAAGGAGAAATCTCTTCATCTCCTCTGCACTTGTCCGGCTCTCTGTGTGAGAAGATGGCTTCACTTGGGATCTTAATTCTATGATTCTCTCTGTGAACTGGCTAACTCGAATGTTAGGAACCTCCATCGTTTATCTAATTGGTTCTAAGGTAGGGCATGAGATATCCCCTGGTTATAGGTGTGTCTGAGCTTAGGGCGCAGGCAGCTACTTGAATCTAACCTAATCTAATACTACGCCCCAAAGGATCTTTTGCATTTCCTCTTGAATCTCCTTAAGCTATACTCATAGGTTAGTTTAAATTTGCGCAAAATCCATGTCATCCAGGAAAGTTAGCTGTGAGGTGGTTTTAAGGCAATTCTAGATAAATTTGGAAGCAATATGAGCTATTAGCGGAGCCTGGCTTAGTTGCATATACTTTTGCTTGGATAATGGAAGTGGAGCAGCTGAGAGGAACTTATAGTTTGAAGTTGAGACCATAGATTCCAGCGCCAACTACTTCCTCCATTTTGGAGCCATCTAGTGCGACGCATTGACTGGTATCGGGCTTAACATTCTAATATGCCTGTGAGATTTTATGGTGCTTGCAGATCACTTCGTGATTCTTACGTGCATTAGGGGAAGATCCACAAAGGTTTCCAGGGCTAAGGTTGACCATGATGCCTACACAATGGTGTGGTAAGCTCATTTGTTTCTTCCAGAATAAAAGGTCTGACAATACAGATGGCGAATACTGGACACCACACAGTCACATATTTTGGATGCAATCTAACTCCGTGCGTTTCAAACTTTAATACACCATTTTGCATTCACCGGCTTAGAACATCGTCAATTTGTCCCCATACGAACGCTCTCTGTACCAATATTTGAGGCTGTAGCTCGTGGCTCAATTAGATTCTTTGTCACATTATAAGTCTTAAAGGCTTCAACCAAGCCAACGCTTTATCTTGTACGCTTCCTGGCAACGTGCCTCATCTCCAAGCAATTTCTGGCCTGCGCCAACCTCTTCGAGATGAATGGGATGGGATAGTTCAATATTTTTGGAACTTCTATGGTTTTGTCCGGCTGTGATTTTATCCGGTGGATTTCTATTGACTATTTTTCTTATTGCTCCTCGAATACGAAATTAGAATTATGAATAACTGAAAAAGGGACAAAGGACGAGCAATGTAGAAATCTGAAACTTAGAAAAACATAGAAATTTGTGTACAACATCGCTGCTTAATTCATCGTCAGCGTATGCTGAGTAGATATCATATTTGTGGTCATAGCATGCTTAAAATTCAAAAATCAAGACCCAATAAGTCCAAGAGAATGTCCCACTAGAAAAAAACCCTCGGGTGTCTTAGTTCGGATGTGTTTCGTTTCGCTTGCGACAGAGGCTTGAAACAGTAAAACGGTGTCTGTCTGTTTGTCAGTTTGTCACAGACTTTCAATATTTTTTTACTGTTTGACCTATAGAGCACAAAATTAGTACGTGGTGAATTAAAAATATATTTTTAAGGCGGGTTTAGGGGCATAACGTACATCAAGAACAAAAAATGCGACATGAAATGACAACTAAAAGGTGAACACTTGTGGAATTCAAAGATGTAAAGTCCCCCTCTACTGCGAAGGTGTAGAAGCGAAAAAATAAACAAATTTAGTGTATATCAAGTCATGTGCAATTAACCGGAAAACTTTAGCGAATCTGCTGGAACACACATTTTCCAACCAAAAAAATTTAATTCGTGGGGTTAAAAGTCAGCGGGGAACATACGAGTATCTTATACCAGTTTCATCCTATTTCACACATCTGACTTGACATAAAATCCAAATTTCTTCCGGGTGTGTTGGTTGGTCATTGAGTTAGGCATTTTTTACGCCCCGTCCCGCATCTGACCTCTAGTTCATCTGATTCTCGAGCACAAAAGTCTTAACAAAAGAGCTAAACTTAATCAAAATCCTTTCCGATGAGTTAGGCTGCTAGCAAAGGTTCTACACTTCTTACTTGCACTCAATCGGATTTACACAATTTTGAGCCGCAACTACGTAGAAATACATTAAGAACAAGTACAAATTTCATCAAAATCTGTTTGATAGTCCTTGAGCACGACGTGCTCAGAAACAGACTGGTAGACACGCAACTAATTTCACGAATTCTGAAGAGATCTTTAAAATAAGGCTATGATGGAAGTAAATATGGCTTTTTGAAGAAAACATCACTAAAAGTGGGCGTGTCAAATTGTGGAGAATATTTTTTATTTTTTTTTTATATAATTTGCTCGTGCTCTTATAATGTTTCAGGGCACGGGCATTTGGGAAAGGGGAGAAGAGATGACTGTGCACGTTGGCTTTAAATGTTTGAAGGTCTCAGTGATGGGGAAATACAGAGCCTGGTAGATCATTTCACATTCGTGTCGTTTGGCTTATGATCGAATAAAATAGGGAAAGACACAAGACATTTCTATGATGTTCAAGGGGAATGTGTGGGGTTCACAATGTTTCTATCACCTATTAGTTTTAAAGCGCGATTCTGTACCCTGTCTAGAATGTGGAGAATGGCCAGGTGTGGGCGTTATATTCCAGCTTTGGACGGATGAATGCCTTATAAATTGAGGCCAGATCAGACGGGGTAAAATATTTATTGCACCGTTTAACGAATCCTAGACATCTTGCAGCGGTCGTTCCATCGAAGATGGTTATTAATACACACATACTCGTATACCAAGAATGGCAAGTTTTTCGGTTTCAACGATGCGGTTACCATTCATGGATAATGGTTATGGCTTTTGAGGGACAGAAGACAGCACTGTGTTATGGAAGCATTCAATTCCGCTTTGTTAGTTGAACCCTCATTCGATTACATTGTCCAGGTCGGAATTTAATGTGCTTGACATACGTTTCCATTATTCTACTATGGCCGAAGAGCAAGGACATGAGCAAAGAAATGGATTAGAGTTGCAGACAAGAGAACATTTATAAAAATACGAAAGAGAATCGGTGACAAAACAGAGCCTTGAGGGACACCAGCATTTATATGGCCAATTGCAGTTTTGAAGCCGCCAAGGCGATTTGTATTGAACCCCCCCGAAAGTTAATTTCTAATTCATTGAAAAAGGGCCTCATTGATGCTATATGCATGCATTTTCGACAAAAGGGCCTGATGCCAAACTCTGTCAAATGCCTTTAAAATATGAAGGGCAACCATCTTAATTTCGGCGAAGTGATGAGAGATTGGTTTCACTTCTCGATGAGATACACCATCAAAACACCAGTGGATCTGTTGTAACGAAAAGCATGCTGCCATGGTCATTGAGGAGTTTTCGTGAATCAAGATATTTCATAAGCTGACGATTTATCAGCGTCTTCATGACCTTGGAAAGAAGAGACGTACGTGTAATGGGTCGGTAATTGGATAGGGAGGAAGATTCGCATTTTTTTAATGACGGGCTGGACAAGTGCTATTTTCCATCAACTCGGAAAGAGTCCTGAAGTATAGGATAGACGAAGAGGTTTTGCCAGTGTAGACGAACACCTCTTTAGAACTATGGGGGGCGTCTATTTATTTATATATTTTGTTAAAACGATATTTTGGTTTCTTTTGGGGGTCTATCATAATTATTTCTCTAGCCAAATGTATCGGAATTAATATACCATATGGCCTGAATACCACTTGACGATATTGATATTGAAGGAATGACGTCCGCGAATGGTGTTTTCTCTCTTGTTCTAGCTTTCTTAACAACCTAAGCTGTTTACGCAATTACTTTCGGTAGCTTACCGTCTTTCTTTGAGATTCTGTACCTTCTAGCCCAAACTGTTCCGATTGTTATCATACAAGTAAGAACCTTTTTCATTCAGAATGAAATGAGCTCTACGTCTGATGAGAGACTAGTCTGTGTTACTCTCCCTACATATACGAGTATGTAAAATAGTCAATGTACGCTTCTGAGATTACGAATGTACGCTTCTGAGATTACCGTAGCTAACACAATCTAGAAAGGCGGCATGCTGTAATTCCATTTTTTGGTTTGTATGTTTTCTTGGAAGGATTGTACAAAACTCACAAGCTAATACCAACCATCACAAACTGTAGGAAATACTATTTACAATGAGCAATGTTCTGTTTGCCTATGTACACTCAGATAACTTAACCCCTTCCAATTTGTAAATTTTCAATGAAATCTAAAGAACGACTCAATGCACACAAGTTTGTTCAATGCAGATACTCGTATCTAGGTCATGCTACGTATCCCCACCATCAGTCGAGATTATTAATAAAAATAATTAATGCACGGCAAGATGAATGCTTTCAATTAATTTCCCAAGCACATCCAAAATGCACCACCACAATCCATATTAAATGCAGCGTTCCTAGAATAAAGCGATATAAAGTGATTTGAACGATCCCGCACCTCAAAAAGTAACAACAACATCGAGGAAAAATTTCTTTTATCCACTCGACCACAATGCAAGGATACGATGTATGAATGATGGCCATTCTACCCCAATGGCATTGCCCTATAATTGAACGTGAAGGGATTGAATTGAAAGCTTTCACTTTGAGGAGAAAATGGAACCTCCAACATCCCATGTAGGAAACAATGAAAATGTTGGCTCTGACTGCGGGGTTTCACAAAGCTCTGGGGGAAAAAAACGGACATCCACAGACCTTATGGGTGCATTCATCTGGACGGGAATACGAATAATTATTAATGAAATACTGAGAGTTCATTGTCCTCGTAGGAAGTGCAACCATAACGAAACAGTCTTACATCATCTAGAGAAGATGAAGAAGTAAGATAAACGGTACCATCTGCACGAATTACATAATTACAGCTGAAACATCCTCCATAGATCCTCGTCATCATCGGACGCCATCCACTATCAGGTTCAACTTCGTGCAAAATGTCTTTTTTGTTTGTTCCATTCTTAGATTGTCAACGATGAGAGACCACCAACGATAGACAGATACCTTCATACAGGTTGAACTCTGTCGCATGTGCAATTGAATAGTGAGATACAAAAAAAAAACTGGATCTGGATGTGGCGCTGTGCCGCAACATTTTGTTGCTCAATCATTGACTCTAATTATCTGAACGTGAATATCCATGTACACTACACATCCATTGCACATTCTCTATAGAGGTTTTTTTCTTTTTATAAACTGCAACATATCTCAATTTTGATCCAGGATGGCATCGTGTCGTGCTGGTAACTTTAGTTTCGCTGTGACTATCATGATTTCCTGTTTTAGAGATGCGTGAACATTGTCATTTCCAACAAATTGCAGCACTTCCTTGTGGATTCTTTAGTAAAAGATCGTTTATCTGGATGAACGGGAATAGGCTGGAAGAATAGAAAACATTGAAGGTAGGAGCTTGTTGCCTGAAGGCTGTGACAAGATGAGGGTATCGATGTGGAGAATTTTAGCCGCTATCATCCGACAGTGAGATTCCCAGATTAGACCTGCGGCGAGGGGAATTAAGAATGCTACAGTTAAGACTAAAATTACTTATTCTTCAGGAGCGGATGATAGAAAATTAGCGCCTGGCAGAGGTCCGAAATGAATGTAGCAATCATGTAGTGGCAAAAAGTCATTAAATTCGGTTTTTTCTACAAAGTTTTTCCATAAAGAAAATATAATTGAAGTGACTGCTAATGGTAGGATTAGTGTAACCTCCACAGGGCTAACATTTTGAGGTGATAAAAATTCAAACCTGCAAGAACGAATTGATTCCACTCAAAGCGAGGTTTTGAGCTAACAAAATCACGATCTTCCTGTGAACGAATAGCAGATAGAATGAAGAGCAAGTTCGTAAAAGTTTTCAATCCTGAATGAACTAAAAATAAACTGGCCAGTCAATAGTGGGCTATACAAAACTGAAGACATAAAGACCTGAAGAACCTCTAATCCAGCAACATCTAATATGGCCCATGCAAGATTGGAATGTAAAACACGAAAATGCTTTCCTCCCGAAATCAAAAATGTAAAATGTATGTAAATCGTGATCAAATTCAAGATTTCTAAGTTGGCAGCACTGTAAATCAAGCAGCTGTTTTCAAAGTGTCAAATGTTAGTCTGCAACAGCACATTTACGAAATGGATCTTTAACTACCGCTTAACGCATTACAAGCGTTCAATTGTTCTACAGAAATAAAAATTCTGTACGAACTGTGTACGGGAAGAGTTTGGTCACATTAATCGCCCTACTGAGAGAGCAATATGTGTCGTAGTGAGAAACATTTAAGGAGACTATAATAGAAGTATTGCAGATAGGGTAAGGCCTGTGCATCATCGTGGCATTCGTTCAGCCGAAAATATTGCTGCTGTAAATGAAAGTGTGGTCGAAGACCCGGAATGGTCAATTCGTCGGCGTTCGCATATATTGGGCTTGTCTCATGGCTCCACTTTCACCAACATCCGTATATTCTATTAACAAAAGAACTGAAGCCCATAAATCATGGACAGAGAAGAATTTAAGCAGATTGAGTGTTAAAGCAGCAGAACTCTGATGAAGCACATTTTCACCTCTCTATGCCTATGCCAAAAAACCTGAATCATTGGAGCAACTAAAAACCAACATCCGCCAAGTTATAGTCGAGATACTGCCCGAAATTTAGGAAAAAACCATCGAAAATTACATCGAAAGGATCGACTACTAAAGAAGGTCCAGGAATACATAAAATTTTCCCAAAAAAAATCCGGTGATCTGAAAAAGGGTTCGAAAGCTCAAATTGAATCACCCTTTGTATTAAAATCTTCTCCGGGATCCCGCAACTAGTACGAATGATATTTTAGAAGTTAATTACCTTCCTTTTAACGAACACGACCCGTCCCACTCATACGCACAAGAAAAACTGTCACAGAATCTAGGAAGAAAAATAATAGTGGTGAAAGGAGTTGTGAGAACCGGTAGTGTCAAACAAGGGAAATAGTCTTTTCTTACTCTACATCGTCTTAATTTTCTTCCAGAATTTTAACCATGCGATATTAGACTGGATACTATGGGTACCAAAGAATATGTATTCTTCAAACACCGCTACATAGGTTACTTTACTTTACTTAGGTCCTTTAACCCCTCGGGGGTCATAAAGCGTCAACCACGCCTGCGCCCCATCTTGTTCGTACTTCTGCAACGCGTTTGAGCTGCCTCCTATAGAGCTCGATTCCTCCTCAACTGTTCTGCGTCATGTTTGCCTAGGGCATCCCGCTATTCTGCCTGCTTGGGTGAGCGGATTCCAGTGCATGGCGTATTTCGCAATCCACTGCCACTTTCTCCTTCGTATAGTAATGTTTATAGGTTTTTGGCCCGTTCTCATATAAAGCTGTTCGTTGGAGATCCGGTTCGGCCAAAAAGTCCTCAAGATGATTCTTAAACATTTATTTACGAAGACTTGCAGCCTGCGTTTGTTAATGGTGTCCACCTTCCAGGTACTGCACCCATACAGCAGTACCGTTTCTACGTTAAAGCGGAACAGTCGCAGCTTGGTTCTTAAGCTGATAACATTACTTTTCCAGATTGTGGATATCATACCGAACGCAGCTTTAGCCTTCCCGATTCTACTGCATACGTCCAGATGGGTGCCACCGCGGTTAGCCGAGACCACACTTCCTAAATATAGAAAGTTGTCAACTTTTTCGACTTCCTGTCTGGCAATGTTAAGTTGAGCGTTAGTGTTGGAAGTGCTGAGGGCTTTTGTTTTGGCCGTGTTTATTTTGAGCCCCACTTTGTTTGCCTCAGTTTCTAGATTACGGGCCATTAGATGAAGGTCCATGAAAGTAGACAAACATCGTCAGCGTAGTTTATGTGTTTATGGTAAGATGTCGTAGTCCAACGAATTCCATTGTTTTCTTCCGTCAATGCTGCACGGAGTACATCGCTGATAGCCACCAAGAACAATAGTGGTGACAGAATGCATCCTTGACGTACTCCACTTTGGACACCAAATTCCTCTGACACCTTACCGTTGTGTAAGACGTGACACTTACCGCCCTCGTATGTAGCCTTGATAATAGCAATAAGTTTTTCCGGGATGCCTCTCCTGCGCAAGGCCAGCCAAATAGCATCTCGATTCAAGCTGTCGAAAGCCTCCTCGAAGTCGATAAACAACAGATGTAGCGGAGACCTGTACTCAACGCATTGTTCGATTATGATCCGTAAGGTGTTTATGTGGTCGATGCAGGAGGATCCATCGTGAAAGCCTGCCTGTTCGACGTCGGGAGTAGAATCTAAATGCTCTTTAATTCGGTCCACAATTATTTTTGCTACGGCTGGGAGAACACATATACCTCTCCAGTTTCCGCATTCCATCAAGTTTCCCTTTTTCGGAAGCTTAATGATCATCCCCCTTTTCCACTCCTGTGGAAATTGTTCGCTATTCCAAGCTCTCTGTATTAGCGGATGCAGCAGATCTGCTGGTGTGTTTGGCGCCGCTTGAAACAAATCGGCAGGGATGCCATCAATACCCACCGCTTTGTTTTTCTTAAGGGACTTGTTTGTTGACATAATTTCTGTTTTGATGGGAGGTGCCCTGCGTATTCGGGAATTTGTTGCTTCGGAATACTCATTCGAATTTGAGATCATATCGTAATCGTCTAAGTGATTTAGTACTCAAGCAAAATGTTCTCTCCATCTATTGAGCTGATCCTCATCCGAAATCAGGAGGTTACCGTCCAGACTCTTCACCGGGTGTTGCTTGGAGTTTCGACCACCAATGAGCTCCTTGGTGATGCTGTAAACAGTCCTACTATCGCACCTGCTCGCTGCTTCTTCAGCTCTAGAAGCCAGTGTTTCGAGATATTGACTTTTGTCACGTCTCACACTACGCTGCACTTCTTTCTTCTTCGTACGGTACTGGGTTTCCTTCGGTTCTCTCTACTGCTGAGGCCGCTGCAATCGGAGCCTTTATTGGTGTACGCTCATCGATCCGTCTCCAGGTGTCTGGCAGGTGTTATGCTTAAACAGCGTACCTCCAATGACTAGGCGGTTGGTATTGCAGAAGTCCACAAACCGCTCACCGTTGTCATTTCGGTCTCCAAGGCCGTGAACTCCCATCTCGTGTTTAAGCATATTGTTGTCGGTACCTACCTTGGAATTGAGATCCTCCATCACCATTACGATGTCCCCATTAGGTGTTTCATTTAAGACGGCGCCTAATTGGCTATAGAAATTGTTCTTTTCATCCTCAGTCGCGTCATCAGTCGGAGCATAGCACTGTATGATGGTTACCTTCCTTATTCTACTCTGGAAACTGGCCGTCAATATCCGGTCACTGTGAGGTTTCCAAGATATGAGGCTTTCACTCGCTGCTGGAGTTAGCACCAGTCCTACTCCAGACCTCCGTGTACTTCCAGTTTATAAGAGTAGAGCATGACAGTACTTTTTGTTGACGAGACATATTCCCCAGCATCGAACCATCTTATCTCACTCAACCCTAAGATGTCTATTTTGTACGAATTCGCGCTCCATTTGGAGGAATCTGGCGTTGTAAGGCCTTTCTTGGAGTGAGTTCAGGAGGGTCTTAACGTTCCAGAAGTTATTAAGCAAAGCCCAACGTTCAGCTTTTCTATGTATTAGCAGAGCACTGCGGACGACTCACCCCTTGACATTTATGGCAGACAAATGGCAGCTAACTCAGCTATTCGCCTTAAAGGCCACTTCACAGTGGTCCAAAAAAGGTGGGCACGCCTCCATCTTAAACAAGTTTAATATCTTCCCTGAAGACATTGACTACACCATACCCTAAGTTAAATTTTGACAAAAACTTCCAAGTTACCATCCCTTCCAGAGCATTCTGGAAAGAAGGTGGACAAGTCGGTATATTTCTATACCGACGGTTCAAAACCTAACGACAGGGTGAGTGGTCTTCTGATATGTCTTCTCTGATATGCCTAATCTAAACCTCTAATTTCGTCTCCCAAACCATTGTAGCGTGTTCCAGGCGGTGATAATGGCAATAAGGGAAGTCTTGTCTTGGCTAAAGAAAAACGTGATATCATCTTCTGATACCCGAATCTTTTCAGATAGCCAAGCAGCAATCAAATCCTTGGAATCAGGAGAGGAGGAGGAGACAATTTTTCATTTTCTTTGCACCTACCCAGCTCTTTCCCAAAGAAGGATACTCCACTTAGGAGCATCCTGTTTTAACCTAAACGATCTGAAAAAAATATAAACGTTAGGGACCTTCTACGCTTTATCAGAAGCTTCAAATATTTCAATGAATAGGCCTAAGACCGCTTCTCAAAGCTTCGTTATATCACAATATAACTATTATTGGTTTAATTGTGTTGACTTTTAGCTAGTCACCTCAACCTTATCTAACCTAAACCTTGACTCGGGTTCAGACTCAAGAATCATTCCACAATTGACCAGGTTTATAGAATGACCTTTCTCTAACGTCTCTCAAGCCTTCGATAAAGTTTAGCACGATGGCTTGAAGCATAAGCTAAGACGGGTTCTTACGGAGCACCTTCCTAAAGTCTTAAAATATCACACATTTTCATGTCAAATATTTTGAATATTCCGAGATTAAAAAAATCGCCGCCGGAGTTCCACAAGGAAGTGTCTTCGGTCCTATCTTATTCTTGCTGTATATTCGAGGCATACCTCAAATTGAAGGCAACGTTGTAGCTACTTTCGCGGATGAAACGCTCTGGCAACTGAAAAACTCCAATGAGCTTTGGATAAAATCATCTGCGAGAAACCTACCCATTAGAAAGAAACGCGACGAGCTCGCACCGTCAACTTAGAGAAAATAGTGTGGACGTACGGTATGCGAGTACAACTCTGGGGTTGTTCGAAACCAAACAATAGAAATTTTGTACAATCATCCCAAAATAAAAATGTAAGAGCAATCGTGAATATTAGAAACAATGATATCCACAGAGACTTATGTGTAGTCACCGTGGACAATGAAATAACAAACTTCGCTCGCAAGCTCCGTATTAACCCAAGTTGGCTTTGCCAGCGTCCTCGGTTAGGGCTTCCATTGACGACTGAGTTTTCAGTGCATACATTTGAAGTTGGCATGACTCTCCAATATGCAGGCATACTAAAGGAATGGTCCCCGTCATCTGCAAGAAATCCGCGGAAAGACTTGCCAAGCACCTCCATTTGCTAGGTTTGAGCGCTACCCCTGTCTGGGACTCCTGTAGAGAGGGAATGCTGACACTGATGAATACAATTCATCCATATCAACTTCAGCTAAAAATGGTTCCCAGTCAGTTCCAAGTATATGTACATCCACCGACCTAATTTGAATAGAAGATGTTCTGCAGACGACAACGAGATCAAGATGCCCGTAGAAAGTCATTTTGAAGGCAAAGAAAAAGAATATTTTTGCCGGTGGTATTAAGGCACTGTATGCCCAATGTAAGAAATGCATTCACTCGAGGGAGATTATATTGAGAAATACTATTCTTTAATCGGATCTCTTCTTTCACTTAATGCCCTAGACCGCGAACTTATCAGCCGCCCCTCGTATCTCATCTGCTTAGATGACAGCAATGCAAACTTGAAGTTGTTTGAGCTCCATGTACGAGGACAAGGTGAAAAGTTCTCGGCCTGACAATGAAAGACTGCGATTTTCAGTTAAAAAATTATTTAATTTTTCCACATAATCTCCCTTGACTTCAACACACTTGGTCCAGCTTTTCTCCAACATCAGTATTCCTTCTCGGAAGTGAGAGTCTGGAAGGCTATGAAAATATTCATCTACGGCCCTCTCAACTTCTACATTGGATGCGAAGCGCTTCCCAAAAACAAATTTCTTCAAGTTTGGGAACAGATGGAAGTCTGAGGGTGCCAAATCAGGTGAATAGGGGGGACGGCCGAGCAAATCGTACCCCAAATTCCGCAGTTTTCCCATCGCCAACGCACACTTGTGTACAGGTGCATTGTCCTGGTGAAAGGTGCTTTTTTTCTTCTTCAAGCCAGGCCTCTTTTTGCGAATTTTGGCATCCAGCTGGTCAAGAAGGTTGGAGTAATATTCGCCTTAAGGTGGCCACGGTGTAGTGGGTAGTGTGTTCGCTTATGACCCAAACTGTGCAGGTTCGAGCTCGGACGGGGAACAGCAATCACAGCCACCCGAACATATAAGAGAAACGAATAAAATCTAAGTTTCTCCAACTACTACACCAAAAAGGAGTTTCTGCCTGGTAGTACAATGGACACAGCAAAATGGAGTCAGAGTGCTCCGAGATTTCGGAATTTCCCTTTAAAAAAAAAAAAAAATTCGCCTTTAATTGTTCTGCCTTTCTCAAGGTTATCAATTAACAGGATCCATTTCGCATCCCAAAACACACTGGGAATGACCTTTCCGGCAGTAGCGATCGATTTACTTGTTTTTTTTTTTGGCGCTGAACCACCGGCTTCCACCCACTGCTTCGACTGCTGTTTCGTTTCTGGCGTGTAGTGGTGGACCCATGTCTCATTCATGGTGACAAATCGCCGCACAAAATCGGTCGGTCCGAAGATTGCCGCGAAAATCGTTTGCGCATTTGCTTTTGATCGGCATTCAGCAAAAGCGACACCTATCTTGCGCAGAGCTTTCGCATCCCTAAGTTTTTGTGCAAGATGTTTCGCACCCTCTGTTCCGATATACACACAGCCTCAGCTTTCTTACTCACCTTCACTCGCCTATCGTGCACTTTTTCCATGGTTTCGGGTGTGGTTGCGGTTTTTTGCCGTCCTTAACTTGGGTCATCTTCGAGGGACGTGCGACTACGTTTAAATTCAGTTGCCTACTTTTTAATGGTTGACATGGAAGGAGCAGAGTCCCCGTAAACTTTTATCAACTTTGGATGAATTTAACCCATCCAAAACGAAGAAACATGCAAGACGTCTACTGCAACAATTCGTATTGAAACTTGTCATACGAACTAATGAGAGGTGCACCCAGTTAGGAAACATAAATTTTTGCTAATTGGAACGCCATCTCTGCGTCAGGGAGAGAACTTTTCACCTTGCCCTCGTATCTCCATGTATCTCCCGTCGGTCAACCACGTGCAATGGCCTTTTTGCGAACTCCCGATAATACTTTATGTTCCTCTTATATCATAATTATTATCTACGGTTTTTTACAACACTTCAGTACTCCACTATATTCACTGGAATGGAGCCGAGATACTAAAAAAAAGAGCCCACCTACTGTAGTAGAGTTTTGTTACAGTAATAAATCCATCATGCGATCCGATCCAGTCGAGTTAGCAAATTTTTTTTTTCAAAGTTTCCTTTACTATTTGCTAAAGCGGATTTTAACGGACCTGACACAAGCATTCATAGCTCTTTTTATTAAGTTCTGTTTATGGTAAAATCAATCCCTTCAAGTAATTAATTCGTTTGTAGAAAATCCATAAAATAAATCGTTTTAAGGCCCATAAACCCAAAGCTCCCGTGGCCAACAGTTTGAATACGAGTATTCCGTGTCGCTCATATCCAGTTAAGCGTTTGCAGTTAATGACTGAAGATTTTTACACTAAAAAATACATTCATGTGCGGATTAATTGGGTGGCATGCAGGGAGTCATCATTCCACCGGCAATATATCCTGCAAACAAATATGTTTGCTTTTAATTACGAAATTGTATTCAGCAAAACCATCATCTTATCTATCTGTCGCGTTTTAAGGTCATAAAATTTTAGATCGTAATTACCGACATCGATTTCACGTCGTTCGAACTCTTTAAATGAAATGAGACTCCTTGGTTACTGGGGATTCTATTAAGTGATCAAGAAACAGTTTAAACGCTTTGACGTTTATGTTTACTTTTAAAAGCCTTTTTTTTACGCGCTAATTGGTAAGTGGTACTAAAATTCAAAAGACTAATTGTCAGTTGGTCTGTACGTACACATTTTACGAACTAAATAACGTAGCAACACAATTGCTTTCAAAACATTTAAACAATAAACCTCCTTTCTTTTACACTATCTCCTCGAAAATTTAAAAAAAAGTAATCACAAAACTTTTCATCCTCAACTCTAAATTACAGTTATTTGCCTTAAATCCTTAAAATACAAAAGTGTAACACTAAAACCCGCCCAATGGCAAAACAACGGAACTTAATCATCGAACTACGAGTATGTATGTATCTATGGCACCTCTAAGCCATCCACTCAAAATCTAAAGTATCTGTTGTGGAATGTCGCCCATCGATCCGCGTCTATCCATCTTAATGTCCGTCCATTCATCGCCTTGCCTCAGAGAACGTAAAAAATGCAATATAAAGAATCGTTAGAGCTGTTCCCAAGCACAGCACGGTTCCGTTCACGATTTTTACTTCGTATCTGGAGCAGCTTCAGCTACAGAGTCCATTCGCTGAAAATCGCTCTCTTATACAGCGAAATCTTATTATTATCCAATTAAAAATTATTATTACGGGTTATAAATGCTTGGCTGGCTCTGACTGCTTTTCTCCTATGATTGCAGGGTTTCACGCCATTCATCGGCTTATGGGTATAGTTACACGAGTGGTGGTGGTAAACCGCATCGCGAGGAGTGTGTGGAGGACAACGAATGAAACTGACAATAATCATGAATCTTTAGCAATATTTTATAGCTTTGGAGTTGAAGTTGGAGTTTCGCGCGCGCGCACTGGACTGTTGAGCACAGAAGACAACATGCGAAACAAAGCAGCCACAACAAAAAAAAAAAAAAAAAAAAGATACAAAACTATCTTTTATAGACTCCTCGTGATGATGATCGTGGCTGTGTCGCTTGACCGACGCCCGACACGGCCTCTATGCTTAGTTTCAAGTAGACCGCAAAATGTATCCAACCTGAAGTTGGGACTCTGATGGTGAGAAGTGAGAGACCAAGATCAGTGGGGCGGATAGGTCCGGTTTACCTTCGATCTTGTGAGTGTTTGTTCATTATTCCAGCGTAAGTCGTTTGTTACAGTTATTTATGAACATATCGACGGTGGTATTTTAATTTGGTCTACTGCACAGCGATTATGAAGATGATAATCGAGCGTTAGATGAGAGTTAGATACTTGAATGCTTAGTATTGGTGATGATAATGATCAGGTTCTTTGTCATCGGTGATTAGGATAAAAGGGCGGTTCAGTGTAATTTAGCGCCTTGAGAAAACTTTGGTCGAAAATCTCTAAATCATCTTTATTAGCCGCCTAACTTAAGAACTCATGAATGGATGTCTACCAACTGAGCCGGTCGTGCTCTAACTTGCTTGTGATGGGTTCTTTTACATGAAGGCTTCCTCGAATCTTCGAACTTCTTATTCCTTTAAGCTTCGTTACTCCTGCTGTCATGCGAAGCATCTTCATCTCAGCTGCCGTTAATTTGTCCTCATACTTTTTGTACATTGTCCAGCATTGTGAACCGTATGTGAGCGCCGGATGTAGAACTGCGGTGTACAGCCTTCCTTTAAACTTAGGGGACATTTTTCGATCACAAAATATTTCAGAGATTTTCCGCCACTTCATCCACCCTACGCTTACGCGATGATTGATGTCATCATCACAAGTTGCTTCGCTATTGATCCTAGATTCCAGATATTTGACCTATTCGCACTTGGGAAGCACTTTTCCATTCAAGTAAATGTCTAGAATAGGCCGGTGTGGATCAGAGAACGGGCAGCACAGATATTCTGTCTTTTTTCCTGCAAAACATCCACCCTTACATCAGGTGCTCGTTGCAGGGACGTTTGATCTTCACTTATGATATCTCAATCGTCAGCAAAGGATAACTCATGCACTTTGGGATCCGTCACTTTTCCTTCAAGCAGATAATCAAGGACTGCAGTAAATAGCAAAGGACTGAGGACACTTCCCTGGTGTACACCGACTTTGATTGGGAACTCTTCGGTGACTCATGCGGGACATCTTACCCTTGTCCTTGCTCCCTCATACATGTCCATTATCATGCGCCCGTAGGTTCCTGGAACTCCTCGTTGTCTTAGCGCCATCCACAAGAGATCTCTTGGTGTCTATCAAAGGCTTTTTCAAAATCAACCAACACCATATGCAAGTCCTTTAAGGAATCACGATGTCTTTCCATTATGATCCTTATACTTAGATTGCATCTGTTGTTGATTTACCCGAGACAAACCAGCACTGGTCATCAGACAGCCGTATTATATTCCGCAGTCGGCCATCTAATACCCGCTCAACGACCTTCATGGTGTTTGACATCAGCTTGACAGAACGGAAGTTATCGCAGTTTCGCGCATCGTCCTTCCCTTTATGCAAAGGAAGAAGATAACTTTCCCTCCACTGATTAGGCATTGGATCATCGCTCATAAGCTTGGAGATAAGAATCATGAGCCATCTGGACCCGATGTCTTCCATCTTTTTCCATAACTCAGAGGGTATCTCGTCTGGCCCAACCGCTTTTCTTTTTTTGGAGTATTTGACCGCATTCCTAACTTCTTCGACAGTAATCTCGGATACTTCGTCATGGTTAGGAGCTGTTCTTGGAAAGTATACCCGGGGAAACTGTTCGTTCAGAAGTCTTTCACAATACTGTCGCCATCTGTGGAGAATTTTGTCGTCTTCCACAAGAAGCTGGCCTTGAGCATTGTTAATGAACTTCGGGGAACGAATCTCCTGAGCATTTCTTCTACTCTGGGCGGCTATTTTGAAGATAGTTGTCGCCTTATTCAAGTTGTTTTGTTGAAGCTCCAGGATAGCTTGGTTCCTATCAGACGCCGAAGACGATATTTCCTCCAACTCCCGGTAGAGGCCTTCCATACTTTTTGCTTGAAATTGGACGCACTTCTTCTTCGCGAGACATTTGCAACATCTATATATCACTTCAAGGCGAGCTTTTTCATCTCTATTAGTCGAAGGCACCTTGACCAAGCCTTGAAAGCCGTTTTCTTTTCCCGTATCACTACTTTAGCTTCATCTGTCCACCACCATGTTTCTTTGGCGTGTTGGCAGGGGCCATTCGACGTTCCGAGCAGTGGTTTGGCTCTCTCCAAGTGAAATCGGTGTAGGGAATCTCACATATCTTGTGTTCTGCACTCCTCATCACCGACCTCATCGATGATAGCAAAGAGGTAATTTGTCATGCTGGTAATAAAAGCTTGGCCTTTTCCTTTGACCAGCTTGTACCAATTGATTTTCTCAGCCACCTTTGTTTGCTTATTTGTTTTCTTCCCCGTCTCCTTAAAAATTTCTGTCAGAAGGAGACGGTGTAGCTGTGGATCTTGCAATCTTTACCCCGGGGCTTCATGAAACTGACGACCAAATGCTAGTCAATCTGGGAAACTGACTCCTATCACCGCAAGAAAAGGAGGGGTGGTCCATCGTAGTGAAATCCATCGGATTCGCTAACCAATCTGAAGTAGCAGTAAGTAGATGCGGTAGCAGACTCACCAAAGGGCTGATACGTATTATAGTCATAGCTTTCATCGAAGTTTGGGATGGCAAATGACTAGTATGGGCCTCGTAGAAGCAACATTGCCTAATGAATGCTGGTTCGCAAAAAAATAACGAGATGATGCTTCTGCAGGCGAACACCTACAGCACTAGTAGTAAGCCCTACTACAAAGTTTGAAGAGGGCGAAAAGTGTTTTTACTTCTGGGGAGTAAACCATTGTTGGGAGAAGAAGAAAAGCCAAATCACATGATTGACAGCAGACACCTGGAGACGGATCGATGAACATATTGAACTCAAAGCACGGATCGCAGCAGCCTCAACAGTACAGATCGCTCCGAAATAGAAGTTCAGTACCGCATGAAGAAAAAAGAAGTACAGCGCAGTGTAAGACGGGACAAGCATGACTACATCAATGCACTAGCCACTAAGGCTGAAGAAGCAGCAAATAAGTTCGACGGCAGGACCATCTATAGTATTACTAAGGAACTCGCTGATGGCAGGCTTTCGAGCTGGATTCTCCTGCATCGACCACATCAACACCCTGCGGATCATCAATGAACAACGTGTCGAGTACAGATATCCGCTACACATGCTGTTCATTGATTTCGAGAAGGCCTTCTATGTTAAAGAAGTCACAAGACAGCGTGCCACCTTGTCTTAATCCTTTTTTGACATCGAAGGTCTCGGTGATGTCGTTACCGACCTTGATGGAGCAGCGAGCATTATGTTTATGTTTGCATTTGTTTTTTTCCAAGATCTGCCGAAGTGTGAAAATTTGATAGACTGTGGACTTTTCTGGCCTCCAACCACATTGACAGGGGAGCTCACACAATATGGCATATAATATCTTGTCCGCGATATTAAGGAGGCTGATACCTCTGTAATTAGCGTAGTTGAGGGGGTCTCCTTTCTTGTGGATCAGGCAAACAATGCTGAGATTCTATTGTATCTTCTCACAGTAATTATCCTTTGTTGTAGCGCTTGGGATATCCACATTCGTACATGCTGCAACAAGATAATGATCCGAGCCGATGGCAATGCTTACCAACTGTCCTACCAAAGATGTCCTCCTTTCCTATCTTAGCATTAATATCGCCTAACATGATTTTAACGTCATATTTAGGACATTGCTCGTTGTCGAGGAGCTCGCAGAAACACTCTTTGGTGGCGTCGTTCTCGTCCTCTGTGGGGGCATGAGCGCATATCAGGCTTATGTTAGCGAATTTAGCCTTGATGCGGATTGTCATAAGAAGCTCAAGACTTCTTGCCTAAGTCTGCCGAGTATAACAAATCCACACCAAAATAAGTGTTGCTTCTGCTCTCAATCAGCAAAGACTCTGGCGGCCTATTACCATTGTAGCCATCCGGCGTCAAACTTTCTCACAGTATTTCATTGATTTAGCTTCATTCTGGATAGCCGCATCCGTACCTTGGTTACAACTAGGTAGTGCTCAGAGTCCACGTTGACTCCTCGGAAAGTCCGGACACATAAAATACTGGAAGAGTACCTTGCGTCGATCGCAATGTGATCGATTTGGTTGACGGTTTTTTTGATCAAAAGAGAGCCATGTCCCCTTGTGAATATCAAGGGAATCGCGCACTGGCTACGACAACGTTTCGTCCCGCTGCAAAGTCGACTAGCTTGTCGGATGTGGTGTCGTGCAGGCTGTGCTTCCGGCCAAGCTACTAAAGACGTCCTCTTTACTCAGCTTTGCATTAAAATCACCCATTACAATTTTAATGTCGTGGCTAGCACATTGCAGATACGTCTTGTCCAAGAGCTGGTAGAAATCATCCTTTGTCGCGTCGTCCATCTTCTCGTGAGGAGCATGAGTGCATATTAGTCTAATGTGCGAATATAGCTTAGATACGGATAGTCTTGAGGCGCTCGTTCACATGCCGGAAACTCAAGATTTCTTGCCTAAATCTGCCTCTAATAACAAATCCGCACCTGAATAGATGCTATCTTTGTCGTCTGTAGCAACTGCTGTAGTATATTTGGTTTTTTCATTCTCTTTTTGCCCGACCCACCCCATCGCACTTCCCGGATGGCTGCAAGTTCTACTTTGTAGCAGTCTAGGGCCTCTGCTAATTGTTCAGCCTGTTAAGGGCCGTGTATATTCCACGTGCAGATCCGAAGGACGTTGACCTTCTGCGGCTTGTTTTTACTTCGTAACTAATGCTTTTTTTTAATTGGAAGGAAAGTTACCCCGACGCACAACCTCCAACCTGAAGGGCCAGGTCCATTGTTGAAACCCCTAGGACGAGGGTCCGGTTAATAGCCGATGCCAGTAACCCACTTCGGGGATGTGAGCACTTCCAAGACCCTGACTTGGGGCTTAGGACTTGGGACTTAGGACCTGAGCTTCGAGTATGTCGAAGTAGCCCAGATAAGGTGTTGTTGCCATCGAGGGAAATCGTCGACTGACGTGTTTATAGTGTTGTTATTTTCTCTTGATCAACACTCGCCGCTTATAAGTTTGGCAAGCCCAGTCCGGGTGGACAACAACCAGTACCCAATGCCTACTACTTGGAGGTCAAATAAGCACAATTGATGTGTGGTAACAGCTCCAACACTGGGCTTTGTCAGGTTAAAGCCAGTCAGTGCCTACAATATTTCCACAACATCCAGCCAACAGGTAGTAATCTATCCTACAGTGAACTTGTTTTTCCTTTGCCCACTGACCTGACCTAGACATTGCCGTAGGTGTAAATGCAATTTAAATTTTTAGCTCTCCTTCCTCAAGCGCAAAATTGTCCCCACTAACTACATTTAAATAAACATTGCCTAATTAAAAGCTTCCCAATCTCCGTACCATGAAGTACAGTGCAACCACATTCTGTTGCCTGCAAACAGTATAAGCATAAATTAAAATGCACTTTAGTACAAGTACTCTCAAAAAAATGAGAGGGAAAAAGACTCATATTTTATAAATTTCCTCACCATCACGATAAGCAAATATACCCATACTCCCATTTAAAAGGACTTCATCTAGGAAATTTCTCCTCCTCTTCGTTTAGGTACCTACTTTACTTTTTCGTATCCTCTTCTATAGGGTACTCGTATATTAGTTTTTGTAAATACCATATATACATGAAGATAGGTCCCTAAAAGTACTCGACCTTCTCTATTCATCCGTCTGCCCATTTGTTCGTCCTTCAGTCTGCCTACCTGGCTACGAGTATATGCCTTTATATTACCAGTTTATAGGGCATACATGTTGAGCTAGATGTCGGAATCCAGAGCGTATTAAAAATTTATACAAGCCCTAGGCTGCTGCAAAGCAGACATTACCGCCATCCTAAAAGTGCGATAGGCTGGGCAAAAGGAGGATAAAAAACTGCGACATCTACAGACAACAAGCACAGCGTCTATTCGGGTACGGATTTGTTATTAGAGGCAGACTTAGGCAAGAATTCTTGAGTTTCCGGCATGTGAACGAGTGCCTCATGACTATCTGTATCTAGATTCACCAACGAGAAGATGGACGACGCGACGAAGGATGACTTCTACCAGCTTTTGGACAAGACGTATGAGCACCCTAGCCACGACATTAAAATTGTCCTGGGTGATTTTAACGCAGAGCTAGGAAAAGAGAACGTCTTTATTAGCGTGGTCGGAAAGAACACCTTGCACGACACCACATTTAGGGCTAGGGGACATTGCGGCGGGACGAAATGTTGTCGTAGCCTGTACGCGGTTCCTACAACTTGACATCCACAAGGGGACATGGCTCTCTTTTGATAGAAAAACCGTCACTCGGTTCACTCTTCCAGTATTCTGGGTATCCGGACTTTCCAAGGAACCAAAGTTGACTCGGATCACTACTTAGTTGTAGCCAAGGTACAGATGCGGATATCCAGAACGGAACTAAATCAATGAAGAGGCAGTTTGACGTCAGACGGCTACAATCGCAAGTGGCCGCCAGAGTCTTTGCTGATCGAGTCTAAGCCCTATGCCGCCAGCACCAAATGCGGAAGACCAATGGCAACGTTGCCAACAAGCCATCAGAGATGCCGCCTCTGATGTACTGGGTTTCACTCGGCCACCACAACGAAACCCCTGGTTTGATGAGGAATGCCGGCAAGCACATGCAGCAAATCAAGAAGCGTACAAGGGGCTGCGTAGAATGACTAGATCTGTTTGTGAGCTCTACGAGCGGAGGTGGAAAGAGGAACATGGACTTCTCAGAGAAAGGAAAAAGGAACATGAGTAGCTCCAGGGTATCAAAGCCAGAACAGAAGCCTGCAGGGATGAAAATGGAAATATAGTAGTAGAATCGGAGTCGGTGCTGAGGATATGGAAGGAACACTTCTGCAGACTGCTAAACGTTGACGATGACCAATATCAGGCAGAATAAGCCATTCAACAGTGACGATGATAGTCAAGATTCCCGTCAACCCGATCAGAATGAAGTGAGGATAGCGATATCTAAATTTAAATCCAACAAAACTGCTGGAGCCGACGGCCTTGCTTTTCAAGCCAGGAGGAGATGAGTTGGTAAGGAGCATGCACCAGCTCATCTGTAAAATCTGGTTGGAAGAAAGTATGCCAGATGAATGGAACCTCAGCATCGTTTGCCCGATCCTGAAGAAAGAAGACCCTCTGAACTGTGCCAACTGCAGACGTATAAGTCTTGTCAACATCGCACATAAGATCTTGTCTGCCATATTATGTGAACGCCTAAACCCGATCGTCAACAGCTTGATAGGTCCTTATCAGTTAGGTTTCACGTGTATAGAGATGAGCTTGTTCGTTTGTGCAGGATGACGAAGGAGAACTCTCGCTGCTCCATCAAAGGCCGAAAGAACACCACCGAACCGTTTGATGTCAGGATAGGTCTTAGACAAAGTGACGCGCTATCATGCGATCTATTTAACATAATACGGAGGTACAATCTTTTACAAGCCTGGACAACTACTCGCTTACTCCGATGACATTGACATTGTCGGAAGAACTATTGAGATCGAAGCAACAAAGCTAGCAATATATGCTCTCTACAAAAAAAGGATACCCAACATTGGCGTCTTGGACAGAACGCCACAATAGACAGACATAATTTTAAGGTGATAAAGGACTTTGTCTACCTAGGCTCTATGGTGAGCTCCGCAAATGACACCAGTGGGGAGTTCAAATGAAGAATTACTCTTGCCAATCGGTGTTTTTATGGGCTAAGAAGACAATTGAGTAACAAAGCCCTATCTCGAACTACTAAGGTAACTCTTTATAAGACACTAATCATCCCAGTCCTGCTGTAAGGTGCAGAGGCATGGACTTTGTCAAAATCAGATGGGGATACCCTTGGTTGCTTTGAGAGAAAAGTTCTTTGAGTGATATTTGATTCCGTCTGTATAGACGGCGAGTTGAGGAGAAGATACAATGCCGAACTATACGGAACATGCAAGGACATCGACTTAGCCAGAAGAGTTCACATACAGCGACTAGGTAGGTAGATGGGTAAAGTGGTGGTTCAAAAAAGAACCCAATTAGCGCTAAATTCGCCGTTTAGATACCACAAAATCTTGTGTACCCTGTGTGTTATTGGAGATAGAAGGATATAATTAAACCCAGCGCATGGAGTTCAGAAACAGGATCAGTTCTCCAATCATTTTAGAGGCTATCTTTCTGAAATCATCAAAGAAAGGTTTATCTAACGTGAGTTGTCTGGTCCTTGCTAGGGCAGAACAACTGCAAAGAAAGTGGAAAAGAGTTTCGCTCTCGTTCCTGTCTTTGCAGCTGCGACAGAAAGTGTTCGCTCCCTTATATACCAGTGGCCTGTAATAATGGCTACAATTCTGGCAATATTAGGCCTTGATCTGCCTAGTAGCTCATTTGATTTAGGTCTGCTGAGAAGCTAAGCCATGTCTTTCTTGATATGGCACAACTGGTAAAGTTGTTCCACACGAGATTGGCTAGCTGGAGGAAGTGAAGATGCTAACTCTTTCCGCTAGCGAGCCATTAAGAGCTGACGTTCGCTTGGCAAGCTCGTCTGCTCGCTCGTTACCCTCATAATTACTGTGTCCTGGGACCCAAATGAGGGTAATTCCAGAATGGACACTTTGTTCATTTATTTCAAACCGTCATTGCTCTACCAGTTTTGAAGATATGGTAACCGAATCAATGGCCTTGATTGCGGCTTGGCTAAAGCTCCGCTTGAAAGACACTAGCAGAGTCTGGGATATATTCAGTTGGTCCGCGAAAATACCTTCTCCAATTCCGCAATCCATTTTCGAACCAACCGTAAATATACAGATATCTAAGTCATTGATTCCGTTCTTCTATTCCCTTCTGCTCTGGTAGGGAACTTTACTGAAAAAGGTTTGCTGAAGTCGAGCGTGGGAGTCCTGTAATCGGTCGAAGATGTCACCAGTTCACTTGGTATCGTCTCCTGGACCTTACAGTGGCCATATGGCTTTGCTGTGTAGCACCCAGTTTCCCTGAGCCGGATGGTGCTGACAAATTAATATGGAGTTCAAGGGGGATCAGATGCTGGATCACACTTTGAGCATCTGTTGGGCAAGATCTCAATGCTCCTGTGATGCCTACATACGCTGATCTTTGTACTTCTGTTGATGTTATATTTTTAAAGTAAGGCGGGCCACCATACTATGGTGCTATAGGTAAGAATTGGACGCACAACGGCTGTGTACAACCACATTGTCATCTTTGGCTGGGGACCCCATTTTTTACCAAATGTTCTGCTGCAGGCATAGAAAGCCACACACGCAACCACCTTAACACCCTCCCTTTCAAGTCGTACCAAGATTTTTTCGATTGCCATTATCCATAGCAAGGGTGAGTTAACACTACCTTGTGGGGTTCCTCTATTTACGATCTTGGTTGTACTACTGTAACCTAGTGTAGCTTTGATTATTCTAGTATTAAGCAGGGATATTATCCAGTGCCTAAGGAAAGACTCTACCTCTAACTCGGTGAGAGACTCTTGAATAGCTTTAGTATTGATATTGATGAAAGCTCCTTCTATGTCTAGGAAGGTAGCTATTCTTTATAATAAAAAGTTTTTTCTACCGATCTACTACCTCATGAAGAGCCGTCTATGAAGATCATCTTTTGAGGTAGGCGTGTTGGTACAGCGACTAAGATGGCTGGGTCATGTAGAACGGGTGGAGCCCAACGTTTCAGCCCGGAAAGTCTTCGAATCCACCACGGATGAACGGTGCAGTAGAGGACGACCTCGCGGTAGATATCGCAAACAAGTGGACGGGGACCTCAACCAACTTGGCGTGCACAACTGGAGGCAGCTGGCTCGTAACCGGGCTGACTGGAGAGGCTTGTTGGCCACTCCAGACTGTAGCACCACCCAAGTAAATAAGTAAGTAGCAAGAATAATTCGATTAGGGTAGCATACCATTCGTTCGTATACATTTTATCTTTTCAGTATGCGTTTTTTCCTTTTTTTCTTTTTATTCTATACCACCACTTGAAAGTTACTGTTCACTCTCACTGCGTACAGGAGGAGCAAGGACACTAAAGAGGAAATTATAACGAAAAGAATATAACTCAACTAAAAGTTGTAACAAAAACAAAATGTTACTTTCAATTCACCCATATGCTTGTACATGTTACGAGTTCGTATCTACATACTAAAGTAGCTGCAGAATGGTTACGTTTGGCTTCCAAGGACGAAACTACGAGTACATATGCTTCGGTAAACACACATAAAAATATCTTCCGTTTTTTCAGCAGAATGCATTTTTCTTTCATTTACTTTTATCTAAATTTCATTTGCAATTTCCAGGCAAGCAATCTTGGTACTCTTCATCATTCTCTTAAAGTTTACAGTAACAATCCTTATGCATCCTTCGTGTGTTATATGTGATACACACATATACTGTGTGGTTTCTTTTGCAAGGAAATGGAAAATGCCAAAGAAATTGTTGCACCACTATTAAAGTTCCCACAGTAACAATCAATGTGAACGATGATGGAGGCACAACTGAAGGCAAAAAGGAAATGCATAGCATCCATCCCAACATACAGCCAATTGAATTTGGGTGATGTTGGTTTTATGTAATTAAATGTTTACTGAAAAATATTTTCCCTTAAACAAAACTAAGACCTTAAAACATTGCGTACAGTATGTTCGGCAAGCAAACGCTGGGCAAGAGCCTTAGCCAAGTACTTTTGATGAGCTGTGCCTAATCGCTCCGGGATATATCCAAAAAATGGTTTAATCCACATGAAAAAACATAGTGGAGATGAAAAGCAATCATACGAGAGATATTTCATATACATATGCAGATACATTTAAAATGAAGCACCATGGTTAGGTTAGGTTAGGGTGGCTGTCTGTACCTGTGGTCCATTGTGATACCACGGGATCTATTGCTATTCTAACTACCTAACAGCTAGTTGAACCAGCCAGAGCTTCTTATGAATTGAAGAATGCTTCTGACGTCAATATTCGCCAGGTCGTCGAAATCGTCGAAGAATGGAGCCCCTAGATGGAGCATTCTACTTTAGGACAGGACAGGGCAGGGCATTTACAAAGCAAATGGATGATTGTTTTCTCCTCCTCCTTGACCCTGCAAATTCTGTAGTAATCACTTGAAATGGGCCTCTTTTCAGCCTTGGTATCGTATAGACCGGTCGGACAGTGTCCCATGACGACACCGATGACGGTGCTGATCTGCGATCTTTTTTAGCAAAGCCAATCTATCAGAGCAATTTTTCTTTATCTAACTTGGGCCAGATTAGTTTAGAGACTCTGCAAGTAGTAAGAGTCTCCCATCTGTGATTAGCATTTTTGATTGCATCCAGCATGAGTAAATGTTTACACGTAGCGAGAGGCATACCTAAATTGCTCCGTCATATCGATGAGAGACGAGCGGCAATCCTGAGCAGCCTTTAAAGTGAGTGAGCATGATACGCGGGACTTTATTGCTTCTTAGCTATCCGTGAAAATGTTAATATCCCGAACACATTACACTTCAGCCAGAGCAGGGCCAACTTAATCGCCATTATTTGTGGCCAACTTGGAGAACAGGAGCAGAGCATGTTGGATGATTTCCCTTAGAGTGTTACGGTGTTTCCCAGAGACAGCAATCGTCATCTGCATAGACAATTACCTTTGCATCCTGTCCTTTCCAGGTCGATTAGTAGTTTATCAACCACCGGACTTCTTCTTGTTACTACCGCCCGACAGGAAATTCTTTATCTCACGCTAGTCAGTTGTAGTATCAGTAGGGTAGTATTCAATGAGCCATCATTTTCTGACAGAATACTTGAGTTCAATCTAGGCAATGCATGTATCAAGAGATATCCAGTAAGAAATCCAAGAAAAACAAACTGGGAGACCTTTGAAGAAACCCTAGGTAATAACCTGGAGCATATCTACATTAGTAGATCTCCAACCCATTACTTAGAGTTATAAAACCGCGGTAGAGGGCATTAGTAGCGCTATCACAAATGCGTATGAACAAGTTGTCCCATAAGCAACAATAAGGGTGGGATAGATGTGCCATAGGTGAAATGCATGTTGCGTATTTTATTATAATTTCTACACGTTCGGGACGTATCAAACGATGCATTATGAAATGGCAAATCTTTGTGAATATTTTGACAGCTGGATACGAGTATCATTGGTAACTTTGACAGCTGCTGAAACATAACAATTAAAAAATCTATCATTGTTATCTGGTCACTATGACACGAACTAAGATGTGATCCACTCGTATCGACGTACTAGTGTTTCATGTGAGATCATTCCGAATCTCGGATTGTATGACATTGCAAAGTCCTTTCGATGCAATCAAAAATGATGAACGAATTTTAAAAACTACCGAATGAATGAATATTTCATTACTAATACATAGACACACTGTGTCCTTTCCTGTCGCCTTCACGGCCAATATAAAATATGCTCTTTCACACAAACAAACGCATGGTACGTGGTACGTGCAACTGCAGCATCACTCTTCTCCACTTTTCCTTCAATAAAATAACCAAAAAGTTGCACACAACAGATACGAAGACGGCCACTTGAAGAATTTGAATGGAAATTACAATTTATTTCCACTTGAGCTGTAGTGATGCAATTTCATTTCAGTCGTCGCCGCCGTCATCATCATCATTCCACTTTCTTTTTTTTTTTCTCTACAAAAGCTCACTTGCACCCTCACATATGATAAGGATCCTCTGTAGAGACATGAAATGCCATAATACCCGCACACGGAAATTGAATTTAGTTGAAATGAAAATTACAAAAAAAAAAAACTTGTCCCTCAAGGGGTTTAGGGGATAAAATCCCCACCCCATTGCAATATTAAATAATTAAATTCTCAAATTGCAGTATGGTGGGGGTGGGGTATGGATACCGATGCTGCGTCTAGTATGCGGGGGTGAAGTAAATAAATGTGTGTGTGTGCACCCTTGACGATGCTGTCGAAATCTATTGAAATCCCTCGGTAAAAGGTGGGCGGGTGATTAATTGAAAAAACAAGAAAAATTCACCCGTATACGAACTCTATGAGCGTAGTCATGAACAACTCAGGATAAAAGTTTAAATTGGCGGTTTTTGTTAGGAAATTGTTGGTGGAGCTCGCACGTAGAGTGCACTTCAATAAAACTGACTGAAAAATGGCAGTGAAAGAGCGAGAGTTGAATTGGATGCGGAATGCTATCGAATTAAATTTCCGTGGCAATCATTTAGCTGTACCTGGCAAGGCTTTTGTTAGGAATTATTGGTTGATGACGGGTTTATGGTGGATACATTGCATTACACCCACTGACATAGATTCCCAGAGTGGCCTAGATATTTATTTTAAAGGGGTTTTTATGCCGCAAAAAAAAAAAATCATCAATGGGAGTAGGCACACAAATATTTTTGAAACATAAGTGGGTCACATTTTAGGAGCTAAATTGGATTTTATGGTTTACTTTGTTTAAAGATTTTTTTTTTGTAAGAAAGAAACCCAACAAATTTATGCTGGTTTTAGGTTCAAGTGCCGCCATTTGGGTCAAACTTTACACTATCTCTGTGGGTTTGTATTTGCTAAAAAGGACGCGAGGTAAAATGCAAGGAGTATTTGGCATTTCGGCGGCCCTTATTGAATTTAATTAAAAAGACCCTCTGAGGAATTTTTTTTATTGAGGAAAAGGCAATATTTCAGCGTGTGGACTTATGCCACTTATGTGTCATAAGTCTATCTTTAAATGGAGAATTTATGAATATATCTGTCAGCCTGTCTGTCTAACTAATACATATTAGTATATGAGCAAGCTAATCACGACACATGTTTTCTTCGTGAGCACATTCCCCAAGTTTTTAAACGCATTTATAATACCCGTAGAATAACACAGCGCAATTACTTTCGAACTGCCCATTAATTAACCTATCAAGTCGTAATCTTAGAGCATTATAATGTCTGAGAAAGAAGTCACTTGCCTACAAAGTCAATTACAAAATCAGTTATTGACGCATTCATCCCCGGTACCAACATATACCAACATATAATTGATAAGATATCTCATAACTTAATCCTCTTCAAATTGTTAAAATGGATATCTTCTTACCTGGAAAACCGTTCTTACAGAGTTCACTTCAGATCCATCCTTTCTTGGCCACCTCTGGTGTTCCGCAAGGCAGCCATTTAGGTCCCCTTCTCTTCATTCTAACCATGAACGATGTCGAGAGGGTTATTAAACACTATTCCCCCTCTCTGTACGCTGATGATACCAAATTGGCCAAATGCTAATCCATTATCTTATCGCGTAAGCACCACGTGCCTTTACCTTCTTCATGGTCAACCTATATCCATCATTCAATCTCTCCGCGATCTTGGAATATTGTACGATAGGGAACTAAATTTTCGTTCGCAAAGCTAACTCATCACTTGGCTTTGTCAAACGATGGTCCAAAGAATTCTCCGACCCTTACGTGACCAGATCCCTCTACATTACCATTGTGCGCCCCCTCCTTGAATACGCCAGTCAAGCATGGTCTGAGTACCTTTCAGCAAGTTCATGTGACCAAAATCGAGAATGTTCAACGCCGATTCCTTCGATTTGCCCTTCGAAGTCTTCCTTGGAACGATCCACTACATCAACCTGAGTACTCTAGAGAAACGCAGAGATGTTGCAGATATCCTTTTCATTCATCGACTTCTTTCACGCTCTGTCGATTGCGCATCTTTTTATAATTCAATTTTCTTCAATACCAACCCACGAAATTTACCATCCCCTCGTCTTTTCTCTCTACCGTCCCAACGCACTTCATATGGAACCAATTATCCCGTATGCTGCGAAAAGTTAACTCAAACCTCACCCATTTTGATTTTAACCTAAGCACTCCCTGCCTCAAAGCCGAACTCCTTCACCATTCTCTTTAGCTTTAAGTTTTAGTTTTAAGTTTTAGCCTTAAGTTAGTTGTAGCTTGTAATAAGCCAAATAAATGGGGGCTTTCGCCCCCACCAAAATTATAAGAAAATTAAAATCAAAAACCGTTTCTTCTTTAACTAAACCAGTGATGTCAGACAGGGAGAGCTTCTCTAAACTGTCAAAAAAGATTGAACAGATTTTACTCGTAAATCGACTTGACACTGTGGAGGAAAACTTGTCACAACAATCAAGAGAAGCATCAATGAAAGATTCGTTCAAATAAACCAGGATGTTGATGCACTAAATCGCTGTGTATCTGCCTTGGATGACTATTCAGGAAACATCAGCCTTTTGGAAGATGAAGACTTGAAACAGGAACTTCATCAAGACCGCAAGCAGCTGATACAGCTTGCACTAACTGATGTTTCACAAATAAAAGCTCAAGTCGAAGATCTGCAATTGAAAAACATCGCGACGGACGTTGTCTTGGTTGGGATATTATTTCTTCAAAACCAGTCTCTTAAAAACACCTTCAATATGCTGTGCCACTTGATTGATATTCAACTATCAGCTGTGAGCAGAATTTTTCGTGTGAAACCGAACACTGACCCTGTTATCATTGTGAAGTTTTTCTCAACCTATGATAACGCTTTGGTATTGAATGGAGTATTAAATCTCCGAAGAAACCACTCCCGACAAATATGCCTTCGCGATGTTGTCTTTAACTCGTATGAAAACATTTACTTCCACGAATGCCTAACACCACAAAAAAAAGAATTATTGGAAAATGCACTGAAATACAATCTTGAGAGACTTTATTTTGCCTATACTAAGCGCGGATTTGTTTACACTAAAAAAAAAAAAAGGGATTCAGGTGCCTTGTTAATTAAAAAACCGGAAAAACTTAGCGAAATACTCGTAGCCCTCGTCGATCAACAAGTAGATGAAGTACATTTGCTTCTCAATTTCATCGTAGGGGGAGACTTTAATGCTAAGCATACCGACTGGGGAACCAGGCTCACAAACAAAAAAGGAAAAAACCTACTAGGCGCTGGAGAACCCAAACACTGGCCCACGGACACTAGAAAAATACCAGACCCCATAGACTTCTGCATAGTTAGGAATATTAACCAGAAATATTTGACAATAAAATCTTGCCTTGAACTATCTTCTGACCATTCACCCATTATAATTGAAATTCAAACACCATAAGTGCAACTATGCAACTATAAGACAGACTAGACCACAATTGACGAGAGAACAGAACTTCAAATGTCTCTTAGAACACTAAATGAACTCGAAAGTGTCATTATCCATCTAAATGACACAATCCAATTGGCTGCAATAAAATCAACTCCAGAGATTAAAATCGAACAACTCAACGACTTCACACCGCAATCAATTCAACAAAAAATCAAAGATGTAGTGATGAGTTATATACTTGTACATCTACAAGTATATAACTTAACAGATTGTGATATATATGTATATATATAATAGATTACAAAAGTAATTAAATATAGATAAAATAAATATGAGAATTTGAATTTACCTACACAATTAACCAATAAAAATAAATAAAGTGTTTTTGAACATAGTTCTGGATAAACTTAGATCTACAACAGACCAAACCGAGTTGAAATGTAAAATAACTCGAGACATAGGCTCATTCAACCCGTAGTTTGTCCTATGTATTATACGAAAAAGAAACTCTCTTTGTCTCAATGGCCTTTCAGGAGCGTAAATGGGGATTAAAGCTAACAAGCAAGGGCTTTTTAAATGATAATAAAGGAGGTCTCTCACAAACATTACATCATGGATCTTTCTTCGATTTAGAAGCTTAGCTAAACCCAGCAATTGGCATCTAGCATCATATTCCGGTGAGAAATTCCAACGCATTTTAAAAAAAAAACAAATTTGGAAAATCTTCTTTGAATGCTTTCCACCCGATTAATATGTACCTGGTAATAAGAACACCAAACGATGTCACAATATTCCAGAAGAGATCGAGCAAGGGCTATAAAAAGGGTTATCAGCGAGTGGGGATTAGAAAATTCTACTGCATTTCTTTTAATGAAGCCAACCATGGAGTTAGCTTTTGACGTTATATAGTCTATATGATCGCAAAAAGTTAACGCCTGATCAAAAACGATACCAAGGTCCTTAATAACATTTACCCGAGTTAACTCTACTGAATTAATGGAGTATCGGTGAATAATTGGGTTGAAACATCTGCAAAAAGTTGTTACGTTGCATTTCTTTATGTTAAGGAGAAGGTAGTTATCTTTGCACCATATAGAAAGAGCATTAATATCACTTTGGAGCTTTATACAATCATTTAAACTTGAAATTCTTAGGAACAGCTTTAGATCATCTGCATATAGTAGGCATTGACTGTAGCTTAGCACAGTTGTTATATCATTAATAAATATAATAAAAAGTAAAGGGCCCAGGTGACTGCCTTGAGGTACACCTGAGCTGCAATTGAATGGTTCTGAAAGAAAAGATTCAATTTTTACAATCTGCACTCTATTCATTAAAAAAGATGAAATCCATCTCAAAATAGATGAGTGAAAACCGAAGCAATACAGTTTGCGTACTAAGACACTATGATTCACAGAGTCAAATGTCTTACTAAAGTCGGTATAGACCGTATCCACCTGATAATACAGACGATGTGAAATATACGAGATTGGAGGCTGTGGATCTCCCTGAAACGAAACCATGTTGAGATTCCGAAATATATTCTTTGACATAAAATTCCAATTTATCTTTGATTATACTCTCAAAGATCAGCCATCCCTAAGGCTGATAATTTACAGATTCCTCTGTAGTTCTTGACGTCATTTCTAGAGCCAGATTTAAATATTGAAACTAGAAATGAGACCTTCCACTCATCTAAAAAAATGCCAAGTTTAAGTTTTTTTTTTTTTTTTTTTTTTTCCGAGGGTAGGTAAAAAATCTTCATGAAGACACTATGAGGATCGGTAGCGCGTGCTCATAGTAGTGTGAGATTTTTACTCACTAAAAAAACCTCCCTTCGTGATAAATTTCTTTGATTACATACTACAACTAAGTTTTGACTTATCCAGCAGTTTTTCTTTCACGTATTGAGATCGTTTGGCAGGTCCCTTTCCATTGAAAGTTCCTGCTTGTTCCGCAAATTAGGCGCGGTTTCTTGCTATCGCGTTAAATCGAAAGGTTTAGTCCTTTGTAGACGACGCAGTAGATTCCTCTCATCTAGAATTCGAAGGACTTCATTGTTAACGTGTCCTTGTAATCTGTCTTTATGCTTACGCGCGAAGTTTTTGATTTCATATTCGACTGTCGCAATTCCTAAATCTCTATGGATATCGCTATTTCTAATAAACCACGGTGCATTAACTATTGATCTTAGCACTTTATTTTCAAAAGTTTGTAAAATATTGACATTACTTATTTTGGTACAACCCCAAAGTTGTATTCCATATGTCCATATCGGCTTTAGCACTTGCTTGTATAAAAGCAGTTTGTTCTCTACATTAAGCTTGGAATGTTTTCCAAGTAACCAGTACATTTCTCTGTATTTGGTTTCGAGTTCTTTACGTTTTTTCTTCACGTGCGATTTCCACTTCAGCTTAGCATCAAGTGTCATTCCAAGATACTTAGCCTCGTTTGCAAACGGAATTTGAACCGAGTTTGAAAAGATGGGCAAATTATTTATTTTCTTATAAGTAAAATTGACATGAACAGATTTGTTTTCGTTTAAAGCTAGTCGCCAAATTTTTGTCCATTCATTTACTTTATTCAATGCTTCTTGCAATTTTTCAGTAGATTCTTCGATCGTTTTACCCGTTGCCAGGATGGCAGTGTCGTCGGCAAATGTAGCTAATACGGTGCCTTCTTCTTGCGGTATATCGCGAGTATATAATAGGTACAAAAGCGGTCCAAGGACACTTCCCTGCGGCACCCCAGCCCTTATTTCTTTAAATTCCGAATATTCGTTTCCGTGTTTGACTCGGAAAAGTCGATTCGTCAAGTATTTTTCTAGAATATTATATAAGTGTTCCGGCAGAACTTGTCGTAATTTATATTTCAAGCCTTCATGCCAGACCTTGTCAAAAGCTTGAGAAACATCAAGGAATATGCTCGAGCAAATCTTTTTTTCTTCGTAAGCTTTTTCAATTAAATCAGTTATTCTATGCACTTGGTCTATTGTTGAGTGCTTGGTTCTAAACCCAAACTGGTGATTGGGAATAAGAGATCCTTCTTCTATAACCGGCTGTAATCGCTTAAGTACTATTCTTTCGAAAACTTTAGACATAATCGGCAGCAGCGAAATAGGTCTATACGATTTTTTATCATTCGGTGGTTTTCCAGGCTTCAGAATCATTATTACTTCCGCGACTTTCCATTGACTCGGAACATATTCTAATCTTATCGCTGCGTTTATAATGTAAAGGAACTTAACTAACGCTTTTCTAGGTAACGATTTAAGAAGCTCTGCTGTGATTAGGTCGTATCCAGGAGCTTTATTCGGTTTCAGTTTCTTTATTTCTTGTTGAAGTTCGGTCAGCCTTGCATTTCTTACTGTGTAATTGTGAAATGCTATATCCGACGCATTATCATTTTCAGCAAGCGCTTGCCCATCAAATGGTTTAAATGTTTCTTCTAAATGGGCGGCAAAGACTTCTGCTTTGTCTTTATCGTTCTTGGCCCATTCGTTGTCATTTTTCTTGATTGGGGCCGCTTGTATTTTCGGTTTTTTAATGCCTTTTATAGCTTTCCAGAGCGAATAATTGGAATCTTTGTCCGCTGTTAAGCTTTCAATGCTGGTTTGTATTGTCCGGTTTTTAAAATCAATAATGGCCTTTCTTAGCAAGTTACACAAGCGATTCAAATGCGATTTATGTTGCGGAGCACGAGTTTGTTGCCATTTTTTACGCGCTTTTCTCTTCTCCCTTACCATTTCTTTTATTTCCGGTGGATATTTTTGGGCATGATTGATTGGCGTTTTCCTTTGATAGGGAGTATTTTTCCACGCGGCGCGCTGCAGAACTTCAACAAAACGATCAATTTCGATTTCGAGTTCAGAAAACGTCCTAAGTGATACTCTCAGTTCGGTATGTTCTTCAACGTCTTTTTTAAAGCCTTCCCAATCAGTTTTTCTGCTAGTTAGTCTAGCAGGTACATTTTTTTTAATTAGGCGTTCGGTCATCGTTAGAATGATAGGGGAATGATCGGAAGAGAGATCAAAACTTTCATCAATTTTAATACATTTGTCTGGTATTCCTTTTACAACAAAGAAATCGATCAGATCGGGTATTTTGTTGTTATCAGTCGGCCAATATGTTGGTTTACCAGTCGAGTGAAAGTCGCATCTGTGTTGCATGCAGGCGTTGTAAAGTGCTCTGCCTTTTTGTGAGACACATCTTGAACCCCAGAAGGTGTGTTTTGCATTAAAATCACCGCCAATAATAAAATTCGGTCCAAGAGAGTTGAAAATATTTGTAAAATCATTTTTTTCAAGCCTGCAACGCAGTGGACAATAAATAGACGAGACATTGAAAGAGTAATGTCCATTTTTCACGCGTACAGTGCTCACTTGCATTGTTTCATAATCTCTTCAGAGTGTTCGATGCAATCTTTTATGATTAAAGACGATCCGCCTCTGGCTCTTTCCGACGGGTGATAAGCGTGATAGGTACTGTATCCAGTAATGTTTACACGCGATAGTTTCGTCAGGTGAGTTTCACAGATCAAACATATGTCAATGTCATTTTCCCGTAGAAATATTTCTAGCTCTTCTAGTCTTTGTATGAGACCGTTGGCGTTCCATGCAACAATTTTAAGAAGTTTCGTCATGTTCGTTTTGAAATGCTCCTATTGTTAAGCTTATATTCAAGCTTCTCCAACCTGTCGACAATTAGCGTGTTTGTTTTTGTTTGCTCCTCAAGCCTCGCAAGGATAATAGAAATGACGTGAGATACGGGGTTTTCCGAATTATCAGTGTTCGTTTTTATTGATGTTGATGCTTGAGCACGCGTCTGCATGTCAGAATCTGATGGCTTTTCTTTAGGCGCTTTTACCTTAACGCGGTGTGGAATTTGATCGGTGTTTGATGTCGCGGCTTGAGCGTACGTAAGCGCGCCAGGGTCGGCTCGATTGTCTCTAGTCACCTTTCTTGCAGCAGTTTTCGACTTTTCCTTATTTACCGGTTTTGAGGGTGGGTTTTCCGGCTTCATAAGTCGATCTCTTCTTTTTTGTAATTCTTTGGCTACTTCACAGCCTCTGTAATTAGCCGGATGCTTACCATTGCAGTTAATACACGCTGCAGGGGTTTTTTTGTTTACACCACACTCTTGACTAAGATGTTTACCGGCGCATTTGACACATCGCGGTTCTTTTCGGCAATATGTTTGCGTATGGTTGAATCCTTGGCATCGCTTGCACTGAGGTATCAACCTTGTATTCTTGCGCATGGGTTCGATTTTGACTACGACATTCAGAATTGTTCTTATTTCGTAAATCTTTTCTAAACTCTCAGCCTTATCAAAGGTTAGCATAAAAAGAGGAAGCTCGCGCTTAACCATCGTTTCCTCGCCTTCCAATTTTTGCTTTTCCCGTTTAATTAAGTTTACCGCATCGACGATTTTAAAGTTTTTGTTCTTCAAATCGTGAACAACGTCTTCCTTTCGGCATGAGGCATGAAGTCCTCTAGCTACGACTCGTATCGGTCTTTCAGATTTATTTTCATAAGTGTACCACTGGATTTTTTCAGTATTCAGTTTATTAGATACTGAGCGGTAACTGTCTGAGTCCTTTACGTTTACTTTCCATTTGTTGTTGTTGAGCGATGTTACTTCAAAATCGGATAGCAACAAAGGTTTGAGAAAAGAATGCAGTTTATTATAGTCTGCAATTCCGATCACGTATATTGGTGGCGGTGGTCGTACCTTATTTCGTGGATTTTCTTCGGCACGCGTGATTATTTTGTCAGGCTGTTCTTTACCTTCTCGTTTTAAGTGATAAGTTAAAGATAAGTAGAAGGGGGTAACAGATACTGTCCTTACAGCTTCTTAAAACCAATGCTGGAATACCATCCACTCCTGCACTTGCCGATGGTTTTAGATTGCTAAGAGCTAGAACGATGTCATGCAAATCGAGATAAATGCAACCAATATCCACTCTTTGATCGATTACGTTGGCTGGAGCTAAGTGGATCGAAGTGTTATTTACGTATACAGATTCGAAAAATCGAGCAAACAATTCGCAAGAAGTTCCAATATTATTGGATTCTACGTTTTCATACGACATAATCTCCGGAATACCATACGTATTACGCTTATGCTTTATAAAACTCCAAAAGCTTTTGGCATCAGTTACTAGCTTGCTCTCGATATCCATAATATAATTTCTGTGGAGAAACCTGCTAAGTACGCATAACTGTTTTCTCAAGGTACAAAAGCCAGCATAATCAACCAAGTTTTGCGACTTTTTGTACCGTTTAAGTGCTTTAGTTTTAAGGTTCTTTAAATTCATTAACCGACGATTATACCAAGGGGGTTTAGAGAGTTTCTTCTTGAAAGTTAATGGCACATACATTTCAAACCCAGAGTTAATAATAGCTATAAAACGAGCATACATCTCATTAAGACTAAGTTTATAAAATTCCTCCTTCCAATCGAAGGAATTAATCCAATTGTTTAGACCAGTAAAATTTGCTTTAAAGAAATTAAAATAACTACAATTACTGTTAATATTAACCGGATCCAGAATAGAATAAAATTCAAATTCGAACTCAGTTTGCTTGTGATAGATCGAGTTATTAAGTAATTCACAAGAAGCAGAATTTGATTTTACTTTTAATTCCTTTACACAAACAAATAAAAGATCTAATAATCTGTTTAATTAATTGTGGACAGTGTTAACTTGCGAGAGGTTCAAGGAATATAAAAAGTCTATACAATTAAGTTCATACTCTATATAACAATTCGTAGGGATTAGCATATTATCTTCATCTGACCACGTCCACTTAACATCGGGAAAATTAAAATCCCCTAACATGCATAAGTAGTGAGATGTCTTATTATAAATTTTAGATATATGCTCAATATTATCTACACCCCGCGCAACAAAAAAAGCCGCATACGGGTTTTCCATTTTTTTGCGCTAATTACCTTTAAGGGATTCCCCGAATTATATTTTATTGCTTCCGGGTCAGGTAATGCACATTTTGGAATGTGTCGGAATTCATTCTGGCAGTATTTAACACTGCGTGCAGTTGTATTTCTTAAATAAAAGTGAAAAGAGTATATCGCGATGTCTAAAAGGGTACAATTGAGTAAAGAAAATAAGGCAGTTATCGTCGCCTTATCCAAACAGAATCAGTCATTTCGTGAAATTGCTCGACAAATTGGATGTAATGAGAGTTTTGTAAGAAGATTCTGTAACAAATATCGTCGGGATCACAATCTGGACAGAAAAATTGGCACAGGATTGAAGAGATGTACCACTGTTCGGGAGGACCGGGAACTGAAGAGGCTAAGCTTGAGAAACAGGTTTAAAAATGCATCGGAGTTAAGAGCTGACTTGCGAGAAGCTACTGAGGCTGAAGTTAGCGTCAGAATTATCCAGAATCGTCTCAACGAGATGGGTTTGCTAGCAAGGAGACTAGCGAAAAAGCCACTTCTGACCAGCAAAATGAAGAAAACGCGGCTTAGCTGGGCTAAGGAAAGGCAAAACTGGAGTGTTCAAGATTCGTCAAATGTGGTGTTCTCTGATGAGTCCAAGTTTAACCTAATCGGACCGGATGGGAAGCAGATAGTTCGTCGTAGAAAAGGGGAACGCTACAATGACGAATGCATAGCTCACACCGTAAAACATTCTCCTTATGTTATGGTGTGGGGATGCATCACCGCAATCGGAGTTGGATCCCTAATTATGCTCGAGGGCACTGTTAACGCCATGCAGTACAAACAAATTATCTTAGATGGTGTTGTGCCGAGTATGGAAATGATAACAGCAGAAACATCAAAACCAATTTTTCAAGATGATTCAGCACCTTGCCCCCGAGCAAAATCTGTGAGTAATTCGAGGTTTTTTTTTCATATTTATAGGTGTTTTGAAAATCTTATGATTTTAATTTTTAAATTTCTCCACAGATTAAAACTTTGAAAGAAGAATTAGGAATAGAATCCCTAATTTGGCCGGGAAACAGTCCAGATCTCAACCCCATCGAAAATGTCTGGGCTCTTATGCGAAAGAAGATCCAAGATAAAAACCAAAAACCATGCAGCATCTAAAGAGCATCATTGAAGAAATGTGGTTCAATGAAATTAATAACAATTACCTCGGTAATCTCTATGCCTCCATGCCAAATAGGGTTCATGACGTTGTTAGGCCGAAGGGTGGTGCTACGAAATACTAGAATCATTTTTTAGTATTATGAAAGTCTTAAATTATGTAAAAAGGTTTCTTAGTTAATAAAAATATGAAAAAAGAAATTTGCTTTTCAAATTGTTGCTCTTTTTTTAATTTATGTATATTGATAGTACTTGGGTAATATCTGATATTTTGTAGTCTGATCTTCACGATCATTACTTTTTTTCAATTAGGCTACGAAATGTATTGTCAAATTGGGGAATGTGTTAAATTAAATGTTAAACATCAAAAATACAAAGTGACTAGGCAGTGATTTATTAGATTTCTTCCATTTTGTTAAAAATTACCATGTGCGGCTTTTATTGTTGCGCGGGGTGTATGTGTTTAAAATAAGTACTTGCAATACCATTTGACGGAACATAACTAGCAATGATTATTAGTTGGGAATCTGGATTTACATTAATTAAAATACATAATTGTTCTACTTCAGTTATTGGCAATGATATTTGCTTACAAGATAGAGTGGATCGAATAGCAATAAAAATTCCACCTCCACGGTCCATTTGACCAACATTCGTGAACTTCGAAGGAATTTATTCGATATTATTCCCATAAACCAGCTGTTTTGGTACTAAGCGAAACACAGGTAGTTGAAGATTCTTCCGATTTGAAACTGCCTGGATATAACTTAGTATCATTATTCTTTCCCCACCGTGGCCTCGCCGTTTACGTCCGTAGTAATATTGCTTACCTACAGTATGGCCACTGTTCCAACTCGGAATTTAATTTCAAATGGCTAAAATTCACCGTCCATAAGCAAATAATCCACTACTGCTTTATTTACAGAAGCCCTAGTGCGGACAGCAACTCAACTTCTGACGAGTATCATACTGAAATCGTCATTGCGGGCGACTTTAATACACACAATTCGGATTGGCTTCAACATTTTGGCCAGACAACACCCGAAGGAAGGTATGTTGAACTTTTTGCTGAGATAAACAATTTGACTCAGCTTGTAATTGAGCCTACACGTATACCGGACATTGAAAGTCATTCTGCCAACACTTTGGACTTGTTTCTAAATTCGCACCCTGATAAATACACTATTGATGTTTTAGCGCCCCTAGGTCGGTCTGACCATAATATCGTATCAGCTAAATTCTCGTACTCCGACCACTCAGTTAAAGAAAAAACTCCTAAAAGAAAAGTATGACAATACGAGAAAGCCAACTGGAACGGTCTTAATAGCTTCTTTAGAAGTTTTAACTGGTCGCTATGCTTCCTCGATAGCGACGTGGATGCCGCAGTTGATATGATCACCAACACTATCCTCTTACGTATGAATGACTTTATTCCTAACAGAATAAAGAGCATTAAACCTAAGGCAAACTCGTGGTTTGACCAGAGCTGTAAAGAGGCTTTCAGGTTAAAAGAAGTAAGCTTTCGGTCTTATAAAGCCAGAAAAGACTGCAATGCCCATATTCGACGTGTAAAATTCTTACATGACTAAAAATTGAGGCAAAAAATCCTACAATGTCCCAAAGGTAGTAAAAATTGTTGGACATTCGTCAAAAATATTAAAAATTCTGCTTCGTCTGCCATCCCCACGCTCATTTACAATGACATTCCAGCTGTCAACTCCTTAGACAAAGCTAATCTGCTTGCTGCTCACTTTGCAGCGAACTCCACGCTGCCAGATAATGCTTTGACTCCACCTGTATTTGAGAGCGTCAAATTTTCCAAAGGCATTTGACAGAGTTTGGCATCAGGCTCTTTTGTCGAAAATGCGTGCATATGGCGTCGAAGAGTCTCTTCTTCAATGGATTAGAAATTACCTTTCGGGGCGTTCAATACAAGTTGTTTTGGACGGCTTCAAGTCTGCAATTCACCAAATAAATGCTGGTGTTCCCCAAGGCTCTGTTTTGTCTCCGACTCTCTTTCTTATTTTCTCTAATCCATTTCTTCGCTGATGACAGTACCCTCAGTTTTTCAACAACACATGGTCTAGGACTAATCCAGACAAAGTTCAAACACTTGCAGATTACTTTAAAACAACATTCACCAATTCTATCAACCAAACTAACACCTCGTTGCCTCAAGTTAACTTTACGACGTACAGGACAATAAAAGCATTTAGCGCAAATGAAATAAAACACTTCCTCCATATACTAGACTAAATATAAAGAAGACACCTGGTTATGACATGATAACAGGAAGAATGTTAAAAGAACAACCAGATACGGCAATTAAATACCTAAGGATTGTTTTTAATGCCATTCTTAGGCTAAAGAACTTACCAAAAGTTTGGAAAGTATCAAAAATATACGCCATACCAAAGCCAGGCAAGGACGCTACAAGATCAATATCTCCAAGTTATTTGAAAAATTGCTTCTCGACCGTATGGAAATAGCCATACAACAAAAAAGCCTTATCCCCAACCATCAATTCGGATTCCGTAGACAATATTCAACAATTCAACAAGTTCATAGAGTAACAAGGTCCTTAACATTCGATATTGTTTGGCATAAAGGACTTCTACAAAAATTAAAACGAATGCTACCAGACTACTATCCTCTTATTAAGAGCTATTTAAACGAGAGATTATTTTATGTACAGTACAATGACGGATATTCAGACATGTGCAAAGTAGACGCAGGTGTTCCTCAAGGAAGTGTTTTGGGACCGATATTATACCTTTTATATACAGCTGACATACCAAAACCAAGGAATCTTTGGTTGATATCTTTGGGAAGCAAAAGGCTTAGGGAATGCTCACTGTTTTGGGGAAAGCTGTAGGCGATCCGCACTCTGATTATGGCGGAACAATAGTCACTTTTCTAACAAAAACGAACCACGAAAAATGAAGCTACTTTATTTAAAATGTTATTGCTAAACTTATTACAAATAATTGATGCTCGGGTACATCCTACTCGTTCGAGTCTTGTCAGACAAAGAGAACGAACAAAGAAAGAAAATGGCTGACATGACTCCCGGAAAAGGAGTATATAAGCAAATGAGTGAAGTAAGTGGGGATCGACCAACTTTGGGTGTAATCGACACGTGGTGCCATCTGTGTATTCGACGCAAGATGAGCAGTGGATTGAGCTAAGGGTGCGCTGCCATTAGTTTGGTTTAAACACTCACAGTTGGTTAACGCTAATACGGGCTATTTCAGAAAATATTATTCCTAGTAGGACGGAGTATATGGTCCCTCACATTAACTTTAATATCAGATACAAGGCTAGAATTTCTTACAGAAGCGCTTGAGAATCTGCAGAAATGTTAATCGACTCTGCGATAGAGATATACTCAGATGGATCTGAGGCAGAGTATGGGTGCAGGAGTTTTCTTCAGTGTACCCGATGTAAACATTGCCAGACACACACCGGATCACTGTAACGTATTTCGTGAAAGTTGGATTACAGGATACAACGGCTTTTCGGGTAACTACAGAGCAGATAAGCAAAAGAGGACGTTGGTCGGAACTGCACCGAAAACAGAGAGGAACCGTCCACTCCCTTAGAACCGATAAAATTCCGCCAGAAAAATGGCAAATAACAGGTAGAATAGTATCAGTACTTCTCTTTCGTCGAAACAGACCTGGCTTAACCTGGGTCTGAAGGGAACGGAGAGTCTTCTAATGGGAGCCTTCGCGAGACACTGCTTGCTAGGTTAGTAAGCTATTAGAATGGGTGTGCACTCCAACGATTTCTACAGAAGAAGACGAGGAGGAGTAGGAAACAATTACTCACCTTTTTTGCACCTGTTGAGAAGAAAACCCCTAGCGGAATAGTTCTACGAAGATCTTAACAACTTGGCTAGGCTTGATATTTACAAAATAGAGAAATGTCTTTGGATCTGGGAGTAGATGGCTACCACCGCCACTGTTACCCATTTTTATTTTTATTATCTTCCTTGAGGAAGAAACCAGTCGTGTAGGGTTCCTGGTGCCACTAATCCGGTTTTTCTAGTCGTATCGCAATGGATCTATCCTTGGTCTAAGTGTGTCAAGACCGTAGAGGGGACAGCCACCTAACCTAACCTACCTTTTGCCCTTACAATACATCAGTCCGGATGAATTTCCCGATAGCAAAAACTCTACAATTCGCTTCAAACACTTAAAACAAACAAAGCTTCAGCAAGAACATCGGCACCCACCTATAGATAAGGCTTGGTAAACCGAAACCTTCCCAAAGAAATTCCTAGAGAAGACACCAAGTTGCGACTGTCCGCTTAAAAGAAGAGTCGATTATATGGGTGCTGCACTCAGAATGTCATAAAAACAACTTCAAATGTTCTGAACACACCGTTAAGATACCCAATGGGACAGCTTTAGGAGAGAATGGGTTAGGAATGATCTGCGAAAGAATTACTACGAGTACTCGTACATACCCTACCAGGCAATGGAACCTACTAGTGTCTACCTTAGAGGAAAGAAAAGTAAAAAAGAGCGAAAAAGAGAAATGTTCTTATTTCTATCTTTCTTATATTTATTCCTTATCACTTCTTATTGGCATACACATTTTCATCGTAATTATAATAATTATAATGATTATAATCATTCACCCCAAAATCTTGGTCATCATCCACGGTTATATCATCGTCATCTGCTTCTTGTGCGTTTTTATTAGAAGAACGTTTATTACCACCTATTATAGGTGGCAGAGGGCCAGGAGGTCCTTGTGGTCCTTGTAGTCCTTGTGGTCCTTGTGGACCTGGTGGTCCTACTGATCCCATTCTACCTCTTCGACCTTGGCCACCTGGATTGCCTCGCACTCCGGGAATACCCGGCCTTCCGTCTGGACCTTGTTCACCAGGTGGTCCAATTGGTCCTCGTGGACCCGGATTACCTTTCTGACCATCTTCACCGCTTTCACCTGTTGGACCTTTAGGTCCGGGATGTCCTGGTGGACCAGGTGGTCCTGGTGGTCCGATAGCCACTTGTTCATAATAGATCGGTTGACGATTGTTGTTATTTTCACCAAATGTTAATGGTTGGACGCCGTACGCCAAACACGCACCTACAGGACAAAAAAAAAACAAAAATTATTTGAATAAAAAGAGCTGGACCAGTATTCAAGGCTCACAAAAGAGTGCTGATAGAAGAAGCCTCATGGTTGTATGAAATCTGGTATCTGATTGATTCGGAGTATGAGTTTTATACACAAATTTATCATAGATGTCAATCTTGCAGACGTATCTTCCACTCCCCTTAGCAGAGTTTTGCCAATGAATTTAAAATTAATTCACAGAGAACAAATGCAAATTAGCATCACCTTAAGGCAAACAAAAAAAAAATGTCAGAAGAATAAATAGTTTGAGTCAACAGCCTCATTTGCATATCTTGATTTCCTTAAATTGCAATTTCAACAAATAATTTGCCCTTTTTTATAGCCTATTCCATATTAAGTTTGACTGTGAACGCTGGATAGATTATAAAGATAGACCACAACTGATTAACAACTTTATGTGTATATTGCAATGGCTGGCCGGCACCTTGAGTCAAAAGATGTTTACATTTGATAATCCGTTTCCTCCTTTTCAAATTTCAAAGAGATAGAATATCGTAGAGACTATTTCAGCGGCAGATCTTTTGCAAAAATCAGGTCGAGATATAGAATTTGCGGGAAAAGAATTTCTCAACTGTATGTAGGTACCACTCACTAAAACGTTTTTTATCCTTCAGTGCTTACATATTTTCCCAACAAGTCTATCCAGAGTTTGTCTGTTCAGTGCACATAGATACTTTACATGGACGCAGCTTTTTCTTCTGTACAAAGTACAAGTTAGCATGAAGATGTAGTAATGGTCTCACGTTTAATGCCCGATGCCACGAAATTCTATTCATGTATTCGACATCATTTAACCCTTATTCTGTCTCCTTCTTCTTTGCTTTACGCTGAAGTTATTGCATCCCTACTGGTCCGCTTGTGGGGTTTGTCGGTTTGACATCAGGAAGTACCGGCAGACTTCCCGGTTTCGGATCACTTCGTCACTGAGGCCAATCAAATGCTGGTGTTTTTGCATTTGTGTGATCCAATTGTTTTTTGGTCTGAGCGATTGTGTAGGACCATTGATTGATATTGCCTTTTTGACGGGGTTCGAATAATCTCTCCTTTGCACATGACAATACCAACTGAACCGGTCGTGCTTCGAGGCTTCCTCGAATCTTGAACTTCTTATTCTATCAAGCTTTGTTACTCTTGCTGTCATGCGAAGCATCTTCATCTAAGCTGCCGTTAATTTGCCCTCATACTTTTGGTAGGAAACTATTACTCACCTCTTTTGCACCTGTTAAGAAGAAAACCCTTAAGGGAATAGTTCTATGAAGATCTTAACAACTTGGCTAAGAAATGTCTTAACACTGCTACGGTTACCCATTTTAATTTTTTTTATCTTCCTTTAGGAAGAAACCGGTCGTGTAGAGTTCCTGGTGCCGCTAATCCGCCTGCCTGAGCGGGGACAACCACCTAACCTAACTTTTGCCCTTACAATACATCGGTCTTTAATTTTTTTTGTACCCCAGAAGTTGACTGAGGATGATGTTTGGTCACTTATGGTAGGAGCAGGGACTGTTTTTCCTGGGGGCTTGGCTCTGGGGTACGGTGATGAAGTATTCATTCTCACTGCGAAAGAACATATGCGGATATTGCTTCTCGGCCGTTTCAAGAAGAAATTAAGATTTCAGGGTCCTCTATAATTCGATATAATCGGGGTCCCTAGGCAATTACCTTATTTACCTATGGTATAGTACGCCTGTTCGTGCATGACACCAAATTAAATATGGGATTACGTTTCCTTTGAAAAAGGTCTCCCCTCCAATTAAACTCGATTTAATAAGAGGGATATGTAAACAAACGCAAATTGTTTGAAAGGATAACAACTATAGGTATCCGCATGTATACGAGGACTATAGTAATTTGCGGTTATAATTGCAACCATTTTCCGTGTAACTCATTAATTTCATTTTCAATATTCGTAGAATTATTACCCAACAAACAGCTTACAGAATTTGTATAAACAAAAATCCAATTCGATAAATCTTCCTAATTCGCCACCCAATTTCAAGCAAAACAAAATAGAATCCATGAAAGTACCCATCAACTATTGGTTCACCTTAATTATTGATCTCCAATATCCTGACGAATACCCTGCATAGAAAATCGGGAAATCCCCATAAACACACACACGCACCTTTTTTTTTCTCGGAATTATTTTTGTCCTCTGGAAATGGTCAAGGACTCGAACAAAAGATTTATGTAAAAAGGAAACAGCTGGACACCAGACGTTACAATACTTTTCCCTTTTTTTTTTTTTCTGTTTTCTTTTTGGGGATTCAATTCTGAGTAACAAAACCGGGACAGGAATAAAGTGACAAAAGGTTTGCATTTTTTTTTTTTTTCTCCTCTTTCCATGTCAGGACTTTTACCCCCACACCCGGTCTATTGTTTGGGGATTTATTGTGGTCTACATTTGATGATGAAAATTGAAGAGAAAAAAAAAAAAAAAAAAAAAATCAGCAAATAAAAGTTTTTCTTCATCGCGTCGGTATACGAGTAGCCCCGCATCGTTTTTAGTCCTGCCGCCATGGGTATTGTGGCTTTTTGGTTGGTATAGTGTGTGTGTGAGGGGGGGTTTCAAAATAGAGGAATTCCTTTAGGGAGTTAACCATAAAAATTTACCCTGAACTTTTGCTGCATACGATTTTATTATATAGTTTAGATACTCGTATATATATTTTTTTGCTTATCCTTTGTCCTTTAGTCATTTTTCTCGCTATCGTCTTGTATGAATGTGTATGAGTCAGCTGTCAAGGAAGTGACATTTTGATGTCCTTCGTCATAGTATGGAATCTTGAGAAATATTTCCTTGAATTCAGCAACTAAAGAGTAGGAAGAAGTTATTATGGTTTAGACCAGCCATAATCCATCTTTTCAGATTAATTTTAGTTCATCTGTTTAGAGACCGGCGACAAGATCAAAGTGGTGTTTCTAGCTACGAGTAATGAATTGACACCACACTATTGCGTTCTTTAGTTTCTTATTTAAATTGCTCACACACAGCTTCTATTGGTCATACTAAATATATTTTGAAGAACTTCACGAGGGGCCACTGGATAAATTGGAAGGCTTTTATAAAAACTCCATCTGTAGCATGACAAGTAAACCTTGGAATTCACTCCCAGGAGATATTGCGAAAAACTATAATTGGGCGCCATTTTTTGAAGATTGTCGCGCGAGCTGCTGTGGTGAAGTAAACAATTCAGAACCTTTTCAACAGGTTTAAGTCCTTGCTAATAATTAAATCTGCAATTCGTCTTGCAGGATAAGACTACCTATTGACTGGACTAAAAGGGATTGATCGCAACAAACATGAGTTTCGATTCTGAACAGGTTCCTAGCCTTAACCTCATCTGTCCCTACGCCGTCTCGGTAAACACCAAAGATTGAACCTACGACCTTCTAAAAGCGACCTATGCTTGTGCTTGCCACTTGTAAATGAAGACACAAAGGTCTTTAAAAAAAAGAAGTTAGACACCAATGGTGATTAACAAAATCCTGTCAAGACTTGACAGAGACGGAGCCAAAGTGGTCGCGTATGTGTATGACGTTGTAATCCTAGTATCGGGGATGTATCCATTCGTGATGACTAGAATCATGAACGGTGCTTTACATAAGACCTCTAGTTGTGGACGTGAACTTAATCCAAACAAAACTGAACTGATGCTATTTACCACTAAAATCAAAATACCGACCTTTGCGCCTCCACGGCTAAACAATTGAATACTTTCTCTATCCTCCAGCGCCAGGTAATTTGGAGTAATACTCGATCCAAAGTTTAGCTGGAAAGTTAACATAGAGCATCGAGTCAGGAAGACTTGCATAGTAAAACCTTTGGTAAGGGATGGGGACTTCGTCCAAAGATGGTCTTGTGGATGTACACCGCTTTCGTATGTCCTATCCTCACTTATATACTGGTTTGGTGGTCCGCCTTGAGTAAGGACTAAAACATTAAAAAATGATGCAGGGTTCAAAAATCAGCAGCAATAGGCACAACGGCTGCCATGCGGACCAACTGAACTCTTCTGCACCTTCTACCTCTTGACCATCATATCAAAAACATCGGTTGTGTAGCGCAGAAAGACTCAAAGACAGTCGAGGCTTTGTTACCAAGGAATCTAGCAAAGACTCTTACTGATTACACTACACCCAAACTGAACTTCAAGAAAGACTTCTCTTAGTCGCTTAGAGGCGACGTGATGTTCGAAACAACAGTTTTCACTGACGGTTTAAAAATGGAATATGTAGTTGGTGCGGGAATCTTCTCAAGACCACTGCAAATTTCGGAGTCTTACCACCTTTGTGAGTCGTCCAGTGTACTAAAGAGCGGAAATGCTGGCAATACGCCAGGTGATTCAGAGTCTCAGAAACCATCCTACACCCAAGCGAAACGTCGCCGTTGATAGCCAGGCCTCAAGCCATAGATTCAGCTACATCATTTTCCAAAGAGGTAGAATAATGTAGGGAGGAATTCGACCTGCTGGACCGTCGGTTTAAGGTCAGTTTTATCTGCGTTCAAGGCCTTGCGGAGGGTCCACGTTCCTCTGAGATGTGTTAAAAGAGAAATCTTCTTCTGCACTTTCTATTGAAGGCCGACTATTGATGGGACAGGCTGCCTAACTGCGTAATATCCAAGAAGATATGGCCCAACGATAATTGGGTCGAAGCAAAAGAGCCTCTAAACAGGATTCGCTCGGACATCACCAGGTTTGAGGCGACCAGCACGGGTCACTGGCTAATAGGAATATATGCAGCCAGGCTTCCATGCATCCCTTTTAACACACACCGCCGCAGTTGTGGGAGCATTAGCAAGAAGGAGACTGACTCTCTTCCACTTCCTCTGCGGATGCCCGGCACTAGGTTGAGCCACGCTTCGCACACTGGGTAAACCCTTCTTCGACGACCTGATTGGGTGATATTATCAGTTTCTTGAACTACACGGTCTTGTATCAGAACTACTTACGGAGGCATTAGTTGTTGAGAAGAAGGATGAGCTGAACACCTGACCAAAAGAAATATGCCTAGGGAGCCTTTAATAGAACTGAATTTTCTCCAGCATCTAAGAAATTTGGGGGACCCTTGCGATGCGTTAAAATAAAGAAGAAAGCTGTGAAAGAACTATCGAGTGTGTAAAACTATTTGCCTATGGGGCATCTTATCAACTAGCCCGTGGAACTTATTAGTCGACTGATTGTTGTGCAGACTTACAAAGGAAATATACCTGGATATTTACTTTACTGACGACGATCGATTGAGCGAATGCTGGTTTTGTCTGATTTTCATGTCATAAGCTAATGTAGTCTCTCAATCCTTCGAAGTTAGTATCGTTTGGTATAGTTAAGTACCTGACATCCACCTGGATTTAAAGTTAATCTTTCTAAAACATCTTGAGATGAAAAACGCCATCAACAGACTCCATGGAGACTCTCCTTACTTAACGTCTTCTACATACTTTCGCATAGAGTTAAGCCATAAAAGCAGTATGTCTCATGCGTAGGGACATTGTTAGGATAGAAAGCACCTACCTATATATGTAGTTCGCAATTCAATTGAACTCGCTAACTCACAGGATCGTAAAAGAGCTAGCCGATTGAAAGATATGTACAAGGTGGGGTCAAAGTATTGTCATAATGTGAATTGGCTACCACTTTGTTAGAAATGAACAAAATTGGGCTCTGTTTTTACGAAAAGTTTATCTCAAGCTGTAAAATTCATTACATTAAGTTGAAAAAATGATATCGGCTAAATGATCAACTGTTGAGGAGATGCACATTTGTGTTCGTCTTACGGAATTTTGAATTGCTTCTCGCAAGACATCTGGCTCCAAATTGGTGATTTCTTCTTCAATGTTGACTTTCGAGACTTGTAAGCTTTGTGGTTTGTTGTAGTAAACTCTTGATTTTAAAAAGCCCCGTCAGATCTACCTTTCCGGCCCGCTACTTCAAATCGACAAAACGGGAGATCACACTGCCTGGAAATTGGTGCTTCAAAATCTCCATCGTTGCCCGAACTGTGTGAGCGGTTAGTCCGTCCTGCTGGAACCAACAATGCTCGAGACCCAATTCAGCAACTTGTGCCAAAAAAACTCGTTTACCATCTGTCTGTAGCGCTCACTAGTTACGGTTACGGTGGTGCCGTTGACGTCCTCAAAAAAATAAGGGCCAATCACTTTTTCACTGCAAATGCCGCACCAAACAGTCACTTTGAGGGAATGCAATCGCTCTTCGTGCATTTCATAGGGATTCGCATGGAGCAGAACGACAAGGAAAACGACGACGAAATTCACGCCGCGTTAAAACAACAGACAGGATATTGGTCAAATAAGCAGTAACAATAATTCCGCGTTCTTCAGGTGTGTATCGCTCCATTGCTTGTTGTCAACTAATTCTCTATCTGTCTACAACATAAATGTCAAAACACAATGGCATTTGACGCCATTTGCAAAAGTGATGTCACATTCACATTATGACATTACTTTTGCCCCACCTAGTACAGGGTGTCCGGTGGCAGATTTATGTTTTAAAATGTGAATATCTCAAAAAGTTATGAACGGTGGGAGGGAGGTTGGCGTCATTTAGATCACCAAGAGTACGGGTTTGTCAGTCACAATGCCACAGTGGTCGCGAGAGTATCGTACATATGTTCGCTATCGAGGCGTTTTATTTGCGTGACCCCACGTCGATAAATTTGTTCACACTACAATGTTCGGCGATCGAGCGATGGACCGTAAATTGAATTCATTCGTGGGTGCAAAGATTCCGTGAAACTTCTTCAACTCTGAATACCCCTCAGCGAGGGCCCAGAAGAAGATCTAGGACCACCGAAAGCATTCGAAAGGTGCAACGAAGCTAGCGTGAAAATCCAATAATCTCAGTGCGGAAAAGAGCGACTGCTTTCTACAGAAAAACTTAAAATGTCACCCTTTTAGGACTCAATCGGTGCAAGAACTTAAAGAAAATGACTTTAATTTACTCAAAAACTTTTGCGAAACAATGTTGGAGAGATTTCGCACTGTGGGCTGTATCTTCTGGAGCAATTTTCGTAAATTCCAGAGAACAAGCGATGAATGTGAACAGCGAAAATTATGGCCTCACAGATTGTTTTTTAGCTAATATCTCACTTATCACACACGTGGTTTCAACAGGATGTAGCGACTCCGCATACTGCTAGAACCTCCATGAATTTCCTGCGTGAACAGTTCCCACGAAAACTGATTAGCCGCTTTGGAGACGTCCCGTGGCCACCGAAGTCCCCAGACTTAACCCCTATGGGGGTACAACAGAAGTAAAATTTACGCTAATAACCCGCGGTCTGTCACAGAGCTGAAGAAAAATATCCTCCGTGAAATTCACGACATCCAGCCAAGCATGCTGCAGAACTTGGCAGGAAACACAGTGGTCCGATTCCAACAGTGTGTACGGCATTTCGAAGATATCATATTCAAAAAATAAAATCCACATTCTTTCTTATTAAACTAAGTAATAAAACAATATGCACCATAGTTTTGTTTTATTGACGTTTAAAAACATAAATCTGCCACCGGACACCCTGTACATGGAGCAGAACAGTTGACGGGGACACGTTCGTAGCTCGTTGCCCGGGCAAGGTGTGTATGCATGGTGAGTTTTCAATAAAATAAATACTCCTCGTAACAGACTTGAATATTTTCGAGCGGATATCCTCTCTCTTGGATCAGAATTATAAGTTAGTCTTTGGCCAAAGCTCTTTATATAATAGTATCTTTTTGGCAAACCTTTAAACCCTCCAAAACCATTGCAGCCTCAGCTACTTGACTCTAGCTTCTCACATTGCAATTACTTTTATAGAATGTGCGCCAAAAACTTGGTCACCTAAATTTTCTTCTTTATTTCATAAGTCGCTCTGCAGTTCCTTTCGTCCTAGCACGTGGATTACATGTACTCGTATCTAACACTGTATAGTGTTATTTACGTCCGAAAGTTTCCAACTTGATTTCAATCTAAATGGTGTGGAGGATTCTCGTTTTTTTTTTTTTTTGTAGAAATTACTTCTCTCTTTATCGTGTCAGTAGAAATATCAGTACAGGAATACGAGTATCTTATCGCGCAATAATTTCTTATAATCGTTGCGAACATGGCGGAGAGGAAAAAAAAAAAAAAAAAAAAATCCGACCGATATTCATTTCGTTTCTTGTGCTCTACGTGTTGTGTGAATGTGCATTTCATTTTTAATTATAGTGTGAAACATTAAAAATCCCATTAAGCAGAGCAAAGGCCTTTGAAGTGTAGCTCTAAGGAAATGGCGTACTTCCGCATGGATTCTTAAGAGAATCCTTGTCGACCGTAATAAAAATTAACACTAGAATCTTACAACATTCCGGTTCCGATATAATAGTGACTTTTTTTTTCTTTTTTCTCTGTTGGTCTCATTTCTATCTTAAATCTTGAAAAAACGGTGGAAAAAATTACAATTTTCTCAGGCAGCATCAGAGGAGATGTCCTTTTTTTTGTCGGGGATAACTTAATCTAAAGCATTATCGTTAAGTGGAAACACGTTCCATTTTCTTTTGACCTACTTTACCAATCCGCATCCTTTTTCAAAGGAGGTGGTGCAGAATGCACTTGGGCTTTTGATAAAACCCCAGTGCATACTCCAATGCTGAGTGGTGTGACAAGCGCAGCCAAGGCCGTAAATGATGAAATGTTAAATATCATCAACTGAGGTGTGCTGAATATTTTTTTCCTTGAAAAGCTTAATGTAATTTACGTTTCGTGGAAAGGCCACGAATGGCTTATTTAATAAAATAATTAAAAACATTTTCTTTTTTGGTTTGGTTTTTCATAAGAATTCCATAATGCCATACTGCCTACTTATGTCCTATATCACCTTGTGGGTCCTAGGGCGTCGACTACGCCTACGCGCCATCGTGTACGGTTTCTGGCAATGTTTCTCAGCTTGGCCGTGCTTCCTTCCCGACTGCTCTACGCCATGTTCTCCTTGGACCACCAGGTCTTCTGCCGTTCTGAGTTAAGGGGTTCCATTGCATAGCATGGTTCGCTATGGAGCTGTCACCCTTTTGGAGCGTGTCACCAATCCACTTGCACTTCCGTTGTTGGATGGTTGTGCCTATTGGTTCCTGACCCGTACTCTCGTAAAGGTGTTCATTAGAGATACAATTGGGTCAAAAAATCCTTAAGATGTTGCGCAGGCAGCTATTAATAAACGTTTGCAGCTTTCTGGTGATAGCAGTGGTCACTCCCCACGTGCTGCATCAGCACGGATTCAACGTTGGAGCGGAACAGTCTTAGCTTGGTATTCAAACTGATTGCATTGCTTTGCCATATTTTGGACAACATCCTTTGCTTTGGCGATTCTGTTGGCTATATTCCTACTGTCATTTGGTGGAGGTCCATAATTCTCTGAGAGAGTAAGCATACGTCGTCAGCGTAGTCGAGATGTTTAAGTTGGGATGTAAGAGTGCATCGAATTCCTCCGTTTCCCGTCGACAAAGCTGCACGAAGCACATCGCTAATCACCAATAGGAATAGTATTGGTGAAAGAATGCAGCCCTGTCTTACCCCACTTTGGATGTCAAATTCCTCAGACAACCTTCCTCTATCAGGAATACCTCTCCTGCGTAAGGCACGCCAAATAAACTCCCTGTTAATACTATCGAACGCCTTCTCAAAATCGATGAAAAGCAGGTGAAGTGGTGATCGATATTCAACGCACTGTTCGATGATAGGGTGTTGATGTGGTCGACACAGGAGGATCCAGAGCGGATACCTGCTTGTTCGGCATCGAGTGTGTCTTTGAGTTGTTGTTTGATTCGCTCCAGGATGATTTTAGATATTATCAGGCAGCACGCCAGTTCTTTCTTAGGAAGCTTGACGATCATTCCCTTTTTCCACTCATCAGGAAAGCTCTCGGCTTCCCAAGCTCTCTCTATAAGTGGAAGCAGAAGCTCAGCCAATGTTGTTGGCGCTGCTCGTAAGAGCTCTGCGGGAATACCGTCAAGTCCGAACGCCTTCTTGGTTTTAAGTGCTTGATCGAGGTAATGATCTCATCCTTACTGGGAATCGCGGTGCGTATTCGGGCACCTCAGTCTGATTTGGGAGCATATTGCTAGCGAATACACGGTTTAAAACCGTAGGAAAATGCTCCTTCCATCTCTTAAGCTGGTCCTCTAGGCTATTCACTGGGTGTTGGCTGGAGCCGCGACCACCTGTCAGCTCTTTAGTGATTCTGTAGACAGTCCTACTATCGCACCTTCGCGCAGGATCTTCTGCTTCTGTAGCCAGCGCGTTGATGTAGTTGCGCCTGTCACGTCGCACGCTACGCTGAACTTCTCTCATCTTCATGCAATATAGGGTCTCTAGCTCATTACTCCCTTCTGCTGGAGCGGTTGCAATGCGAGCTTCAGCTGTTTCCGTTCGTCAATCCGTCTCCAGGTATCCTCGGAAAGACACGCCCTATGCCTTTCCTGTGATCCACCGACAATTCTTTCAGCACCAGATGTAAAAACATTTTTCACAGCACACCAATGGTCTTGAATGGTTGTGAGCAGTGAGCTGCTGATTGCTTCCACACCTTGCGAAATGTGCTCCCTTAATTGTTGGCGCACTGAGGGATCACTAAGTCTATCGATGTTGAACCTGGGCATTCTTGTATTGTCGTGAGATCTTCGAACGGCAGCAGTGCGTAGCTGAAGTGTAGCTATCATAAGGTGGTGATCTCGTACTATCCCCACATCTGCCCCTCGCCTGTTTCGGACGTCCAGGAGGCTACTTCTAAAGCGGCGGCTGATGGCAAAATGGTCAATTTGATTGGAGGTTATTTGCCAGTCGTTGGAAACCCAGCTGACTTTGTGGCAAGTCTTGTGCTCAAACATGGTGCCACCTATCACAAGGCGGTTGGCATTGTAGAAATCCACAAACCTTTCGCCGTTGTCATTGCGGTTGCCTAGTCCATTCTTCCCGATTACATGTTTGAGCCCTTCGTTGTCGTTGTCTACCTTGGCATTCAAATTCCCCATCACTATGACAATTTCTCCATTTAGTGTTGTATTGAAGACGGCGCTTAAGAGATTGTAGAACCTCTCCTTCTCGTCCTCAGACGAGCCCTCCGTTGGGGCATAACACTGTATGATGGTGACGCGTTGTACTCTATTCCGGAATCTGGCCGACATAATCCTATCACCATAAGGTTGCCAGGAAATTAGGCTTTTGCGTGCTGTAGCTGTTAGCAGCAGTTCGACTCCATATTCCCGCGGGACTCCCAGATGGTTTTCCGGAATAGAGTAGTACAGTGTTATGCGTTGGGGACTGGTACTCACCCGCTTCTAACCATCTGATTTCGCTTACGTCCAAAATGTCCAGTCTATATCGCATGAATTCTTTTTCCAATTGAAGGGATCTGACATTGTGAGGAGCGCTTCCCGAGTCGAGGAGCGTCTTCACATTCCAGAAACCTATCTTTGTCCGGGTACAATAGCCAAACGTCGTCAACATGTGATCATTCCTTATCCGAGGCATAGTGTCGGTTTCTGAAGCGAACAGGGTTCGGTAACGCAGGTTGCTAGCCCACGTTACCTAGTCTAGAATCAAGGCCCTAGACAACCCGCACTTGCAGTTTTAGCCTACACGCATAAGGGTTTGTACGTATAGTTACCCGGGGACCACCACTAGGAGGTAAAGCAAGCACTTCATCAAGAACTTGATTGTTGCGCTACTGGCCCAAGCCAAGTTTTGAACAGTCAGTAGTTTCCCGATCAATCGCAATGCAGATCCCCAAAAAGGCCATACTGCCTACTAGGTTTTGTCTGCCTTCTTATTTGAAATCGTGAATATGTTTATAGAAAGAAATATGTGTACAACTTCCGTCATGGTCCTCTAGATCCAATCCAATCCATTTCCTAGACCAATAAAAGCAAATCGAACGATAGCGAGTAACAACTATCTAATCGCAAAAGATCGTTCCACTTCATCTATGCGGCGCGTCTAGAATACCTTCAAACCATTCATGTGAATCGAAATCTTTTCTTGTCGTTCAGCAGAACAATACAACTGAAATAGCTTTCAAATGGACGTCGCAAAAGCCTGAAATCGGCTACAACTAACCATTCTCGAACAAAAGTCCTCCTCCAGAAGACATGAATATAAATCATTTTGACCTCATAAATAAGCCAGCACGTTTAGTTTCGGTTTCACAGTGCAATGGCAAACCAGTTCGGAAAACTAAGAAATCAGCAAAAACAAAAAGAAAAGTATCTAAACCGCTCGCGGTACTGTCATCGACTCTAGTGTTGTCATTAGAATACCATGTTCGCACTATGTTCTCATGGGGAGCAGACAAAACGGCCACATTCCGATTCGCATAATTCATACGATGCAATGCAATTCTGGTGTTCTCTTCCTGCTCTCCATCATCATAAAGTAACCACACACTAGCTGACGCGCTGGAACGGACGCGATTTAATGACGAAGAATTTCCGTCAATGCGGCATGACGCGACATCTGAAGGTATGCTGTGGTGTGCTGCGCACTGCTAGAAGGAACTCTAGAAATAGGCAAAGCAAATCGTTTCTCTGTTGTGGTAGTGTAATGAGTATTACGGCTTTAAAAACTGCTTGCATTCTCAGCCATATGTGTTCTTTAGTCTATCGTTCTATCGGCGTCATCTTCAGTTGGGTTGTTATTTTCTCCTCCTATTTTTTTTTTGCCTGTGGTGGCATCACGAGTTGAACTCTTAACTGTATGATGAGTATCTTTTGTTCTTTGGGATTTTCGTAGGGTTAAGATATGTTCTTTAGATGTTGCGCCGTCATACAGTGGGTACTAACAGCGCACCGAGTGCTCGTACCTGGAGGATACATTCTTGAGTAGTTCTCCAGCTGAGATCTTTCATGCATCAACAGGTGCATTGAATACTTGCGGCTGCTCGTTCAATATAGAAATCAGCATCATCAAGCAGAACACTGGTAAATGTAGCCAAAAGAATAAAATCAGCGAGGACTGGAAAACTTACAAAGCCAGCCAAAGAAAATTCAAAAATGAGACACAGAGAGCAAAACACCAGTACTGGCAACACTTCTGTCATAAGATCAAGGGTACGACAGAATCTGGAAAACTAAGGAAAGTCCTCTCCAGCGAATCGAAAACTCTGGTATCTCTCAAAAAATCCGACGGAAACTGGACTGAGTCCTGCATGAAATAACTAAGATTGCTGTTGAGAACACACTTTCTAGGGTGCACGACCCAGCTTGACAATAAGACTGGAATAAATAGTAACATTACAGTGAAACCACCAACGGATCTGATTATTATTAGATCGTTTTCTTCCTTTAAATAAAAGGATATAACGAATACACATTAGCCTCCTTCCTAGATATTGAAGGAGCCTTTAACAATGTCAGAACGGATGGGGTGCGCAGAACCTTAACAAATCTCAATATTCATAATACCCTTATAAATTCGATAGTTAATATACTTGAGGCATACGCCTCTAGAAGTACATCTCAAGACGGAGTAATATCCCCATTGCTACGGATAATCGTTCTAATCGAAGTACTTCAGCAACACGGAAACAGCGGTGTCAAAGTAATGACGTAGTGCTTATGCAGACGACGTAGTGCTGCTGGCTATAAACAAATTGTTTCCAACCATTAGCGAGCAACTATTGTAGAAGGGGCATTAAAAACCTTAAATAGGTACCTGGGGCCGATAAGAGTAGCCTGGCGGTTAATCCCCAAAGAACCAAGTTGGTACTATTTACTAACAAAAGGAAAATACCACGATTTGATTTGTGCCACTGTTGGGGGCACCCCTCTCAGAATCAGATATAAAGCTTAATTGGTGTGCAGTAGAATTTTTGGGAAAACCTGGGGACCCAACTCCAAAATCACCCTATGAATGAATAGGGCTACAGTAAGACCTATACTCTTTTAGTAGCAGGAAGCCAGCAAAACTGCAAACCTAATGGCCATCACGAAAGTACAAAGACTAGCGTGCAGTGGAACCACCAGTGCAATCAGAACAGCATCTACAGCAGGACTTGAGGCCATCCTCAATCTGCTTCCACTAGACATCTTAATATGAGTATCGGCAGCTATTAGTGGCCTAAGAATCAGTCAATCAGACAGCTGGAGACCAAGTACAATGGATCACACTACAATCCTACAGAAATATTTAGCCAATGTATCTACTATTGATTACACCACACCATACCTAGATTTTATAAGACGTCAAGCACCTACCCGAATAGGAATGAATGGAAAGACGGTATACACTGATGGATTCAAGACGGAAACAAGTGTAGGTGCGAGTATCTACTCCAAATCGTTGGGTATATCAAAGTCAGTCCGACGTCCGAATCACAGCAATGTTTTCCAGTCCTTGCAGTCACAATAGCCGCCCATGAGACTGCGATGAGGACATTTTTCAAGACGATATCACCTTTTTCATCGACAGTCAGGCAGCAATAAAAGCGATTACTGCCACAGAAATAGAATCGAAGTTTGTGAAGTGCTGCTCAAGGTTATTGAAACACAACACAAGCTAAAGCTCTGCTGGCACCCTGGTCACAAAGGGAATGGGAAAGCGGACGAACTGGCATTAAGTCGGCATTAAGTCCTAACCAATCTGACCCCTCGGTGATAATCCCGCCTTGCACACTAAAGCTCGAAGCAGGGAATAAAGCTCTAACAGAGGCAAATAATAGGTGGACTTCTCTAGATACTTGTGTCACCGCTAAGAAGCTAGGACCGACTTCTGTAAATCAATAGAAAATCTACCCTTAAAGGGATAGATTCCATATAACGGAAGAAGACCTATGTAGGGGTTGCGGTAACAAGGGAGTTTACGAGGATACAACCCACATTCTTTTGTAACTGCCCAAGCCTCTATATCATGAAAGAAATAAATTCCTCGGACGAGATTTCTTCCATAGAAGAACTATCTGGCAAATCGGTGAATCACTTCTTGAAGTTCATCAAATCCACGAGATTGTTTGTACCATAAGAACAGTAAGTATGGGTAAATACTCTTTTATAGGAACTTCACGAGCAAGGTACTTCTACACTTTCTCCCAATAATTTTCTAATTTTTTTTTTATATGGTTGCGCTAAAGGGGTGTGTAATCTTCATAGATATCTTAGCCCGGGGTACTGGCATGCACGATTTGCAAACCTTAATGATCGAGGCTAGGAGTGCACCTACGTACTAAACCATACCCTGCACAATTCCAACCACTCTCCCAGCGGGACTGCCGTTAGGTATTACTTCGAAGGGCTTGTTAACCTTTTAGGTTATATTCTCTTCTATGTCTTTTATGTTCTTAGGCGATTGACACTCCACTGTTCGGATTATTCGCATTACGTTGGCGCTCTATGCGCCTAAGGTCGCAAGTATGCGTAACGCCACATTACTTACGATGGTCCAGTTTTCGTCGTTCTGAAGCATGTAATTGGTCCGGAAGGACGATCCTCATACCGTGGGCTATGAAAAAAAATACATATAGAACAGAATGCGGACTGTCCGCGTTTTTCTGAAACAGCCATGTCCCGTCTGAAACTGAGTCAGATAAAAGTTCGCTTCGATGTTTCTTGGTTTTATCCATACATTGATCGCTGGTATAAGGCAATGCTTCCATCCCGTTCCACTGTTGCTGTCAGGTTGCCTTTCTAACGCCTGCTTTCTGTAGCGGTTCGGGCTCTCGTTATTGCCACATTTTTTGCATCTATCGTGGAGCGTGCCTTACGGAAACCATATTGATGTCCCGAGAGACCTCCTGCTGTTTTTACTACTGGCAAAAGCCTATAGTAGATTATCCGCTCAAGGAATTTTCCGACAGTGTCGAACAAACAAAGAGGACGAAGGTTCGTTTGGACTCTCCTTTCATTTTCCGTTTGGACTCACCTTCCCTTTCAGCAGTAGAACTAGTCGTTGGCTCTTCCAAGCCACAAGGAAAACGCCCTCGTGTTAAACATTCCAGCAAATAAATCGGGCCTTGTTTTAATAGCGAATTTTAGGGCTCTATTAGGAATACCGTCCAGTCCCGGAGCCTTTCTATCTCTTACCTTCTGATATGCCTCGAATAATTGTTCGCATGTTGTAGGTATTATATATGCTTTCCTGGCGAGGGAATAGGGTCTCAACTATTTGTCGAATCAGTACCGGACACGTTGGCGCTTTTAAACGAGTTCCTTTTAGCCTCAATGATACAATTTTGTCTGCTTTACCCCAGACGTCGTTACTAAGTTGTTCACAAAGATTCCTAAAACAAAGACGCTTGCTACACTTACTCGTAATCGCTTTTTTTAACCGAGTTCTTGCTTCTCGATATGCGTTACAGTTGCTGTTCAACTGCATACCGAGTCCGAGATCGCTGGTAAATTCTTCGCCCTCGGTGGCATACCGGTTTGAGTTGCGCGATTTCTGGGGTCCACCAATGCATGTCGATGTTTTTATGTTCCCAGCCTGCGTGGCGTTTTGCTGTCACTCCTGTCTTCGTTGTTCTTTCATGAAGGTAGCCACAGTTTCGCTTACTGCTCCCCAAGCTTCCTGCGTGCTCGTCATCCGTCTCGTGGTGTTCTCTGGTGTTAAGCCCACACCCAGTCTGTTCGCCAGCAAGTTACGTTCTTCGTGATATCGTGCACTGTGGAACATGATGTGCTCCGCATCCTTGACTACTTCCATGCACGTTGAGCAATAAGGGTTGTCTTCATGTAGAAATCTGTGGGGGTAGGCTTTGAAACATTCATAACCAGTAAGCATTTGCGTCAGATAGAAGTTCAGCTCTCCATGCTTCCTATTGATCCAAGGGTCTATATTGGGGATAAATCTTTGCTTCCATCTCCCATTGTCAGAAAAGTTCGATCCCTCTTGCCATTCTTCGAGGCTTGTTCTTGGAGCTACTTCAGTGTCACTTCGACTCGTCGCTGTAGACACCATAGTTCTGTTGACGCGATATTTCCGTTTGGCTTCTTTAACGAGGAGGTCTATTGGCACCATTCCAGCCACTACGCATGCCGCGTCGTAGGAGGTTGTTCGAAAGGCGCTGCAAACTCTGAAGACATTGGTTCTGTAGACCGCCACCGTCTTCCATCTGTATGATTTCGTCTTCATGGCACTCGTCTGCTACTGATAAGCACTACTTCGGTCTTCTCCTCTGCTAGTTTTAGGTTCATGCTTACTAGACAGTCCTGTCCTCCACCCAGATAGCTTCATAACAGTCCAACTCCTCAAGAAATTTGATCACTACAACGATGGCTATGTTGTCGGCGAAGCCAATTATTTTCGAGGTCCTCGGGATTCGAAGCCTGAAGACGTCATCTTACATTAAATTCCACAGTAGTGGACCTAGTACGGAGCCTTGGGGGACACCACCTCTGACGTTATACTGCCTCATTCCGTCGTCGGAGCAAATACCCCAATGGGTATTACAATGGGTCTGTAGTGACCTGAGTGTGACGGGGGGAGTTTACCCGCTCCCCTAGCCTACACACTTACTTAAGCTAATCTATCATAAAGTATAACCACTAATCTTTGGGTAGAGAAAACTACCCTGTGTACGAGTATCCACCGACCTTGATGATGCGATTTAGATAGATCCTTATTATTAACTGCCTCCCGAGTACATAATATGTATGTTGCCTAGGTTATGAAAATTACGTACTTTGGAATCTAGTTCATATGTATAAGTTGGTACATTCAGATCCACTTGAACCATTGTGCAACAATTTTCACATTGTATATCCTTAATATACAGGCTATCCCACATGAAGGGCGTAATTTATCCACGACCTTGGATACATTTTGCATGCCTTCTTGAATCTCAGATACTTGCTTCCTCGTCGTCGTATGGCATTAGCTTAACGATAGTCTGCATTTGCTGCCCTCTAACTGCTGCTAAGTCATCAAAACTGAAATCAGTTACCATTAGTTACCTACCTACGTGAAGGTTCTATTAGCCTAACACGTCAACGGTTAAGTATTAAGTCCTATACATATTAAAGGTTCATACACTAGAGCTGTATCAATCTTCAAACTGTTAGACCTGATCTTAACGGATTTGTACCTCCTTAATCGGTCGCCGTAATTACACTGCCTATTATAGTTCCATTGCCTCTTTCTGGGTCTCACAAATGTTTGAGAAACTTGAGATTTAACTCATCTGCTCCAAAGAACAACCTGATCTATATTTTTCCTGCATTTTGACAGCGGCGCTTGGATTCATCCACTAGAAGGAGGAATACCTTGAGATTATTAGTTTCATATCAAACACAACCTTGTAGACCCCACTGTTCATTAAAAATTCGTCATTGTACTCTCATCATCCTGGCCAAGCTATGCCGCCACAAAGAGAAACAACTTATCGAAGGTTACTTGTCCGTTCTCATCTTCTTCCAGATACTTCATATCCATGCCTCTAGCAGCATTTCGAATATCTTGAATTTTTCCAAGAGATAAAGAGAATCTCTCAAATTGTTTCACTTCTAATGAGCCATGAAGCGCAATGGACGAGAGTAGTCACACTTTTCATGTGACACGCAGTTCAATGATTCCATTAATTTAGCAAATGTTTCCTGGTTTTGCCACATCCACTGGCTATAATTGCGACAAATATTCATTTGAAACGATCTATCCAGCCACCAACCATCAGAGATGAAACAACTTGCTCGGGGATCGATGAGGGCGTCTGTTCGCTCGTACTGGAACAAACCAATTTCCAGAGCAGATCTCAAAGATTCGAAAAGATGATCATACCAGATCGCGCAGCAATTATTAGACTGTGAATCTATGAATCCATCTCTACGGATTGTTACCATCACGAATTTTTTCGCTCGGCTCGATGTTTCCCTCGAAACAATCACCACGGTTGCGCTGTGGAATTTCAGAGGTCGTAACGAGCGTCACGATTCTTTATTGGATCATTTTGAAATCGCATGGCTTTCCAGGTCTTTTTGGATGTGAATCGGAGTCATTGTTATGATTTCTCGTTGTGTACTGTGTGTTGCACAGGCCGGTAATTTGGTTTAATTGCGGTGTGCGCGCGGTTGCGCGGCGCTCTGAGATTTGATGTCGGCTATGGCCTACTTTATAGTAAATTGGTACTTTGCGAATATATTTACATAGTCAAGCTTTGAGTGGAACAGATTTGAAAGTCATCTCTGTTGAAGCGGAATCATTTGAAATGTACACATAGATATGGAATGTCTTCAATTGCGGATTGAAATTGGATTGTTAAGGGCAGAGTTCTTCTGGACGGAACTTGGTGGACTTTCTCACGGAAAGTATCTTTGTGATACTTTGTTGCGAATTCTTTACTCTCTGAGTAGTTGAAGCGTAACTAGTGGTTAATTATTTGGATAAGGCTGCTGGAATGATACAGCTTCTACTTACTCTTTTCAGGGTTATAATAGCTTACAGCATCTTCTAACCCTTTTTGAAGTCACTGATCTTCACTTTAATTGTTCAGCAGGGAAAGGAATTACTTGTATCATTCCTTCCTATCTCTCATTCCTTTAATTTGTATTTAACTTGCATTAGATGTAGGAATTAATTTGTTCCTTCGGTACAGTTTGTGATTAGGAAAATGAGTTCATATCACTAGCTTTTCTGAATCATTTTCCACAGACAGATTTTGTCTGACTTTCACGATGGACGTTGTTGTTATTTATGATGCCAACGTTAACACCACGTCAGATTAGATGAGATTCCTTAAATACGTCGACCTTGGGGGGTTTTGAACAACCAATCCTCAGATTAGATTCAAAATTCATTACTCACTCACCAACCAAATGAAAAGAACAGAACCCGACACAGATTTGTATATTTCTTCAGCTTAAAACGGTTGAATTAATATTATTGAGTCAAGGCAGGTACATAGGTAGAAGTGTTTGTTCCAGTGTGGCTTGCTGGAACCCAATTAGGATCTGTGCGTTTGAAAACCACAACTCAAGTGACAGGAGTCTGTTGTCAAATTCATCAGGTGAAGTTCAAAAACCTATCTACTCCCATCTCTGAAATCTTACTCAGGTCGTCAAAAAAAGGTTTACTCAGCCTGCGAAATCTGGCTCTACCTAGTGTCGGGCATCCATAGAGGCTGAAGCTGGCCGCATGTATCCATATTGGCCAGTGACCCTTGCAGATCGCCACAATACTGGCAATGTCCGAGCCAGTCCCGTTTAGAAGCACTTGTGTCTTGACCCAATCTAAGTGGGGGTATATCTTACTGAATATAACGCATTTAGGCAGCCTGCCCCATCTTTGAAAGGAAGTCCAAGAAGATTTCTTTCTTGACGGACCCCAGCGGAACGTGCACTTGCTCCGCAATGGATCTGCCAAGAGTCGATCCCCGTCTTGTAAACTCTTCAGCCCGCTCATTTCCCTCAATGCCTGGAACCCAGAGGAGACTGACTAGAGTTCCTCCCTATACTGTTCTACCAGTTTGGAGGATGATGTAGCCGAATCTATGGCTTTGATTGCGGCCTGACTTCGGTGTAGGATTGTTTCTCTGCATTCGACAAGCCTGGCGTTTCGCCAGCAATTCCACCTGCAATACACTGGACGAGTCCGGGAGGCGGAAACACTCCGAAATTTGCAGTGATCCTGAGAAGATTCCCGCACCAACCCTATCTTTCCATCTTTGAACCGTCGGTGAAAATTGTTCTTTCGAATATCCTCATCACGTTCCCTCTTTCCTAGTCCGCCTTGAATGGAAAAGCTTCCGAGAAGTTTTTTTTTTTTTTTTTGCCGAGAGGGTGAAAATCTTCTAAAGACATCATAAGGCCGGCCGCGCGTGCTTATGGTAGTGTGAGATTTTTACTCACTAAAAAACACCACTCTTCAAGATTAATACTATAACTAAGCCGACGCTTATCCAGTAGTTTTATTTTCGCTTACGGGACTCGTGATTTTTGCAAAAAAGAATGTAGCGCTTTAGGCAGGTTAAATTCCAATGAAAGTTCCTGCGGTTTTCACGACCGGCATATACTATTGCGCCAGGTCAAAAGGTTTTATCCTTTGCAGACGACGAATTGAATTGTTCGCGTCAAGTAGTTGAATGACGGTACGGTTACACTGGCCGGGAACACGATCTTTGTGTTTACGAGCAAATTTTGATATCTCTTCGGCGATGCTGGGAATTCCCATTTCCCAATGAATATCTTCGTTACGTACGTACCACGGTGCGCTAACGATCGTTCTAAGAACTTTATTTTCAAAAGTTTGTAGGATGTATCTATTGCTTTTCCTGGTATAACCCCATAGTTGTAGACCATACGTCCACACTGGCTTTAGCACTTGCTTATAGATAAGCAGTTTGTTATGTAGGCTCAACTATAGTTTAAATATACGGGTAATCTGTCCACTTTTTTGTAAGTAAAGTTGACTTGGATAGACTTGCTTTCGTTCAGCACAATACGCCAAAAATTCGTCCAAGCGTGGACTTTATTAATAGCATGTTGCAGCTTTTCAGTTGCTGCTTCAATTGTATCGCCCGTTGTCAATATCGCCGTATCGTCCGCAAACGTGGCGACGACGCAGTTTCTTTCCTGCGGGATATATCGCGTGTGGATTACAAATAGAAGCGGGCCAAGGGCACTTCCATGTGGGACTCCGGCCGCAATCTCCTTGAACTCAGAGTAATCATTTCCGTACTTAACACGAAAAAGTCTTTCGGTGAGGAACGATCGTAAAATTAGAAAGAGTTGCCGTGGCAGTAGCCGTTGCAATTTATACTCCAAGCCTTCGTGCCAAACCTTATCGAAAGCTTATGAGACGTCAAGAAATACACCACAACAAATCTTTTTTTCTTCTAGAGTTTTCTCAATCACGTCAGTTATTTTGTGGACTTGGTCGATTGTAGAATGTTTGACTCTAAATCCAAACTGATGGTCAGGAATGAGACGTCTTTCGTTGATTATATGTTGTAGTCGTTTTGAAAGTAGTTCTTCGAATATTTTAGAGATAACCGTCAATAGGGAAATAGGTCGATATGATTTCTTCTCATTCAGAGGTTTACCTAGTTTCGGGACCATTACAATCTTGGCGACTTTCCATTGTGTCGGAACGTAGAGCAATCTGAACGAAGCGTTAATCAAATATAGCAGTTTGGTGAGAGCTTTATTCGGCAATTCCTTGACCACCTACGCCGTTTTCAAGTCGTAACCCGGTGTTTTTTTCATCTTTAGATTCTTAATAACTGCCCTCAGTTCAATCAATGCAACCTTTTTTACTTTAAAGTTGTCAGATATTGTGACTGGGGAGTCGGGCGTTATCAAAGGGCCATCGAATGGCTTAAACGTTTCTTCTAAGTGCAAAGCAAAAAGTTCTGCCTTTTCTTGAGGCTCAGTTTGGGTGTAGTGTAATCAGTAAGAGTCTTTGCTAGATTCCCTGGTAACAAATCCAGAATTTTACCAAAACCGTAGGGCTTTGCCCACCCTCACAGTCTTACTGCTACACTCACAGTCTAACTGCGCTGCGCGACAAGATGTTTTTGATATGAAGGTCGTGAGATAGAAGGTGCAGAGGTATGTTCAGAGCTTCAGTCGGACAGGACCGCATTGCACCCGTTGTTCCTATTGCTGCTGTTCTTTGAATCATGTTTAATTTTTTAATGTTGAAGTCTTTACTCAATGCAGTCCACCATAAGTAAGATTACGACGTACGACAGCAGTCTACAAGACCATCTTTGGATGAAGTCCCCACCTCTTACCAAAAGTTTTACTTCATACGTAGAAAGCTATCTTGACTCGATGCTCTATGTTTACTGTTCAAGGTACCTGGCACTGAAGGATAAAGAAAGTATTTGGTTATTGAGAGGTTTAGGCTTAGAGGCCGGTATATTTCATTTAGTGGTTAATAGCATTAGTTTAGTTTTGTTTGGATTAACACGAAGTCCACAATTAGCAGGCCAGGTGCTAACCTTACCCAAAGTACCGTCCATGATTGCACTCTTCACGGACGAAAATCTTGGCTATGGCATGTCAGATGTAAAACGTACTGGTGTTTTACAGTCGATGAAATAAAAGCGATAGTAGATACAGCAGCTGAAGAGTACTGCGGTGAAGATGGCAGTGGGTACAAAGAAATACTGCGCAGTAATAACGCTCGACGTTAAAAATGCCTTCAACTGGGCGAACTGGTCATGCATTTGAAGATCCCTGACCAGAATAGATACACCATACTACCTGCTGAAAATAGTTATGAACTACTTCGCCAACAGAAAGTTGAGGTACCAGACCGACGATGGCATTAAGTACTACAACGCTTCTGTGGGAGTTCCACAAGGGTCTGCCCTTGAACCTCACATGTGGAACATAATGTAATGTATGACGGAATTCTGCGACTAACGCTGCCACAAGGAGTTAAGTAAGGAAATCGGCTTTGCTGACGATATCACGCGATAGAGTCTGCCATGGACGAAGCAGTCGCCAAGATCAGAAATTGGCTACAGTCTGCCGACCTAGAGCTAGCTGACCATAAGACCGAGACTATCTTAATAACCAGCCAAAAGACTGTGGAACACGTAAATTTCCGGGTTGAAAACCAGACAATCAAGTCTAAAGAGGCGTTACTTAGGAGTAATGCTCGATATTCAAGTAAAAATACGTCACAGATGCAGTCAGCACTTTCCCTGGGTGGGGGCACTCACAACGAAGGAAATAAGATGGAAGCTCTCGCCTGCATATACGCTCTGCGCAATATGAACTATAAGCGGTTTCTGAACAATTTCAAACGAAGCAGCCTGAGTTATAGCCGCTATGACCTCCATCGACATTCTCGCCAACGAGATACCTTAAGGGAATCGCGAACCGTCAAAATGCTAGAAGAAAGGACAACATCAGTAGCACTGTGGCAAGCCAGGTGGGATAATACGGCAAAGGGCAGATGGATTCACAAGCTGATGCCCACCATCGAGAAAGAGCACACTGCAACTACCATCACGCAGTTCCTGTCCGAGCACGGAGGCTATCGAAATTATCTACAGCCCAGAATGACCAGATAAAGAGGAAGACACAGAGAGTTGGACTGCAGGCACTTTGCAGATAGAAGAATGAACCTGCTAAGCCCACAGCTATAAAGAGGTCAGGGAACGACTGGCTGGAGACTTGTACTTTCATAAGAAGAAAGAGTAGAAAGACTAAGAAGAGCCGAAACGGAAATGCAGATGATATACCATAAGTTGCCAGACCAGCGAAGTAATATCTAATGGCAGTCTCGATTGGAGAGTTGTAGAAGTGTGTGGATTAGTACTTAGGCGTACTTCTGGCATCGACTATTCAGGTTTATGAATCGTGCATATACTGGTAACCCAGGCTATTAGTATCTTTAGAAGATTACCACTTCCATTGCAGCATCCAAACAAAAAAAGAACTATTACGCCCCCCAGCTTGGTAAGCCCAGTAAAGTTTATGTTAATGCGAAACCTTGACATTTCCAAATATAAGAACCATTGATTCCAAATTGCTTAGTTTACAACAACTTCTAAAATTAGAAAAAGATCAGACGTATTCTCAATCTATTTATGTTAGTTCAATTATTACCACCTATTTCACAAATTCCCTGGTGATTCACCTCAAGGCCTTTAAATATTTCCACAGTGCTTAAGAAACGATTCAGCTTCCCCCTGGTGCCTCTAAAAACACAACGATTTACACAACTTAAAATGTTTACATGTAAATTAATTATATCCCAACTAAATCCAAAATAAAACATTCCAAGTGTTTCCACCCCGGGAATAGAGATTCCCCAAGTGTAATGATTTGCCTTCATTCCAAGCACCTACACAATTTAAATACCTTTTGCATTATGTAGTTCCTTACACACTGTCTGTAGTACTTAAAGTTGAAGAAAGAAAGAAAAAATATTTAAAATACCTCAATTATTCGGTAAGATACACAAGATACAGATACCAAACTCACACCTCCTTTCGACTTATCACCCCAGCTGCCAATTAGTTTCTGCTAAAATTAGAACTGAAAAATATGAAATGACGCACCTCAAACAGCATTAGGGTAGTCCCCTAATGCATTCACGTATACTGACGCACGGCCCAAATATACGCAATGTCGCAGTCATAAATAATCCACCGAAACGAACCGAAAAGATACAAATTTAGATGCTTTAAGATCCCGCGCACATCTGGAGTTGCTGCATATTACCAAAAGTATCTAATTAGTTAAAGAATGCACGGATGGTCGCCTAGTGGCTTCCCTGTTGCAGAAAATAGAACACGAGCGCAGCGCACTTTGGAGCAGGCATTCTCCAAGATCGACAATCTCTTCATTAAAACGAAACTAAATGGTAACAAGATAGATGACGGACGCTCTCTGTGGTGTTGCTAAAGGGAACGTGCTATAGAACACGCCAATGGATTGTAGATGGATGTGGATGGATGGATGGATTGTGAAGTGTCAGCCCTAACGCCAATGAAAAGAAAGTTGATTACCACCGCTAGGCTGCTGATCTAAATACATTTTAGTGGCTTTGGGGCTTCGTGGTTCCGTTTTAGTTTGCCAGAAACACAACCTATTGCAACGCAAAGATCAATTTATAATTTGTAAGAGGAAAAAGCGGTGGATGCAAGGAAACGATCGAAGAACGTGCAGCACCACGAATCGTTTGAATCTTTTCGCTTGATTTATGCCCTCTGATTTGTAAAATGCAAAGGAAAAATGTGAAAATGCGATTCAAGTGGACCATAGGCAGTGTTGCCAGTTGTTTTGCAAGCGATAAAGCTTACTTTGTGTTTGGTTTTAGATTTTTCTTATTTTTTTTTTTTTAATGACTTGATTTTCCAGGAATAGAGTGTTGGACTTGTGTAGATACCTCTACCGGAACGTCTTGAAATATTTAACAAAAGCCATGACCATGACTTTTCATAAATTTTCAATCACCGTGTATCTACCATCGCAAACGTGTAGCAGTGGATGGGTTTGTGTCGTTGTGTGTGCTCAAGATAGAGCAAAAAAGGCTATGGTTAGATTTTGTTTTGTTTTCATTTCCTTTTTGTTCTTCTGGATGCGTCTAAATATTATAGATGAGCGGCCTAAGGTGCCTCATTTCATAGATTTATTTTGCATCTACGTCAACACGCATTTAGATGCGGGCAGATCCACCTTGACCGCCTTGTACGCGCTATCGAGCTCTATAGAACGAACACTTGAGGTCAAATTAACTGCCATATGCGGTTGTATATATACAGAAGAAGCCTGTGGTGAAAGGCTCACATGAAGCCGTTACAACAGGTTATCCCCAAGGACGGGTCTGCAACCCCTAATGTGGAGTGTAGTAGCAGACGAACTCATCAATAGGCAAACAAAATGGGGACTAAAGTTTGAGGAGATACTCTGTGAAACAATACAGAGAATATTGAAGATACTCATAGCATGATAATGGTGTCTTTCAGTTGGTCTAACCATCAGTCCAGCCAACTAAGCTGATACCCTTTTCTACAAGAAAATGATGCTTCATCTAACACCTATACGGCTGGCAGGAGTTGACATTGGGCAAAATTAAGTTGTCAAGCTCTTGAAAATTATTCAGGACAACAAACTGCTATAGTCACTCAAGCGCTCATGGTCAACAAAGATAAAATCTGGAGATATACTCCCAGTATTATACGCTGAATGTTTGCCTATAGTGCGTTGGCTTGCCCAAAAGAACAAGACTGTCTTTCTAGGGCATGTCATGCCGCACAACATCGGTGAAGTAAATCATCTTTTATACTTCTATACTTAGTAATCAAAAGAGCAGCAAATGGTGCAATCGTGAGGATAGCAAGAAAGGGAATTGAGAAAGAAAAATGATTGGGTTTGGAGACCGGGACACACTCTTCAAATTAGCACCTTTACTGTGAATCTCCAGAGATGATATAATCAAGAAGTACTTCACCACGAAACTGAGTATGAGAAAAGAATGGACCAGGGAATCTGAAATGTACACTAACAATCAAACCATAAAATGGTACACAGATGGATTGAGAACATCTAAGGGGACTGAAGCGGTAATGTTCGGGTCAAGAACCCAGCACTCGGAAACAAGCAACACATTCTATTAAGTGGATCCACGTTGGAGTGGATTGTAATGAATAGGCCGAGAGAATAACTACGGAATGAAGACGAAATCAAAAGACCTAAATTTGAAACTCCAAACAACACCCGGTGAAGAATCTGGACGGTAATCTCCTGATTTCGGTTGAGAATCAGCTCAATTGATGGAGAGAACATTTTGCTTCAGTGCTAAATCACTTAGACGATGGCGATATGATCTCAAATTCGAATGAGTATTCCGAAGCAACAAATTCCCGAATACGCACGGCACCTCCCTCAAGAAAAACAAAGCGGTGGGTATTGATGGCATCCCTGCCGAATTGTTTCAAGCGGCGCCTAACACATCAGCAGATCTGCTGCATCCGCTAATACAGAGAGCTTGGAATAGCGAACAATTTCCACAGGAGTGGAAAAGGGGGATGATCATTAAGCTTCTGAAAAAGGGAAACTTGATGGAATGCGGAAACTGGAGAGGTATATGTGTTCTCCCAGCTGTAGCAAAAATTATTCTGGACCGAATTAAAGAGCATTTAGATTCTACTCTCGACGTCGATCAGGCAGGCTTTCGCGCTGGATCCTCCTGCATCGACCACATAAACACCTTACGGATCATAATCGAACAATGCGTTGAGTACAGGTCTCCGCTACATCTGTTGTTTATCGACTTCGAGAAGACTTTCGACAGCTTGAATCGAGATGCTATTTAACTGGCCTTGCGCAGGAGAGGCATCCCGGAAAAACTTATTGCTATTATCAAGGCTACATCACGTCACGTCTTACACAACGGTAAGGTGTCAGAGGAATTTGGTGTCCAAAGTGGAGTACGTCAAGGATGCATTCTGTCACCACTACTGTTCTTGGTGGTTATCAGCGATGTACTCCGTGCAGCATTGACGGAAAGAAACAGTGGAATTCGTTGGATTATGACATCTTACCTTAAACACCTAGACTACGCTGACGATGTCTGTCTACTTTCACATCGGATAATGGAAGCATAATCTAGAAACTGAGGCAAACAAAGTGGGGCTCAAAATAAACACGGCCAAAACAAAAGCCCTCAGCACTTCCAACACTAATTCTCAACTTAACATTGCCGGACAGGAAGTCGAAAAAGTTGACAACTTTATATATTTAGGAAGTGTGGTCTCGGCTAACCGCGGTGGCACCCAACTGGACGTATGGAGCAAAATCGGGAAGGCTAAAGCTGCGTTCGGTATGATATCCACAATCTGGAAAAGTAATGTTATCAGCTTAAGAACCAAGCTGCGACTGTTCCGCTTTAACGTAGAAACGGTACTGCTGTATGGGTGCAGTACCTGGAAGGTGGACACCATTAACAAACGCAGGCTGCAAGTCTTCGTAAATAACTGTTTAAGAATCATTTTGGCCGAACCGGATATCCAACGAACAGCTTTATATGAGAACGGGCCAAGAACCTATAAACATTACTATACGAAGGAGAAAGTGGCAGTGGATTGCGAAATACGCCATGCAGTGGAATCCGCTCACCCAAGTAGGCAGAATAGCGGGACGCCCTAGGCAAACATGGCGCAGAACAGTTGAGGAGGAATCAAGCTCTATAGGAATGAGTTGGAGGCAGCTCAAACGCGTTGCGGAAGTACGAACAAAACCCCCACGAGGGGTTAAAGGACCTAAGTAAGTAAGTAAATTCTTTAGATAATTCATAAGATCTGCATCGGTTAAATAGGAATGAGATAGCCGATTGACTAGCTAGGAAAGAATCAGAACTAGGCATATAGAACGTAAAGGAAAGATAGATCTTAGGATCAGGGAACTAACCAACACCGCTTGGATATTGAGAAGTGATTGTATTGTATCCCGCAGCCTATAGCCACAATTGAATGAGGGAAGAACCAAAAGCTTATTAGCTATGGGGAAAAAGGAAATCCGCATCTTGATAGGGGTACTGATAGGGCATTGTACGATCAGCACTATGGCCAATAAATTAGGCATAAATTCCTCGGACTACTGCAGGAGCTGTTAGGATGAGGATGAAATATAAACCCCCAAACCCACTACCCAAATCTCCAAAAAACCGTCGCCTTCTTCATATGGGAAACAGACTCTTTGGAGAACTGAGCTTGAGCCATCTTTGCTGATGGACCTGAAGCTATTCCGCTACTCTAAGAGGAGTCACAATGGACTAATAGGCCTCCATGTAAACATCTGTCGTGGTACACATCCCCCTAACCTAAATAGGAACAAGCTTCGTATACTTAGGGGCTTGGTTGGTTGGTTGGTTTAAGAGGGCGAGCTTATGCTCTTAGGCCTCCATTGGGCCCGTTGTGTTCCCCTCATCTATGTAACTGTAGGGAATAGTGCTGTGCTTTGGGAATTATGTGTTGAGAGGATTTAGGTCTTGGGATCATGGGTAGTATCAACGGGAAACTATATCGTATACTGATCGGGGAATCGTAGTGTTCGTCTGGCGAACTCCAATACATCCCCGATTTCATTCTTACTGAGGTGTGTAATATCCGGAATCCTTGGAGATCCCAGAATTTTCAGTCTTAGCCTCGCTGTAGCAAGGCAGTGGCAGAGGAAGTGTTCTATATCTTCCTCCTCCTCCTCACAGTTTGCACAGATTGTTGTATCAGCTATCCCGAGTCTGAACGAATGTTTGTTGAGATTGATGTGCCCTGTTAAAAGTCCCGCCACTTTGCACTTGTCTAGATTCGTCCAGTAGTTATTGAACTCCAGTCGTATCTTTTCATTGATTATTGTTTTAATAGTTGTCAAAGGGACCCCTATTGTATTATCCGGGTTCAGTTCTGTGTAGCCCGCTCCTTTCCTTGCTATTTCGTTTGCCTTTTCCTTTCCCGGTACACCTTCGTGTCCCGGTACCCATGTGAGACGGATTCTATTGCGTCTGGCAAGTAAGTTCAATTTAGTTTTGCAATCCCTTATTAGTCGTGATTTCGACATGGGGTTTGTTACTTACGGGCTTTCTCACTGGGCGTTGTAAGCTCCGACTTTTATCAACCTTAGTTGCGACTATACTTCTCGCTCTCAGACTGGGCTAGTATCTATGTATGTACCTACAATATATAATTTCATTTATTACAGATTTGTGACTTCCCGAAGCCTACAGGAGCCCCCGGATGACCTAGAAAGCCGCTCGATTATCTAGAGAGCTTAGGTTTTCCCCAAATAGAATACAACAACGGTCAATACCTAACTTGGTTAGGTTTTCGGCTTTCTTAATGCAGGCGGTGCAAAGAACTTTTTTGTGGTTCTACACAGGATGCTTAGGACTGGCATGTTTGGGCGGGTACTTGTTTTTTTTTTGGCGGGTGGGAGGAGGAATGCCCTAATGCAGGTTTGGCTCCAGTCCAAATCGGGGTGGCGTATAGGATTATCGACGTAACCACTCTGGCCAACAGTAACCTTCGGCTATGTTTAGGCTCTCCTAAGTTATACACGTTAGTGCAGAACTTGCTACTTCATCTTTTTGGCTTACATACGTAAGGTGATCTTTAAATGGGAGACTCATATCTGTCACAATGCGTTTATATGCGGTTTAGATGTGATTTCATGGCCGTCGACTGTAGTGGTGACAGTTCCTACCTTGCTCAGCCAGTGTTCGATCAACTGAGGCAATCCATTTTTGTACTATCCTTACTGTGTAGATAAGCACACCTACTCCAACAGTTTAGCAGTGACAATAACAACAAATCCCACTATTTTTGTTTCGTCTGGTATAGGAAGTCGCAGTATAATGTCGTACATAACGTTCCAAAATAGTGGGCCAAGAACTGAGCCCTGTGGTACTCCGCTGGTGATCTTGTATTTCTTGGTGCCGCGGTAGGTATTATATGATATACTAAAATTGTGCGCCTGAAGTAGTCTAGGAAAACGTCTATGAGATATTTTTGTGCTCGCATCGCTCTGTGCGCTTGTAAGATGTGACTCCAGTTTGCCGTATTAAAGGCATTTTTTTATATTATAGGGTTATGACGAAGCAGTACTTTTTGGAACTGCCTCTGTGTAGTTTTAACTAGCACACTAATTGCGTCTGTTGTTGAGCGCGCTTTCCGGAAACCTTATTGGTGTGCTGAAAGTCTTCTAGATTCTTGAGTTGCTGCCTCTAGCCTGTGGCAAATGATTCGCTCCAAGATTTTGCAAAGCGTATCTAACTTACAGAGCGGGTGGTATGATTTGTTACCTTTGGGAAGGTTTTGTCATTTCGACTGGTCTGGGACTGGTCTCCTTCCTCGAGGCACGAGTTGTAGATATTAATGAACATGTCTGGGCTTACTTTTATTGCTGTCTTGAGTGCTATAATTGGGATACCGTCTGACCCAGGTGCTTTTATTTCTCCAATTTTTTTTGCAGATCTCTAGTATTTCCTCTGCGATGACCTCTCGGATTGTTTGTGTTTCCACTGTGGGATCATTCGAAAATGCGTTCTGTTGTTGTTAGGGGAATAGTCCCACCACGATATTGTATAAGAACTCTGGGCAGGTGTAAATCTGCGGTTGCCTCTTCTTCACTTTTTTCATGGCGCCAAAAATTTTTGTCAGCTTTTATTTGCTCTTGAGTACGGATACTCCTGCAATGTATAGGTACGAGTATGTACCTACCTAGGTATGTATATACACGAGTTTAGATTATATTTTTGGGGTGATTGCTCTGCGAACTGCGGTGTGTCACTCGGATGTCTATGTGTTCAACCACAATACCTGTAAAGAAAAAGATTAATTTTGATTGTTGAAGACTTCCTGAACAATCCCGAGCTCAAAATAAATTTTAGTGTAGTCTTTGGAGGCTCGATGGTGTGCTTCAGCTCTTATTAGTAAGTTTTCGAAATGTGTGCGAGGACCTACCTGATTCTCCTTTCTCCTTGGAGATGTTGAACGGTGTAAGAGAAAGTATCTTATCGAGGGTTGAATTGGTTGAGCTAGTTTTGGCATTTGTTCAAAAAATTTGTGTCACTCCATTGTTTGCTATTGTGCTCGTCGCATTTTAAGAAGTCATACTTAAGACAAAGCTCGTACATTTCGGTATGCTTCACTCACATTGCTAACCTGGTAACGTTGTTCCAACCACCGACCATCTTATCTAACCATTTCTCTTCAGCCTTCGATTATTTTGTTTTAAAGGTCGGTGGGTTTCTCTATACAATTGCATGACAATGCGACGAAACCGACCAACGACGATCTACAAACGTTCTATGCAGAAAAAAACGTGAGCACTCATCGTTGGATAAAAGTTTGTGTTCTTCTTCTTCCGGATTTCGGTCGATCGTTCTTTACACAAACCCAGAGAGACACATTGTCGATTGTTGGTTCTCTGCCTTCGGTTTGCACTCCATCCTACCTAACCAAGTATTTATGAGTTTCAATTCAGTGTGGACTGTTTTTCAATGGGCACTTTGTACTGCACACACATATAGTAGAGAATGGCATCCAACCGAATCGGAATTATAAAATATTACACCGCTTCGCTGATGATGACGACACGGCGACGACCGACGATGATGGCGATGGCAATGGGACGATAGGTATGCTGCAGCTAGTGATTCCTAGATTTTTTTTTTGTCTTGTCCTGCACTAGAAAGGTTCCTTTACACAAAGCTGCTGCTGGTGGCAGTTGCCGATACAATGGTAATGCAACTGGAGAGTGAAATAGAAAAGGAAAAAATCGCAGATTTGTAACGTGAAAATTTATTGGCCCGGTACAAAGCAGCAGCCAGCCATCCAACCAAAAGCAGTTCACTCCAGTTGCACAATAAATAATAATTCATGACAATATACCCCATCGATGGGGTCATGAACTTGAGTGAGTTAGAGCGACTTTTAAGAGCTCAGTATCTCCATGAGATCTTGTGTATTGTTACCACGGTATATGACATAAATGTGGGGTAAACAATGAGCTTTCTTAGATTCTTGTGACAAAATTGTGGTTCCATTCTAGTGCTTGTTGGTTGGTTGGACTTTGCTTTGTGTGAATGGGTACTTAGTCATAAATAAAGTGTCATAGAGGCTCATTTATATTTGTACAGTGGCAAGGTGGAGCAAAGATAACATTTTGTAAATGTCACTTGAAGACAAGTGGACGAGTGACTTTTATGACAGATTTATAATGAATTTCAGGTCTGGTGACTTGACGACGGTTGAAGTTAGAGGGCGAGACGATAAATGCAATCACTGAGAGGTGACACAGACTTTCTCCAGCAACCTTTGGGGCGCACATATTAGAGATCGCCAACTACAGGAAGGAGATAAGATGTTTAGGGCATAGGTACATTTTATTCCAACCAATAATACCGGAGAGGGTATTGAAGGGTATCCCATGATTATTATTGCTGCCATACTATTGCTGTCATAAAATATTCTACGGTAAGAGTCAAGGACAAGTGCAGCAAGTACTGTAAGTGCATAGTCCTCTGTGGGGAGATGTCACACCAACGCAAATCAAGCCAGCCATACTTCTGCCTGAAGTCGCATTGAGACTTTTAAGGACCTAGTCAAAGGAATATCCAGAAAAAGAAAGGGTCAACTAGTCGGCTGTGATGCAGGCGCACCCACCTAGAATAGGGGAGCAGTAAGACCAATTTAAGAGGTGATTCGCATTAAATTTATCATAGGAAAGTGTCCGTTGCTGTCACATTATAGCAGAAGTACGCAGGCGAAAGAGCCTCTCGGGAAGAATCGGCACTGTCGAGATTAATGCCAAACATCGAAGGACCCATGCAACCAATTAGGAATCTGCTGGCAAGCAACTGTATGTACGCGTCCCCCCTCGGAAAATATACATGAGACGGACGAACTCAGTGCACAGAATCGCATCGTTGAGAGTATGTTGAGCCTTCAGAACGGTGTCAGGGGAATCTATCAGCGCAATCTCTTGCCGAATACCCATCGATCCGGAAATTAAAAAGTCCGTGGTTCTAAGCGAGAACCAGCCGGAAAGTAGGGGAGCCACCACTGAAGCTTTACAAACAGAATGGCAACACAAATGGGATACTACACCCAACAATAGAGGAGTGGACCAACAGGACGGGAGGCTAAATGCACGCAAACACCAAACGACAACCCAACAGACGAAACCATAAACAAACCCACACAAATTCGCCTACTTACGCAACACAGCCTATATTTATATAGCTGCTATCCTAGACCCAGCTTAACGGCAAGCAAATTACAACTAATGCTGGACAATCTAACCGCGGGTAGGCTCCAAAGAGCCCCAGTGGTTATAGGAGGCGACTTTAATGCATTGGCCACAGAATGAGGCAGCAGACTCATCAACACCAGAGGAAAAGCTTTATTGGAAACATTCCATCCCCTAGCGAACAGAGCATGGCTAATAAGGGCCGAAGATTGGAGTAGGTTCCATCGTTGACGTCACCCTTGCGAGCGACTCCATCCTGAGAACAATAGAGTGGAGGGTCAGTGAGGAGTACTTACACAGCGATCATCAGGAGGTAATAATGAAAATAACAGCGCCGCTCCCAAAACTTTCGGGGCCAAAACGGAATGACAGATGTTTCGATATTGACGCATTCGAAGAGATGCTGAACGGTGATTTAAAGACACTCGCGCATCGCCTTACAGGCCCCATCACTACAGCATGCGATGCATCCATGCCTAGACGGACAAATAGCAGGAAGGCATCACTATGTTACTAGTAAAACGAGGAAATGAGGACACTTCGGGCAAAATGCCCACAAGCCCGGCGCAAAGTCCAGCGATCAAGAAGGAGAGCAGACTTTCAACAACGCCTGAACACCCTGAGACTGACGAAACACAACTTAAATAGAGCCATCAATGAGAGCAAATCCGCGATCTACTGTTGATGCCATAAGAGCGGTAGTTGATATCGTAGAAGGTGCCATCGAAGGAGACAGACGACATAAAGGAGTACTGTGCAGTGATAACTCTGGACGTTAAAGACGCCATTAACTCTACGAACTGGTCGTTTATTAGAAGATTACTCGCCATGATAGATACACCACATACTTGCTGCGTATAGCAACGTGATATTTCAACAACAGAAAGCTGAGGTACGATACCGATGAAGGGATAAAATACTACAACGGTCTTAGGGTCGCTACTGTGGAACGTCATAGTTGTCACCTCGGTTCTGTTATATATCTCCCGAGTCTGGGTACAGCGTACTAAGAACGAAGGAGACTAAAAAGAGACACTCATCAACATGCAGGCTCTGCACGCAACAGATAATCAGCGTCTCCCGAACCATCTTAGACGAGGCCGCTATTGTTATAGCTGAAATGGTCCCCATCGACATCCTCGCAGACGAGATGTTCAGAATATACTGTAGAAGAACCCTGAACCAAGATGATGGCAAATCATCAAGCTATGCGGCAAACTTGTTGGGCCAATACATTAAAAGGAAGATGGACATACAAACTGATACTGACAATGGAAAACTGGTTAAGTCGAAAACATGGGGAATGTCTGGTCACGGTGGTTATGACACATGACACTTCACCATCCTGCCCCGAAGCCCGAATGAAGATGAGGATACGGACACATACGCTTCACGGCATGTGAAGCTCTGCTCAGTCCGTCGTTACTCCTCTATCATATGTTGCGGTCGGAAGGGAATTGGATGGCAATATGTAGTTTCCTAACAACTATTCGAAATGAGCTGCGGAAAATAGAAAAGCTAAGAAGAGCAGCTGACACAAGATGCATAGCATGATTTGCTAACCAGCCCCGCGAAATAATACCTAACGACAGTTCCGCGAGGAGAGTGGTACAAGACTGATGGATGTGGATTAGTACGTAGGCGCATTCCTGGCATCGATTATGTGGGCTTGCGAAACATGCATTCTGGTATCCCGGGTTACTAGTATCTTTAGAAGACAACCATTGACGCAATCAAAAAAAAATACCGAACATAGCCACACAATGATATAAGTACTCAAAAGGACATAACACACCTTCGTGCCACACACAGGCTTTCAAAGCTTTCCACTTTTCGGACAAAAAATAAAAAAAAGACTGCCCCTGGTGCATTGACTACATTGAAGATGTAGAGCATGTGATGTACCTATGTCCACGATTCGTAAAAGAACATTGCTGATATCCAACCTCAGAATGGAACCAACGCCGGAAAGTATAGTTGGAGAAATGCTGAAGGACGAAGTCAGATGAATTGCGGTAGCAGAATATTCAAGGCGCATTGGAGAGGCAAAGAAAAGAAGAAAATTAGGAAAACGACAACAAGGCAGTGAACAGTTCAGTTCCACTCTGTGAAGAAGCAGGGTAGAGGAAAGTGAATTGGCGGGTGTTTTTTAGTGGGTAATAATCTCACACTACTACTGACTACGGGGTCTTGTATCTTTTGCGGGTTTTCACCACCATAAAAAAAAAAACAGAATGAAGAAAATTAAAGCTAAGTCAAACTCTTGGTTTGACCAGAGTTGTAAAGAGGCCATCAGATCGAAGAAATAAGTTTTAGGTCTGATAATGCTAACCAATCTGAGGAAAACCGAAAGAAGTTTAAACAAGAAAAAGAAGACTGCAATGCCTATATTCGACGTGTAAAATTCTTACATGACCAGAAATTAAAGCAAAATAATACAATGTCTCAAAGGTAGTAAACTTTGTTGGTCATTCGTCAAAAATATTAAAAATTCTGCCTCGCCTGCCATCCCCATGCTCATTTACTAGACAAAGTCAAACTGCTTGCTGCTCTCTTTGCCTCCGCCTGTATATGAGAGCATCAAAGTTTACTTTCACACTCATACACTTTCAGGAGTACTAAAAGGACTTAACAAACACAAATCCGCTGGTCCAGATGGTACTCGTATCTCCCCCATAGTTCTGAAGAGGTGTTATTCCACGCTGGCTAAACCTCTGCGTAAGCTTTTCTGTCTATCCTGGTCTTCAGCGCTCTTTCCGAGTATATGGAAAACAACACTTGTCTAACCCGTCCCTAAAAATGGCGAATCTTCCTCCCTATCTAATTACCGACGCTGATAAATCGTCAGCATATGAAATATCTCGATTCACGAAAACTCCTTAATGACCGGCAGTATGGTTTGCGTAGCAACAGGTCCACTAGTGATTTGATGGCACATCTCACCGAGAAGTGGAACCAATCCTTCCATCACATCGGGCGAAACTAAGATGGTTGCGCTCGATATCTCAAAGGCATTTGATAGAGTTTGGCAAACAGAGTTAGTCGCAAATGCATGCATATGGCGTCGATGAGTTTCTTCTTCAACGGATTAGAAATTACCTTTCGAAACATTCAATACAAGTTGTCTTGGATGGCTTCAAATCTGCAATTCACCGAATAAATGATGGTGTTCCCCAAGGTTCTGTTTTGTCTCCGACTCTCTTTCTTATTTTCTCTAATCCATTCCTTCGCTGATGACAGTACCCTCAGTTTCTCATACTCATTCTCTAACTCACGTCCTTGCTCTTCGGCCGTAGAAGAGGAACAGCAATGCGTGTTAAATACATTAAATTCCGACCTGGAAAGCATAATCAAATGGGGTTCAACCAACAGAGTGGAATTTAATGCTTTCAAAACACAATGCTGTCTTCTGTCTCTCAAAACTCACAACCATTATTCATGTATGGTACTTGCATCGCTGAAATCAAAAGACTTGCCATTCTCGGTATGTGTATTAATAACCATCTTCGATGGAACGATCGCATATTCGAGGTCGCCAAAAATGCTGCAAAATATCTAGGATTCCTTAAACGGTGCAAGAAATATTTTACCCCGTCTGATCTGGCCTCAATTTATAAGGCATTTATCCGCCCAAAGCTGGAATATAACGTCCACATCTGGTCTGGAGCACCCAAGACCGTTCTGCACATTTTGGACAGGGAACAGAATCGCGCGTTAAAACTTATAAACCCGCAATACGCGATATGCGTCGAATGGACATCAGTTCACCCTTAAGCCCAACTTCGGTCGTACTGTCAAATATAGGAATTCGTTTATAAGCCGAACGACACGAATGTGGAATGATCCATCACTACAACCTTCAAATATTTAAAGCCAACGTGCACAGGCTTATCCTCTGTTCCTCTTCATCATTTCTCTAAAGGCCAGTGCCCTGAAACAATATAAGGGTATTCATTCTCTTTGGCACGCAAAAATTATAAAAAAATTAAAGACCCCTTGACTGGGTAGAATGCATGCTCAGAACGAGACGCATCTGTTCAGAGCTAGGGCGTTTCCCCGCACACGCATTGTCGTTTAGATGCACCTCTGATGGAGGAGTGTTATTTTCACTGCTGTGGATAGTCACAAACGTAATTCTACTAAAACCAGGACATAGTGGAGTAAGGATTGTCATACTTACAACAGATAAAGATAAGATTCCACTTATCTGTTCTAGATTCATTCTTACTCCACGACTCTACGAGAATGCTATGGCATCAAAAGCGTGGCAATGAGGTTGGCGCTTCTTTTGCATCTCTCCTAAATTCCCATGACAACCCAAAACTGTTGTTGCATTACGCAAAAGTCGTTATGTACATCTTCTGATGGCCAGACTTATGAAAATAACAGCGATTACTACGAGACGCTCTTAAAGATTTAAGTATCTTATTATTTGTTAATCGTCTACCGTTTAGCCTTGAGAAGTTCTTCATTTTATCTGTAAACCAACTTCACCGGAAGAAACAAATAAATTTTCGAAAACAGTTCTTAATTCATCCGGACTAATCCTTTCTCATCCACCAGTTCAGTCCACACGACAACCATAAATCATTCAATAGTCTTATTCTTTCGCTAATAACACCGGAAGGATATCGAATGAGAGCTTATAAACAACCAAAGAACACGAAGAACAACAAGAGGAGCAACAAACTTTTTTTGCCACTTTGCCAAACTATCGATTGGTGAAGTTGTTAGCTAATAACTCAAGGCCATAGATGGGTATGACACAAACAGACAGCACCGCCACCAAATAACTTCCAATGTCAATCTCCATTGTCTTAAATTCTTCCATATCGATTTGTCCGACCTTGCTTGATGGTTAGTACGAGTATATCCTGTCAGATGATGCCCCACACTCTGTTACCCTGTACACACGCATCCTTTTTGCCAGGCACACGCGATAGGCGATGACGACGCTCGACGTCGCCATTCATTCACTTCTGGCTGTTTCGTGTTTGACTCGCTCTTCTTCTTGCGCTAATCCTTCCCTGGTGTTTTCATGCCACAGTTACTGCTCCATCTCTCCCACCGGTGGCAGCAAAGTGGCTGACATCTCACCCAAGGGACCTTGCCAGAGTCAGGACTGTAACAGAAGCAGGCCATGCTCTGCTCCCCACACACATATGTATTTTTCATGTAATCCTCCTGCACAAACCAGGGTAGTGTATGTTATGTCATCTGGGAAAGAAAGAGTAACGGGGCACGGCGTATGCCTCTTCCATCGTCGTCGTTGTCACTGCTAGCGGTTACAGAGTCTTCCCACCGTCTAGGATCCTGTTGATGGTGTTAAACACAGTTACAAATGTGTGTTGCTTCGCTTCTGACATTCGGCAGACAATGTACTACAGGACTACACGTTTAGTTGTTGTTGTTATCCTTGTTGTCTGGTTGGCTGGCTGTCAAATCGACGACATCGATGTTCCATTTCGGAAAATCGCAAAGCAGTATCGATTTTGTGCGTGTTTATATTTTGGAAGCAAGTCAATTGGAGAGGTGGAGACTGACTGTGCTTCCTTCAGTAAAGATGCTGCCGAGAAGAATTGAAGGACGACGTAGAGAAGGTGTTTGAAAGTCTCATTGTCAAGTTGTCGATGTAGTGATGGGGAAAATTGAATTAAGAACACGATATTAGGAGCAAATTTTTGAAGAGCTTTTGAAATTTTTTTATTTTTTTTCCATTGGATTGGGGCCAATTACTTTTTCTGGTTGTGGTTGCGGGCAGGAGGACAGTGGCTTTTCTCAGGGAAATTTTGATTCCTCTTCCATGAACTATGGTAAAGGTCAATGGGATTGACTGCTAATGATGTTGAAGGAAGTCGATTTTACAGATATTTAGGCATTGTAGAGGGCAGCTAATTTATATTTTATTTGGGGGAAATTAATTGAAGACTGAGATTAAGAGCAGTTGTGAGTTGTTTAGTGGGGCATCCTCCTCAGTGAAATAGCTAAAACTCTCTCAACCACAAGTAAAAAGAGTCACTGGAGAAGCAAGGTAGCAAGGTAAGAGTACCGAAGGTGAAAGATGGAAGTACTTCACAGAAAAAAGATGATCCACGCTGCCTTCCAGCTCAAATCGAAATAGTCCTGCGTTGCGATCGATCAAGAATATCCCGAGGTTCTACAATAATGCTGGCTTTTGAGCTCGGGACGCACAATCTATATGCAGGGAATAGTGAATGCATATAAACAGTTATCAATATCATTGGGTATTCCCACAGGATTCCATTTCCCTTACCTTAACATTATTTCTTTAAGAATGTATTAACCCAATGATGGAGAGAGTGTAGAGTAGAACTAGAGAGGAAAGGATAGAATTTGCCAGATTAAAATTTCAGTCATAGGCTTCCGTTTTGACGAGTTTGTAATTTGAGCTACTCTTAACCTAGAGAAACAGATGCTATTCCCTGCTACCCATTTGGTCTTCGCTGTCGTTAAATAAGGTACTCGTATATAATATCGTCGAGTGGTATTGCCTTCATCGCAGACTCAGAGGCGGCTATTGTCATAGGACCTTGGTTTAGATAGGCCCAGCTTACCGGAAAAGATACCCGTACTCACGTTAATGTCCATCTTAGACCCGTCAGTGCAGATGGCTATGGATTGTGTGCTTGGTATATTTTTTTTTTTTGGTGCGTCAATTGATGTGGTAATCTTCTAAAGATACCAATAGCCTGGGCTATCAGCTTGCACGATTCACAAACCCGAATAATCGACACCCAGCACACTTCCACCATTCTCATATAGGCTCTTCTTAGTCTTCCAACTCGTCTTTGCTCCTTCTGCATTCTCGTTATGAAGGTACAGGTCTCCAACCAGTCGACCTCGTCACATGACTTATTAGAAGCTGTGCGCTTAGCAGGTTCATTCTTCCCTCTGCAAAGCGCCTGCAGTGAGAATGATTTAATTGAATTAGGACAGCCGCGGTCTTGTAGTCAGCTAGCTCTAGGCCGACCGACTCTAGCCAATTTTTGATCTATGCGATCGCGTGGATTTGGTTGCCCACAGCAACCAAGGCGATATCGTCAGCAAAGCCGATCACCTTAACTCCCTGTGGCAGCGTTAGTCGCAGGACTTCGTCATACATTACATTATGTCCCACATGTGAGGTCCAAGGACTGACCCCTGTGGAACTCCCGCTTTTATTTCAAACAAAATAAACTACAAGGAATTACAAATGTTTGTTTACACTGCGACTAGTTATGAAACTAACGAGCAGTTTGCTTTTCAGCGGGAGAAAAGTAAATGGCTAACAGTTTACTATTTTTAAGGTACATAATAATTGTAATTTGTTGTATGTTAACTTTTAATGACAGTAACAAGAGCATAGATGGGATTTAATCCATCCAAAGCGTTGGAGGTTAAGTTTACTCCGAGCGTCTCTTTTCGCTCGTTGTTGTCGCTCTGTTGTAGAGTACGTGGTAAGTCCTGTTACAGTTGCCTTGCAAGATCTGACGGTCTTTTACGTTGCTACGTTGCAAGAATTGAATTGTTTAGAAGAATTGTTGCTTCCTCGTTAATATGCTCCTGAAATCTCTTCTCGTGTGCTTTGGCCCCTAGAGTTGATCTCTTCAAGAACAGTAAGAATCCCTAGGTCCCGATGGAGGTCGCTGTTTCTAATGTACCATGGAGCATTCACAATACTTCGAAGGACCTTATTCTGGAATCGTTGGATGAATGCAATATTGGTCTGGCTGGCACATTCCCAGAGTTGAGCGCCATAGTTCAACACTGGTTTTAGGATCTGGTTACATAAAAGAATTTTATTATTAATTGATAGTCCTGACTTCCTGCCTATAAGCCATTCTAATTTTTGCCATTTAATGTCTAATTCTAGTCTTTTGATTTTAATATGCTCTTTCCAACGAAGCTTGGCATCTAGAGTCTTCGCTGTATTTGCATATGGTATTGTCGTGCCTGATATTGCTATAGGGGAGCACGAGATAGACTTATTTGTGAAGTCAATATGTACATCTTTGAGTCCACCTGATAATTTGGTCTGTAGCAGCTTGCAGCTTTTGCGTCGATTCTAGCGTTGTATCTCCCACTGCTAAGACTGCCGTGTCGTCGGCAAAAGTTGCAGTCTTTGTGTAGGGCATTGTAGGTAGGTCTTTAGTGTAAAGAAGGTATAACAGAGGTCCGAGGACGCTTCCTTGAGGAACTCCGGCTTCGATCTGCACTAGCTTAGAGTAGTAGTTTTCTTGTCTTGTGCGGAAGTATCGCGCTGGAAAAACTGTTCTGGTAGGTACACTTTTAGTTTATTGAGTAGACCTTCATGCCATACTCTATCGAAAGCCCGTGCTACGTCTAAGAAAATTGCAGAACATACTTCTTTTTTCTTCTAGTGCTCTTTCGATTTCAGTTGTTATTCTGTGAACTTGTTCTATTGTGGAGTGTTTGCTTCGAAAGCCAAACTGGTGATTTGGGATTAGGTTTCTTGACTCTACGATTGATTTGAGACGCTTAAAAATCAGTCTTTCAAACAACTTTGATGTTGAAGGAAGTAGAGATATTGGTCTATATGAGGATACCTCGTGAGGGTCCTTACCTGGTTTAGGGATCATTATCACGTCAGCTACTTTCCAGACACTTGGTACATACTCAAGGCTAATTGTTTTATTCATTAACCGCAAGAGTTTAGCTAACCCTTTGTTTGGCAGTCGCTTCAGGACTTCCGCAGTGATCAAGTCAAATCCTGGAGCTTTTTGTCTTTTAATCGCCTTATCTCATATTTTAACTCATGCAGTCAGGCTTAAAGGTATTCGCTAGATGGTCTGCAAAAGCAGTAGCTTTTTCCTCACTGCTTTTAGCTCATTGCCCATTACTGTATCTTATTGGAGGAATATGATTTGTTGGTCGCTTAAGGTATTTTGTACTTTTCCAAAGTGAATATTCAGTGCTCTTGTCAGCAGTTAGCTCTGATAGATATATTTTCATTGTCTCATTTCGGATTAGTTTTATCTCAAGCTTAAGATCTTGTGTGGCCTTGTTGAGTCTTGTTTTATCGGAAGGAGATCGAGTTTGTTGCCATCTACGCCGAAGTTTTCTTTTATTCCTTATGAGCTCCCCTGGTACCTCAACTTTCTGTTGGCGAAGTAGTTCATGACTATCATCAGCACGTACTCTTAAAACAAATAAAAATAAAATTTCGTTACGCGATTAAATCTGCAAAGCATCCACAAAACAGAAGACTGAAAAGATACTATAAAAATCTGTGCAAAAAGATTTCTAAAAAGGTTATAGAAACGCGTATTCCTATCTGTTTGAAAGAGCAAATGATAATAGTATATTGAAATGAAGAGCTATAGATAGTTTTTTTTTTGGGGATAGTATTTGGGGATTATTTTGTAGTCTAGTGAGTTCAATAGCTGATTATGGAATTTCTGATCATTGCATGAATGTCAAGCTTATTGGTCTAAAGTCACCAGCGCAGGTATGACTAGCTTTACCTGCTTTGGGGATGAAAAACAACCACTCCTTTGGTACATGACCCCATTCAATGCTAAAGAACAGTCTCTTTAGAAACGGCGTTATGTCTTTTTTGGCTTTTTGTAGCATCATCGGGAAAATGCCGTTCGTGCCTGGGGATTTGTACGGTAAGAAGGAGCATATTACCCATTAAATTTTTTCTTCCGTAACCAATTCAGACGGCGCTATTTCGTGTCTACTACTGCTGCTGCCAGAGATGTCATCTCTATCTACTATACATCCTGGAAAATGAGCAATTGCCGGACGCGTCTTTTAGGGAGTCTAATGCCACCGGCTCTTTGGAAGGAACCCTTCTGAGTCTTGCTGATTCTACTTTCTATTTCGCCATAGAAAGTTGCATCTCTGTTTTGAATTTTCTTTGAATGGATTTATATATTTCCCCAGTTTTCGTCTAACCTTGTTCTTTTAGCCATATTGAAAAGTTTCCTAGTATCTTTCCTAATGTTGGACAGTTCTTTAGACCATCATGGAGGTGTATTCTTTTGTTACTTTGTCCGCAGCGGGCAGGCGTTTTGATAGTTGCCTCGTCAATTTCTGTAGGTCCATTAAAAGAGTGGTCCTGCAGATTCCCTTTCATTCTATTAACCTCCCTACTAAAAAGACCCCAGTTAGTCTTCCTAGGGTTTCTATATGGTATAGGCAATACTCTCATAATTTTTAGGGTGAATTCTGTCATCCTATGGTCGGAGAAGGTTTCTTCCTTCAGAACCTTCCATTCTTACTTACTTATCTCGGGAATATTGTCTCAATCGATGGCGGAACCGAACTGGATATAGCCAGCCGAATGGCTGCGTTTGGGATGCTATCCATAGTTTGGTGAAGTAATGCAATTAGCTTAAATACGTTGAATCCGTGCTGCTATATGGATGTGGCACCTGGAGAGTGACCGTCACTATCATGAGGAAGCTGCAAACGTTTGTTAATAGGAGTCTATGCTACATCTTAAGGATATTCTGGCCAAACCGTATCTCTAACGAACAGCTTTATCAGAGAACGGGCCATGAACCAATAGGCACAACCATACGACGACGAAAGTGGCAGTGGATCGGTCACACTCTCCGAAAGGGTGACAGGTCCATAGCTAACCAAGCGATGCAATGGAACCCGCTTACCCAAGATGTCAGGATACATCGCGATCCTAGGAGTACGTGGCGCAGAACAGTTGAGAAGGAATCACGACAACTGGGAAAGAGTTGGGGAGAGCTGAGGAACATTTCCAGATATCGCACACGATGGCGCGTAGGCGTTGTGGGTCTTAGGACCCACAAGGGGATACAAGACATAAGTAAGTAAAGTAAGTTTGGCCATGGTGCTTCCGTTTTGCCAATGAAGTCTTTTAGCCATGTGAGAATGAACTCATCTTCACAGGCCATCACTTTGAATCCCCTTACGGTGGTTAACTGTCCGAAATGTGGGATTGAAGTTGCATTTTTCAGGATAGTGTCACTCACACCATCTAGAATTCTTATCTCCAGTAGCCTCCACTGATCATTAGTCAGTTTGCACTCTGGGTTACCGAAGTCTGCTATCGCCATCTGTCGGCCGTTCACAACGACTAAGGAGATCTTGGTTCTCTTCACTGCCCTACTTGTTTAGCTGTATTTAAAGTAGAGCTAACTTTCTCAAAAAAACGAATTTAGTACTGTTGCAATTTAAATAATTTGTTGACTAGTCCTTTAAGACATTCACGGTCACCCGACGTTACCATTTCTTGCAATTAATTGTTCTGGTTTAAGTATACATTTTAAAAGTCGGTTCTAAAGTCAATTTTAAAATTTCATTGTACCTAATTAAATAGATTTCGCAAAATTTATTCAGAATACATATGCACATCGTGATTTATTTTCACATCTACGCTACTGTGAACTTGCACAGCTGACTTTTGACAGATCGAAGCAATTCAACCCATTCAACCGTTCTTTCATAATTTTTCTGTGCTCTATTATTCATTTTATCTTGAATATCAACAATTCATCTCACATTCTCCCATCAGATGCTATTGACTGTCAATTTAAGATCGACTTAGATGTGCATGTTCCGTAGCTAAACAGTTTCTTATTTTAGAAGCGATGTTCGAGAATTTTGTCGTTTATTAGGTACTGCTAATTTGGAGTTAGAATCGAGTTTAAATCGCGGCTATTATTTTTACATTTTCAATTGCATCCGCATGGTCCGCCTAAGAGCCAAAAGCTGTCACAAAAAACCCATCATTGCCAAACAAGAAGACTCTTTACATCGTTTTTCTTATTTTTATGTTTATTCCACATAACTTACTATCCGTATACACCATGTTCACCGTAATTATAATAATTATAATTATTATAGGGGTTTACTCCAAATCCTTGGTTGTCATTCATTGTTACGCCATCTTCGTCTGCGTCCCGAATGTTAGAACTAGAATTACGTAATACCTCAGCAGGACCTGTTGTAACTAATGTAGCACTTGGAGGTCCTATACCTCCCTGAACGCCAATGGATCCTTGTGATCCTGGTGGTCCTGGTGGTCCTATTGGTCCCGGATAACCTCTTCGACCCGTGGTTCCTGAAGTACCTCTTAGTCCGGGAAGACCTGGTCTTCCAACTGCACCTGGTTTACCAGGTGGACCTATTGGCCCTGGCGGGCCAGGGCGACCATCGGGTCCATCTTCACCACGTTCACCTTGTTTACCTTTAGGTCCAGCTGGTCCTGAAGGACCAGGTGGTCCTGGTGGTCCGATTGTCACTCGTTGTGCTCGAAAATAATAAAAGGGGTGACGATTGAAAATTCCAAAGCCGCCAAATGAAAATGGCCGAAAGCCGCACGTCATGGAAGCACCTATGTACAATTGACAAACATAAAAAATATTTGAATGAAAATGGCTAGAGTAGTAGATATGCATTTAAGACTCACAAAAGAATACTGACAGAAGAAGTCTCATGGTTGAATGAAGTCTGGTAATTGACCAATTAAGGTAATGGGTTTTATACATAAACTTAACATAGATATCAATCTTGTAGCTTTAAATAAATTAAAACAGTTAAATCATTCACTACGAATGTGAATTAGCACCACGACAAGGCAAAGTAAGAAAAATAAAATGTTCGAGTCAACAGCCTCAATATCTGAAACGTTTGTACTCTATTCCATTGGGTGTATTAAAGTGAAGTAATACTGAGTTTGTAACAGATAAATTATAAAGATAGGCCACCTTCATTCATAAGTATCCGTCCATCCGTCTGTCTGCCCTTTACTTTAAAGATGAAGAAGAGAGATGCGGTATCATTAACTTATCACGTTTTAGGAGCACTTCTCGACTTGCGAAATCCGCAATTTGGATTAAAGGTCATCAAGATTGCTCTAGGTTTAGAATATAAGTCAAATCATCGTTAGTTTGTATTTGCACAGTAATCCCTCATTTCTGGCTTTTTGTCATCGGTTTTGCAATCTAGACCTAACTGAAAAAACGAAATTCTTTAGCAGAAAATGTTTTCCCACGGTTCTATGTACCGGAACGATACGAAACCAGGAGTACAACCCTGGCCTAGACCAAAGATTGCCAACCCTTCATCATATTTTATCATTCTTCATCAAAACACTCAAGGATTTCACTACCAGCATCGAGACACAAATATGTATGCACAACAAAAACAGACTTTCTCCTCTTTTTTTTCCGCAGAAGAGCAGCAAATGTCGGTCAGACTGTTCAGATTGCTACTTCTAGGAGCCGGCATCAAACCATCACCTCCACGTGAGATGACCATGCCCTCGAATCGCTCGTGTAGAATTTCCAATGTGGCGTGACCTGTGGCACGTAGAGCCGTCCTGTTGAAACCACATGTCGTTGGTGTCCATATGATCCAATTCAGGCCAAAAGAAGTTGGTAATCATCGACCTATAGCGCTCGCCGTTAACGGTGATGGCCTAGCCAAAGTCGTTCTCAAAGAAATAAGGACCGATGACGCCGCCAGCGCAAAATCCACACCAAACAGTGACTTTTTCGGGATGCATTGAACGCTCTTGCATCTCATGTGGATTGGTATCGTCCCAAATTCGACAATTTTGTTTGTTGACGTACCCATTCATCCAGAAATGGGCCTCATCGTTGAAGATGATTTTTCGATGAAAATTAGGGTCAGTTTCCAACTGATCCAGAGCCCATTCAACGAACACACGTCGTTGCCTATGGTCGTTTACCTTCAGCTCCTGGGTCAGTTGAATTTTGCACGGGTGCAGGCCCAAGTCAGGACGCAAAATTCGCCAAGTTGTGGTCTGCGAAAGGCCGAGTTCTTGTGAGCGACGCGAAATTTCCTGCACACTCTCACGGACAGCGGCGATGTTTTCGGCAGATCTTACGTTTCGTAGACGTACGGTTGTTGGTTGTTCATTTACTGAACTAGTAAAATAGTCCTCTCGGAAGGACGATTATGGCGACCGTAAAATGGGCGAAGTGCGCTTAACGTTGCCCGAACAGAACACCCATTTTGATAAAACAATTATTTGCACGTGTTGTTGAACGCTATATCTGTCCATGATGATTTGGCAAAACAGACTGAATAAACGACAGCCAATTTGACAGATGTAGCTTCAACAATATGGCCGCTATCAACTGTCAAAGTTTGGAAGACCCTGCATAAGAAAAATATACATACACAGTCGAAACAAAGAGTCACCAGGGGGTGAAACTCATTCAAAGACTAAGATGTCAGAAAAAAATTAGTCCAAGTGGGAGGTGGTTTTAATCGGTAAAAATCCGGCATGCTGATTACTCGGATCATCAGTATCTTTGAAGATCTCCCCTTCCTCCAAAAAAAAAAAGTCCTTTACACTTATACGAGTATTCCACTCGACCCAGTAGCAAACAACAATATTTAAAGCCTCTAAAAAATTCTAAAATTCATGCAGAAAATTAAAATGGACTGTAATTTGGAATTGGTTACAAAAAATAATTAAATTGCTTGTTTAAAGTTTGAGCCCATATGGAAGCTGCTACACCGCCCACACTAATAGCTAAACAAAATTAAATTATAGACTCCCATCAATCAGCACCATGCTCTATTTTCCATCTAAATTATGTTAATTTATCTTCACAAAGCTACCAATTTATCCAGCTTTTTGTTCACCTATCGGCGTCAGTTTTACATTTGAGCCCCAAAACATACCTACGAACTTGTTATCCCGTTTTCAATAGAAAGTTTTTGAAAAATCAATCAAATATTTTATCCGTATCGTTTTATCATTCAATTATATGATAAATAGTTTTCGCAAAATTGTTCTGTTGCACCTATATCCTTTTTGTGAAAGTGAAATTTAATTCGCATACTGACACACTCATATCCTCATTATACAATCCATCAATTAACAAAGAATTAATTTACTTAAACTCTCAATCAAAGGACGGGTCACTATACCCATCAATGAAGTCATTATAGAGTCCAGTCCTACTGTAGAAGGGAGTACGGGATATCCTGGGTCAATTATGCAATTTTACATCAATTAATAAACAGGACAGACGCATGCACGCCATTCATGATCGCTATTACTATACTCTGTGAGGTACATTACATCCTCATCGCCATTATTATTATTAACATTTTCCACACATTCTCGCGTCAGTATGTAGACCGATATCCGAACAATTAAAATCAGTTGAGGTCATAGATACATCGCAAATGAGTTTTTTTTTTTTTTTTTTTTTCTCATTCTCGCTCGGCATCGTTCTCGGACATGTGGTGCATTATGTTCATTTGTAAACTGGGTCAATAGCCGAAGTGATGAGGTTGTGATTGAATCACTACGAGTATGAAGGTGGATACAGTGGGCGTGGCAATTAATGCAGTTTTAATTGAGACTCAACCGGGAGCTATACACAGTTGGAGAGGGTGTTGGCGGGGCACTGCGTGAATAAATTGCAAATTAATTATTACACAATGACTTGGCTAATTACTGATGGAGAGTTAATTAGATAATTTATATATCGTGCTATGTTTTTAAAAGTGAGACTATTCAGATTTTATTCATTCGTCTTAATCTTATGTGTGGGATGAAATGTGCTGACATCATTACATATTTCTTAATTATTCAATCTTCATACTATGGTTTGAATATGTGCTATTAAATATTAGCATTTTTTGAATTACAGGTTAGGTTAGATTAGGTGGCTGTCCCCGCTTTGACAGGAACACACTTTGACCAAGGATAGGTCCATAGTGATACCGGAAAGAGAACCAGATTTCCTGTACCAGGAACCCTACATGTCTAATTTTTTCCTAATGAAGATAAGAATGGGTAAACGTTGCGGTGGTAACCATTTTCTGCTTCACATCTATGTGCAGAACCATCTAGATCTAAAGACAAAACTCTATTTTATTAATATCAAGCCTGGCCAAATCGTTAAGATTTTCATAGAAGTATTCTCCTAGCATTTTCCTTCTCAACAATGTGAGGCAGGGCAGGTACACAAAAGGTGCGTAACAGTTTCCTCCTCCTCATCTCTATAGCTTTTACAGAAACCCATTCTAATAGCATGTATACTTGTCAAGCAGTGCACCGTCAGGGCTCCTATTATTATAAGGAGTGTCCCAAAATTCACGCAAGATTTGAATTTTGCGCCATTTGTGCGGTAAAGTGTTGCCAACAACAAAAAAAAAAAAAAAAAGCAGCGTGACAGCTGACAGTTCAGTGTTATTAAAAATGGAGTGCTACACGAAAGAACAACGCGTTTTCATTGCTGAGGAATATATTAAAAATAATGAAGATCTGGCAGCTACAGTTCACAATTTTCGTTCAAAATATGGTCGGAATAGTGATTTAACTGTGAAGAGATCTCAGATACTCTGGCCATCCTTCAACAAGTCGTTCAACACAAAAACATCAGAGCAGTTCGAGAGAGTGTTGTTGAGAGTCCAGGAACATCAATTCGGCACCGTGGTCAAGAATTGGACATTTCGAGAAGCTCTCTACAGCGTATTTTCACGAAAGATTTGCATCTTCATACAACTGAAGCCTATTAACCACGCACAGCGACAAGAGTTCGTTGAATGGACAATGGAGCAACAACAAGTGGATGCTTGTTTTTCAAACAAAATCATCTTCGGCGATGAGGCTCATTTTCATCTTGATAGCTTTGTTAATCGTCAAAATTGTTGAATTTGGAGTTCAGAAAATCCACGAGTGATTGTTGAGAAACAAATGCATCCACAGCGTGTCATCGGTGGTGCGAATTTTGGGCTAGAGGCATCATCGGACCATTCCTCTTTGAAAATGCGGTTGGTCAGGCAATAACAGTTAATAGTGCTCCATATCGCCACATGATAATCCATTTTCTTGTGTCTAACTTGCAAGATATGGATGTGGACGACATGTGGTTCCAACAAGACGGTACCACATGCCATACAGCGCGTATTCAAGGAAGGGGCGCACAAAGGTAATGTAGAGGGATCTGGTCACGTAAGGGTCATCGTTTGACAAAGCCAAGTGATGAGTTAGCTTTACGAATTATCTCATCATTATGTGAACGGAAATTTAGTTCCCTATCGTACAATATTCCAATATCGCGGAGAGATTGAACGATGGATATAGGTTAACCATGCAGAAGGTAAAAGCGGGCGGAGGACACGTGGTGCTTACGTGATAAGGTAATAGACTGGCATTTGGCGATATTGAGCTCTAAGCGATTTTGTAGGCACCAGTTCGAAAAACTATCAAGGCCTTGTTGAAGGAGGCAGTAGTCATGGCTTTGAAAAATTTGGTATCATCAGCGTTCAGAGAGAGGGACATCGTTTATGGTTAGAATGAAGAGAAGGGGACCTAGATGGCTGCCTTGCGGAACACCAGATGTGGCCAAGAAGGGAGTCGATAAGATGGATCTGAAGCGAACTCTGTAAGAACGGTTTTCCAGGTAAGAAGATATTCATTTTAACAATATGGGTTCAAAACCGAGGGCAGACAATTTGAAGAGGCAGACAGGGCGAAGGACACGAATTCGACTACCTTTCAGAAAGCCGTACTGGGTGGGAGAGATAGGAGACTTGTACTGAAAGCTTAAGGCTTCGTATAAGATACTTTCGAAAAGTTTGGGTAGATGAGAAAGTTTAGCAATGGGACGATAGTTTGTTACTTCGTTCTTTGATCCCTTTTTGAGAATGGGGGTTATGAAAGAGGTCTTCCAAATCTGAGGGAATTCCTCTAGTGATAGAGGCAAACGAAAGAGATGAGAGAGGGGGACGGAGAGAATGGAAGAGCATTTTTTAAGAAAAATGGCAGGGAGACCATCTGGGCCAGTTGAGAATTCATCAATAAGATTTTGTAGTTTATTTTCAATTACAGCAGGATCAAAAGGCAGGGACAGAAAGGGGCCAACGGAGAAGTTAAGAAGGTGAGTGAAGTAAGAGGGGTCTGGTTCAAAAGAGTTGTCGGCGAAGGATTGTTTAAAATAGGTGGCAAAAAAGTTGGCAATGGTTTGCGGATTAGTTGAAGATATGTTTTCAAAAGAGAGGGACGGAGGGTAACCGTCAGATTTTTTTTTATAGTTGACGTTTATAAGATTTGCTTTCGCGTTAATTAGGTGCCGCTGGTAGAGAGAGTTATAAAAATGATTGAATTGAAGGTAGGAACCGAGATAGTTGGAATAGTCGAAAACAGAATTGGTACGAAGGAAAGCTGCCCATAACTTGTTTCTCTTGTTACGTTCGGCGCGAAGTTAGCGATTGTACCAAGGGGGGCATGACGAGAAAAGGGGACATAAAGAGAAATGGAATTAAACATTTCTCTGTAAAAAATTGTGAGGGCTTCGTTTAAGGATAAGTTAGCAAACTCAAAGGAACATCTACTCAGATAGGCATTTATTTTACGGAAATTAGCTTTATGAAAGTCGTAAGAAGTGTGAAATGCAGGAGGTGTAGATTGAAGTGCAGAATTGAGGAAAAGTGAAAGAAGAAGGGGAGGATGAAAGTTGTCAATAGTCGACAGAGTTAGGGGACAAAGCGAGACTGAGGAGTTAACGGGATCAGTTGTGAATATAAGGTCTAATTGCCTTCCCATGTAATTTAAGACATTACTAACTTGACATAGACTTGAATCAGTTAGCCGATCTATGAAGAGACATTCCTTAGTGGAGTTGGCATTTGAAGCGAAGAAAAAATTCCCTGAAAAATTAAATAAGGAACATTCTTTTCGGTATAAAAACATCTTATTTTTCAACATCTCCTATACACTTCATCCAACGTTTCTCCAATTGTTGGATGCCCGCCAAATAATACGATTTCTCGAGCCCCTCAAAATAAGCGTTTGTTTCAGCGATGACCACTTCATTCGACCCAAATCTCTTACCTTCGAGCCATTTCTTCATGTTTGGAAACAAGAAATAGTCGCAGGGGCTAAATCTGGGGAATATGCTGGATGAGGGAGGAGTTCGTAGCCTAACTCATGCAATTTTGCCATTGCGACTGCGGACTTGGGCGCCTATGCGTTGTCCTTCTTCGCCAAATGCGGCCGTTTTTGCTTCAAATCGGCTTGGAATCGATCCAGCAGCTCTGCGTAATATACGCCGATGATCGTTTTACCCTTTTCAAGGTAATCGATATGAATAACACCGTGCGCATCCCAAAAAACTGTCGCCATGACCTTGTTTGCTGACAAACCCGCCTTGTCCTTCTTCGGCTTCGATTCACCAGGAGAAGTCCATTGTTTTCACTGTTCCTTGGTTTCTGGTGTGTTGTGGTGAATCCGGGTTTCATCCACGGTTACGAAATGGCGCAAAAACTCAGCCGAATTTTTCTGGAACATCGCCAAACACACCTTTGAAGTTGTCAAACGAATGCGTTGTCGTTTGTTGTCGATTGTGAGCAAACGCGGCACCCATCTTGAGGAAAGTTTGATGTCCAAATATTTATGTAAAATCGAAATCACTGAGCCATGTGATAAGCCTGTGGCCTCTTCAAGCTCGCGCACTTCACACGCCGATCGTCCATTATCAAACCATGGATTTTGTCGACCATTTCTGGTGTGGTGACCTCAATTGTGCTTGAACGGCTGCACCGAAATTGAGTAAACCAGTGATGAATGCTTCCAATCGATGGTGAAGAGTCCCCATAATATTTGTCAAGCTTTTATTTGGTTTGCGTGATAGTTTTTTCTCGCAAAAAATAGTGTTTAATGAGCACTTGCTTCCATTTTAACGAAAATGCTAGTAGGCGTCTGTATAAAATGGCTGCCACAACAAAACTATTTGACAGATCTGTCTGAAAATTTGGGTGCGTTCTTTTGACAGATGATTCTTGACAAAAAATTTAAGGTGACGACACAATTTGTATTAATTTTCAGGAACTTATTGACCCTCGTAGTTTAACCATTTTATAAGTGAGTTTGTCCTTGCCTGGGCTGGTTCCTTTTGCCATCTTGGGAGTCAGAAAAAATATAAATAACTATTTGTTAAACAATTCTTCCCTGCGCATTTCTTTTGTAAAGTTAATGGTTTTCGAGGCAGTAGTATTTTGGACTCCATATGTCCTAGCATAAAGTGCAAAATTCCAATTTCAAATCCTCTTTCTTGTTTATTTTTTTTTTCTATTAAAGCAATGCCGTTAGATGAATCAGACTTAATTTTCTGACAATTGGTAGTTTCTTCCATGAACACCAAGAGTGTTTCTTTATCCATATTGGTACTTTGAAAACCATCAGATGCAAACTTCATCCATAATGTGGACAGAGATTGCCAGAAATTATATTTTAAACAATAGCAGTTTGCAGTCAATGCGAATTCCTTCGAGCATTATTCTCACTTAAAATTTTCAACAATAGCCCATAGAATTCAACTTAGACTAGTAGACACACAACCAATAACCATACGCATCGTCATCATCGTTCCCCCCCATCCTTGTGTTGTGAACCATTTTGAAAAGGACACAAACCATCAAGCGTCTAAGCACCATCTACTGTTTCATAGAAATTATGAAAGTTTCTTCATACATAATAATAGGATATATGAAAGCATGTCCTGGAGTGGGTCGAAGCTGGAGCCCCTTCCAGGCACTAAGCTCAAAAGTTATTCATGTATTTAGTATGGAAAACTTTCCGTAATCACTGTCTCACACTTAAGTGCTACTGGCGTATCTTATTTTTTATTCGTCGCTTCGTTACTCCTTGTGTAGCAGTAAAACTCAGATAAAGTTGCTTTTCTCCTTTTTTTTTTTCAGTTAGCCATCTAGTTTTTGGCTTAATTTCTGTTCGTTTAAATAGTTTTCTCAGGATCCAGAAGATTTGCCGGCCGCCCACTTCGTTTGTTGTTTGCGTAAAAGTTTTACAGGAAAAGAAAAAAAAAATGGAAGGACAAACTCAGGGGGAGGACAAATGGAAGGAATTTTCTTTGAAACTTGTCGAACGTACTCGTACATCGTCGTCGTTGCGTGGTATCTTGGGGAGCGAGAGATTATTATAAACACTTTTGCCGAGAAGGCTTCCTTTTGTATGGATACCAAGAGAGAGTTCCCAGTCTCGAAGGATGCAGAGTGTCAGGCAGATGTGGAAAACCTTACCTTTCCTTTTGTTCCATATACATAGAACTCTCGTTGGGTGGTGTTGTCTTTTTTAGTTATTATTATTGTGTTTGTTGGATATTATTATTTTTTTATTTAATCGCAAATCTAATCGGGTGGACAGGCTGTTCGACAAGTTAGGTGCTCTTTATATATTTTTTGGTTGGCTTTTTTTTCGTTCAGGAAACGCTACACTGGAGTACTCAGATACAACTGGTCCATTAAACTGCCGAGGAGCAAACTCTGTTTTACCCATTTTAGTAGAATTTCCTCATCTTCCGGAGAAAGTCGAGTAAACGCTTCAGTGATGTGAAGCTTACTGTATCAGAAAATCTACCAACTGACACGAGCAAAGGCAGGACAATCATAGAGGATGTGTTCCGCAGTGTTGTATCACTGTTGTACCACACTGAAGTGTTTAGCACAAGTAAAGTGCCGCCGATAAGTTGTCTGCAGTATTTTCTGCTGAGGAAGCAAGAATGCCGTGTATTACTTACAGACTTCTGGGAGCATTCGTTTAGTCCGCTCACATCCTGGAGAACTGTGCCATACACATTTATGTGCATAAGAAACCCAATCGTTAATGGAGACCCTGTTCGGTTCCTGAGAAAATCTTCTCTGAACCTTAAATTACAATCTCATAGTATATCTCATTGCCACCAAATTCAGAGAGTTCTTGATTCGCGAACTACCTTGGAAACGGTTACGACAGACGCAAATACTCCGACCCTTCCACATAATCCTTACAATATAGTTAATGGCCAATGTGATTGCATAAGTCTCCGTTTGGAATACTGCCGCATATTTGCCCAACGGAAAATGCAGCCTGATGTTGTCGTCCTCCAAGAAGACATCAGCACCAGATTCCAGACTAGCTTTGGAACCATCCAGATTCGGCTACAATTCCTTCCTGGTTCAGATTTTGACCGAAGACAGAGACAACTGAAGTTCTGGTGTGGTTGCGTGAGACGGCATATAAGACATGGAACGTACGAGTAGGATAAGTGTCACCCAAGGTCATCAAAACTCCGGTGTGGGTTATACCATCTCGTCTAAGACGATAGATTGCTTTGATAGTACTGCCTATAGTATAAGTATCAAGAGGAGGTAGATTGAGCAGTGCATCTGTAGCAGGGCCAGGCGTACTCGAAAAAGCTCCCGTGCAGCCTAGTCAAGCCGTTCTTTGGAGTTTGGTGTAAAAGGCAGTCACATATTTACGCGAAAGCCTCTTCTACCAAATAACCGACGCATATGCTAGGAAAGATCTTATCATAGCCGTATAAATTCAGAGAACCTTTTCGGTGATAAGCCCCCCATTTTTTGCCGAAAGCATTCTTACATTCCTAGAAAACTGAGAGCGCCGTGGCTGTCTTCAACTTGACAAGGATTATTTCTAAATATTTGGCTTCATTGGAGATACGGATAGTGACGACCTTTAGCACTGGTCGAGTCAAACCGGTCGATATCCTCCTCTCCGTGAAAAGTACAAACTTGTTTTTGAGATGATTGACCGAAAACCCTTTCCTAGTGTACCATTCATCCATTTGCGCGTTAGCAAAGACAGTCTCTAGGCATGGTCCGACAGAAAGTATGGCAACATGATCCATATATGCCGGAGAAACCATTGAGAGTGTTCAAAATCGCGTATAGGTGGCTTAAATAGCTATCGATAGGACAGACAAATAGTCTTTTGTAATACTACTAAAACAGATGGGTGTTTATGTGTTCTACTCAAGTAATGGGGAAATTCTGGCTACATACTTTAATTTAGCATCAAATTCTACTTTATCGGTGCAGAGTCTCTTCTGGGACAAGGGCACGTGATGAGATTACAGGCAATCGCAGGAGCTGATAAACTGCGAGAAAGGAATCAGAGACCGCCTTTGTCGGACAAGAACAGACACGAAAGAACTTCTAGGGAATTAGAACCGGAAAAGAAGTAAGGTCTACATACGAGTGGGTGTACATAGATGTCAACGCTTCGCACTCTTACATGCTTTCCTAACGAGTCACTCTAGACTTAGGTATTTAGGTGTGAACTTGAGCCTAAGCTAAGCTAGAAGCTCATATTCCTTTTTAGATCCTCATGAGAATAGCGATGAGCTAGAAACCTTCTTTCTGATTGATTGTTAGAGAGTATCTTCTTCTCCATTCACCCTCCTCGGCCGACAATTGTATTTTTCGAATATCAAAATCGATTCAGCTTTTCTGTCCATTTTTTAGCACTCGGCACCGTATAACGGAACTGACGACACCATCGATCTGTAGAGCATCCGAGTTAGGATAGGAATTTTGAATCCGCTTTATTTGAGCAGCAATTTTCCAGTGCTAGTCTTTGACGGATCTTAACAAGATTTTTTTATGCCCCAGTGGATGTGGTATTCTTCTAAAGATACTAATAGCCCGGGCTACCAGCAGGCACGATTCATAAACCCGAATAATAGATGCCAGGAGTTCGCCTATGTACTAATCCACACCCTGTACACTTGTATCACTCTCCCAGCGGGATTGCCGTTAGGTACATATTACTTCGCGGGGCTGGTTAGAAACTTATGCTATAACATCTGAATTAGCCATTTCAGATCTTTTTAGTCATTCGACTCTTCTCAGTTCGTTCAGTACGCTCGTTATGAAGGTATAGGTCTCCAGATAGTCGTCCTCTGACCTCGTCATATGACTTATTAGAAGCTGTGGGCTTGGCCCCTTCTGCAAAGCGCCTGCAGTGGAACAATGCATGCTGCACATCTTCCTCTTCATCTGGGCATTCTGGGCAGAAGGGCAAGTTATCGTGTCCAAATTTGTAGAGATATTTTCGATAGCCATCGTGACCGGACAGTAGTTGGAGTCCCCGCGTCGTCTCTTTGTTCAGACTTCAATGGTGGGGATCAGCTTGTGGGTTTGTCTGCCTTGATTTTCCTTGTTATCCCATCTAGCTTGCCATAGTGCTATAGATGTTGTCCTTTGTTTTACCTTCGATGTTGGGGATCAGCTTGTAGGTCTATCTGCTTTGTTATCTCATCTGGCTTGCCATAGTGCTACAGATGTTGTCCTTTGTGTTACCCTCTTAGTAACGCTGGCTTCTTCACAGTTCTCTGGTATGATTGTCACATTGTAGAGTTAATGATTCATTCGAGGTAGGCAAACCTTGAGCTACAAAAGTGACATGTTATCATATTCCGAGGAGCAACGATAAAACCAAACAAGCAACGCATTTTAAGATCATTAGATACAATTTAACTGATTGCCTCTTAGATACTTACAATAATCTAATTTCAATCCATTCGAGTATACTCCAAGTCCCTAACTAAAGCCGACAACCAAAACGAATAAATCCTAAAACACTTCTCAAGGTTTAATACTAATCTCCATCTTTTCATCGAGACTTTATCTTCTCCACCACATTGTGCGTTCCATCCATCGCCGAATGCAGGTCAGTGAAACACACATGTAGACCAGTTTGTTTCTTGTTGTTTGCGACACTTCTGCAAAACTTTCAACTTTCTTTCTGAAACAGAATAATATGTGACATGGGTTATCGGCAAGGTCAGGGTAGATTTGTAAACTTGTTTTCCTATCTATGCGACGGTCAACAGATGTGAGAATGTCCTTCGGATTTTCAGCTTTTTTTTCCCGAGTGTGAGTGGGCACATGTTTCACATGGATTTCATTTTTTTTCATCCTCTCGTCATTTAGGTCCTTCAATTAAATTTCTGTTTACACTGTTTACCCTTTTTAGCTCTTCATTTTCACTTCGTGCCGTCAATCCGTTTATTTGCAGATCAAGTGACCTTTCTCGTCATTTTGCTGATGTCAAACATAATAAAGGCGGCACAAAAATGAGTAAAAAAAAAAAAATACGACGACGACTACGTATTATCCATGATGTCCTTGAATTGTTTTATCTTTACGCAGAGCCATTTTGAAATCATTTTGGCAAATTATCAAGTGGCTCAGCAGGGACCAGGGTAGTGGTTTATTTTGCATAACGCTTTCATAATGTTTATATACACCATTTCACGGTTTGGCTATGAATGTCATTAACACCTAACAAGCGGCGGGTGTAGATAGGTACCTAGCTATGCTTCATTCGTTATGTTGGGTAATGACGATGAGGACACGGAGTGGTGATTATGTATACCCTTTTAATTGGCCCGTTGGTGTCTTGATGATGTGCGCAAAATTTATTTTTGTGAGGACATTTTAAAAGGTTACCAGGTTACTATTAACTATGGCTGAATGTTGTAGAAATAGGGTAGACTCTGATCGGTGTCAACGAGGTTGTATTTTACCTCCACCCGGAATCAACCTGTGTTGACCAGATGACAAAAATAGCAGCACTATAATCCAACGGTGGCGTGATAAACCTGCGGAGCAGAGATAGTGCCTTATTCGGGCTTCCTCGACATATTTAGAGCTTAGGCCGATAAGGTTGTCCAAGAATTAGTTGGGGGCCAACGGCAGCCCTCACACCCATGAAGTGGGTTACTAACATCAGTATAACCGACGGGTCCTAGGGGTTTCTAGAATGGAACTGTTTAGCCAGGCTAGGGGTTGTGCCGCCAGGGTAACTTCCCGACCACGGAAAAAAAATAGTTACGAAGCAACAACAAGCTTCAAAAACGGACGGATTACAATGCAAACGAAACAAAGACAACGAACTTCGGATCTATACGTGGAATGTTAGGTCCCTTAATAGACCACGTGCAGCAGAACAATTAGCGGAGCCCTATATTGGTGCAAAGCAGATATCACTGCCATCCAAAAAGTGCGATGGGATGGGCTGGGCAAAAAGAGGATGAGAAACCGCGATATCAACGCCTATTTGGATTTGGATTTGGATTCGTCGTTGGAGGCAGACTTAGTTAGTTTCAGATATGTGGACGAACGCCTCAAGACAATTCGCATCAAGGTTAAATCCCCTAACATACGCCTAATATGGGCGCATGTTCCCACAGAGGAGAAAGACGACGACACCAAAGACAGGTTCTACGAGCTCTTGGACAAAAGATTTCATGTCCTGGCGGATTTCAAAACTAGGAAGAGAGGGCATCTTTAGTCGGCACGTAGAGCTTACACGACACCACCTCCGATAACAGACTCAGGCTGATCGACTTTGCTGCGGTGCGAAATATTGTCGTAGCTAGTACGAGGTTCCCGCATCTTGATATTCACAAGGGATCTTGGAGATCTCCTGATCAATCAACTGTCAACCAGATTGACCATATATTATGGATGTCCGAACGTTCCAAGAGGCCAACATTGACTCGGAATACTACCTTGTTGTGGCCAAGTTATGGTTGCGGATATCCCGAACAACGCGAAGACAAGGAAATACTGTCAGGAAGTTTGACATCGGACTGCTATAATCGCAAAAGATCGTCAGTCTCCCTTAATTTTTTAAGAGGTCCTATGCCGCCAGCATCGAGTATTGAAGACCAGTGGCAACATAACCAATAAGCCATCAGAGAAGCAGCCTCTGAGGTGCTTTGTTTCACTCGGCCACTACAACGAAATCTCTGGTTTGACGACGAGTGCCAGCAAGCACAAGAGGCATACAAAGCTCGCGAGCTCTACAAAAAAAGAGGAAGGAGAGACAAACACCTGCTTCTCAGGAGAAAAAAAGAAGGAGCATGAGAACCGCCCGATCGAGGAAATAAAGAGATGCTACTGCGGAAATGAGGTACGGAAGTTTTACCAAAGAGTAAAAAGAACTTGTCAAGGCTACAAGGCCCGAACCGAAGCCTGTAAGGACGGTCAAGGGAACATCATTGTAGAAAAGCAGTCGATGCTGAGGATATGGAAGAACCATTTCTTCAGACTGTATAACGGCGACGACGAATCGAATCCCGCTGTCAGGTAGAATGAACTATTCAACCTGGACGATGTAGATCAGCAATTCTGTCAACCCGATCTAGACGAAGTCTAAATTTAAGTCCAATAAAGCTACTGGAGCTGATGGCCTAGCTGCCGAACTGTTCATAGCGGCGGACAATGACTTGGTAAAAAAGTATGCACCAACTCATCTGTAAAATATAGTTGGATGAAAGTATGCCCAATGGAACCTCAGTATTGTTTGCCCAATCCTCAAGAAAGGAGACTCTCTGAACTGCGCCAACTACAGAAGCATCAGTCTCCTTAACATCGCCTATAAGATCGTGATATGAACGCCTGAAACCGTTCGTCAACAACCTGATCGGTCCATATCAGTGTGGCTTTAGGCAAGGAAAGTCCACCATCGATCAAATATTCACACTACGGCAGATCTTTTAAAATAACCCAGGAGCTTCAAATCCATACCTACGATCTTTTCATCGATTTTAAGGCCGTGTATGACAGCATTTATAGAGACGAGCTGTACAGAGCAATGTATAGTTTTGGTATCCCTGCCAAAACTCGCCCGTTTGTGCAGGATAACCATGGAGAATGCACGCTGCTCCATCAAGGTCGGTGACCTTTGATGTCCAAAAAGGTTTCAGTCAAGGCGACGCGCTGTCATGCGATTTCTTTAACATCGTTGCACTAAGAATAGTGCAAAACTCACGCGCCAACACCAGAGGCACAATTTTTCAAAAGTCCGTCCAATTACTCGCATACGCCGACGATATTGGCATAATCGGAGGAACGCAGCGTAATGTCAGTGGCGCTTTCATAAGTATTGAGGGTGAAGCGGCGAAGGTGGGTTTAACAGTCAGTGAGGGTAAGACCAAGTATATGCTGTCAACAGGAAAGGACAATATTGACATCTCGGACAGAACGTCACCGTAGACAGATATAACTTTGAGGTAGTTAGGGACTTTGTCTACCTAGACTCCGCATAAATTCCGAATACGACACGAGAGCTGAGATTAAACGAAGCGTAACTCTTGCCAACCTCTGCTTCTTTCGGCTAAGAAGGCAATTGAATAGCAAAGCTCTCTCTCGAACAACAAAAGTGACCCCTTATAAAACCCTAATCATCCCAGTCCTACTCTATGGCGCAAAGGCATGGACTTTATCAAAAGTGGATGAGGTTGCTCTTGGCCGTTTTGAGAGGAAAATTCTTCGGGTGATTTTTGGTCCCGTCTGCAAAGATGGTAAGTGGAGGAGGAGATACAACGACGAACTCTACGGGCTGTTCAGCGACATCGACTTAGCCAGGAGAGTGATGGTCCAACGACTGAGGTGGCTGGGTCATGTAGAGCACATGGATCCCAATGCTTCCGCCCAGAAAATCTTCGAATCCATTCCCGAGGGACGGCGCAGTAGAGGAAGACCGGTGGCGCACTCAAGGGTAGGTAACCTCAACCAACTAAGCATGTGAAACTGGAGGCAAAGACAGAGCTGGCTGGAGACGCTTGTTGGTTGAGGCCCAGGTCCACCCCGGACTGTAGCGCCACCTTAAGAAGGTAAGGTTACTACCTAACGATTAGGAGCTCAAAGCTATCCCATCCTGACTTAGATTCTTATGTCATTTGCAGTCTGGACAAAAAAGATGCTGCTTCCATTCCAGGGCCCGCTAAAACTTGAACAAAAATCTGATCCAGACTATGCACCTGTTACGACTGCTAACCCTCGAACAACATCGCCTCCACAGTTTGGTACTTGAAATCACTTTCTATGGCATTTCCCTGAAAAGCAATTAACCCACGCTAAACAAACATAAAATCTATAATGCATCCTTCATCTGTTACCATTGGGCTGAACACACTCACTCCTAATGGTGGTACTGCTGTTATTAACAGTATTTACGCGAGGAATCCCCGTTGCACAATAATAGTGTAATTACAGTTTTGTTCTCGAGCGACTCCTTTACCTTAGTTGTCATCTGTAGTCGTCGTCATCGTCGTCATCGTCGTCGTCGTTGTCGTTGCTGTTTCTGTCGTCATCATGCTGTCTGCAAAGTTTTATTCGTCATAATTAATTGCTTCAACAGCACGTCAAAGTCATTGACGTTGTTGTTGTTATTTTTATCGTCGTGAGAGTGTTACGTCCCGAGTTTTTGCTGTTTCTATGTAAAAGACTGATAAGTTGCAATGCTTTACACGATGACAGTGAATGGAAAGTTGCTGCGATATTATTGTGAGTTCAAGTCGCTTCGAAGAGTTTTATTTTGTTTTTCTTTTGCTTTTTAAAGAAATATAATAACAAACGTGAAAAGTTACTTTCGAAAGTCTCAAATTGTTTCGAAAACACATTTCCAAGGTTTCACAGATTAAAGGTGGAAACTATTTAAAACACGTAGACGTTCTGTTTTAGGAAAGTTAATTTTAACCCGGGGTGAAATCTGAGACTGCCACATTTATGTATATACATATGTATTAGGAGAGCATAAAACTGACTTTTGCACAAAATTTGACTTTAGCGCCGAAGACGTGTACCCAATGTTGAGCCAGAAAATGAAACTTTGTTGAACTTCGCTTTATTTAAATAAAATTGCTTAATTGCATTAAACTTCTAGACAAAGAAAAAAGAATCTATTAGGTGCGCAACTAAGTTCTCGCTGTTTGTCAATAGATGGCTCCAGCAGTAAGTGCTGGTCGATTTTGACATATCCAAAACGTCATGAACCGAGCTTAGACATATGGTAAACAAACTGTTTTGACACATTAGTGATTTTGTTTTGGCGTCATACACTTTTGGTTGTGTGAAAATGTCTGATTTTGTGCCGTCATTTGTTGGAAGTGTTTAAGTGATTGGTTCCGTCGCTTCAAAGACGGTGATTTCGATGTTGACGACCATCCGCGTGAAGGAAGGCCAAAATCCTTCGAAGACACTGAATTGGAGGCATTGCACGATGAGGATCCGAGCACAAACGCAATAACAGCTTGCTTCAGCATTAGGAGTTACCCGTCAAGCCATTTCCAAGCCATTGCATGCGTTTGGAATGATTCAAAAACAAGGAACTTGGGTTCCTTATGATTTGAAGCCAAGGGACGTTTTATCGCCCGTGAACAACTGCTCCAGCGGCAAAAAAGGAAGGGTTTTCTTCATCGCATCGTGACGAGTAATGAAAAATGGATTCATTATAGCAACCCAAAGAAAAAACAGTCATGGGGACTGCCCGGTTCTACGTCGAGTATGCTGTGTATTTGGTGTGACCAGGTCGGTGTCATTTATTATGAGCTTTTGAAACCCAACGAAACCATCACTGGGGAACGGTATTGACTTCAATTGATGCTATTGAGCCGAGCACTGCGCGAAAAACGGCCACAATACGAGCAGAGGCACGAAAAAGTGATTCTACAGCATGACAACGCTCGGCCTCACGTTGCCAAACCCGTTAAAACCTACCTGGAATCGCTCAAATGAGAAGCCCTACCCCACCCGCCATATTCCCAAGATATTGCACCATGGTCTGGCTGATCAGCAGTTCCGCTCATATGAAGACATCAAAAAATGGCTTGATTCGTGGATAGCCTCAAAAGATGAACACTTTTACCGTAACCGGTATTCAAGCTCTGCCAGAAAGATGGGAAAAAGTTGTAGCTAGCGGTGGGCAATACTTTGAATGATTTATTTGTAACCATTTTTTCAGAATAAAGTTGCATTTTCATCAAGAAAACAGCGAGAACTTAGTTGCGCATCTAATAATACAATTTTTCCTTGGCTTAAATCTGCTCGTAACTGGTGCCACTGCTCACCAAACAGAACTCTTCCCTGTGATTTGGTCAACCTCCTTTTATATCGCCTGCGGATTTCCAGTTAAAGTCCTGAATTTCCATTTCGCCGCTGGAATTCTCTGCCAAAATGCTAGAATATTCTGGTTGACAGCTTCACCTGCGCAACATTACCCCGCAATTAAAGCTCAAAGCCCCTGCTGAGTCACAGTCTGTATTATGAATGGTTGACATGCATTACTTTCGATTTTCGGCTGCCAGCTCTGATGCGTTAATATGAACTGGACGTTCTCAATAATTTCGTTGCTTAGGTGATATTCATTTTTGTACTTTTGGATTATAAAACCATGCCACATCGTTTGGGTTAAACGTCGGGGCATTCTTTTTCAGGTTATAACGACTTTTCATGGCGTCGACAGTTAGGTTCAAATGTCTCCGGGCGAATTCATGTACCTTTTGCAGACTTTGCCTTAGTTCCATAGCATATTCTAGGGTGGAAAGTGGTACAGCGGGGGGTGCTCCGAAAGCCAAATCAGCACGTAGCTTCACTTCGCGGGTTAGGTTCAGCAGTGAGAGGGAAAAAAAACAGTAGATCCGTGTTCGGCTGATCGGTAAGCTAGCGTAGCTGGTTGAAGATTAAGATCCCAGTCCATTTTTTTTGTCGGTCTATGAATTTGATCGATCGGTTAAAGCGCTCCACCATCCCGGCGGACTACGGGTATAGGGGTGTTGTCCTTATGTTTTTTTCAACTCCTAAGACCTTCATCGCTGCCTGAAATACCTCAGATTCGAAGTTGTGACCTTGTTCAGTTCAGGGGGGACTCAAAACGACAAAATACCTGGTCCCACATGGTCGTAGCACAACTTCGGCTGTTTGATTTTGAATGGTGAAGCATTCGGGAAACTTTGTAAAGTAGTCCTTATTGACAGCTGTGTACCGTTTATCATTCTGTGTACGCGACAGTGGTCCAAGAATGTCTATTGCTATTGCCAGGGCGATTGGTTTGTAATCTGCCGCGTATTCTTTGGCTCGGGCGCCTCCGAGCGGTGTAGGTCTGGCAAGCGAGGCACCATATCTTCACATCCATAGTCCGGCTAATCCAGAAGTAACGACTTTTAACCTTCGATAGTGTTTTCTTCTGACCCAAATGTCCACTGCTTGGGCTGTTATGTAATAGAACATGGATTTCTAGTACATATGACCTTGGGACTACGGGTAAGGGTTTGATCAGTTCAGGTTACACTTCCCACGTTCGTACTAGCATCCCATTAACTAGGTCAAGTTGGTCATACATGTTCCAAAAACCTTTCAGGTCTTCGCTACTGCCGATGATTTCAGACTTCTCTGGGCTGTCCTCTTCCTTCTATCTATTTCTTTCCAAAAGTACCGGATTCTCCTTCTCAGCTGGCGAGGCCGGAATGTAAAACTGCGCCAACGCCGGCTGGGAAATCAGGTCAGAACTGGTATCGGAGTGTCTTGGCAAGCTAAATAGACTTGGTCATAATAACAGCATTACCCTCTACTGGGTACCAAATCAAGTAGGAGGGATCTAAGACTACCTTCGTCGGGCCAGAATAATTCTGCGGGCTGAGACCGCATAAAATACGGGAAGAGAGCTAAACTTTGGGAGGAACTCCCGAAGCTAAGACAGACCAAAGAACTTCTCGGGAACTACAACCGGAAAAGAAGTAAGGTCTGTATCAACATCAATAAAAATTGGGGCTCCGTATTCCTACAGGCTTACTGACGGGTCACTAAAGGCTTAAGGAACATCTCAGGAAACTGGGTATAGAGCAAAATGAAAACTGCAGATTCTGTGGTGATATTAATTTAAAGAATGTGGAGCATTGATCCACAAAAGAAGGAAGCACCTGGATGCCTACCAAGAAGAAAATCTACCATCATTGGGTACACACAAGATACTCTGGTTGAACTATAGGAGGTGCTCTGAGTCGAGTGTATCTTCAACTTGAACTCCTAGTCGGGGCAGCACAATTGATCTATAAAGGTTGCAGGCAAAGTACACCCCTATAACCAATCTACAATCTATCTATGGTGACGAATACTTATCTCATTAACAGACAACTTTGAGAAGCAGCTACTGTATTGAGGTGACTCCTTATCTTATGTAAATTGTGTGTCATAACCAATTTACTAGGTCACCATTAAGTGCTGATTAACCTTCTTTTATACTAGGGATCATGTGACTTGTGTCACGTGAGCTGAATCTAGTTGATGATTCTTGACGATAAGCACGACATTCTTATTTGCACTACAATTAGTGGATAGTTGGGTCAGCAGCAAAGGGCTGGGTGTGAATCCCTCAAAGACGGAGGTGACCCCCAAACATCGGTGGTATTGAACTAAGTATCTCAAGTTTAGCTCTACATCTGGGCATAATTTTAGATTCCAAACTGAAGGATAACACTGCCGAACGCATCAAAGAAACTAGCGTTGCTTTCTATTCTTGCAAAAAGGCATTCATACACAGCGATCGGATGGTTCTTGAGAAGCAATACCATCTTTCAAACCTCACCAAAATCGAGAGGGCAGAGTGTATAGGAGTCATGCGATCAATAAGAACAACACAAACAGCGACAATGGAAACCATGCTCAGTTTCATTCCGCTTGATACTATATAGTGTAGCAGTTTGGCCGCTAAAACCGCTGTAAGACTGAGAGAAGGTCGATTGTGGTCATCGAGCTTTTACGACCATGTCTCCATTTTATTCCGATGGGGGACTACCAGTAGATCGACTGATTACATGACCCGTACACTAGCATTTGAAAAGAGATTCACTATAAGAATTTCCTACAGAACGTACTGGAGGAACCGAAGAACCGTGAAGAAAAAGGAACTGGAGTTCTATACCGACGGTTCTAAGATAGACGTTGACACAGGAGCCGGAGTTTATTGTGAGGCCCTAGGAGTAAACAACTCCTTTAGAATCGACTGCAGCGTCTTTCAGGCTGAAATCACACCCATCATACAGGGTACGGAAATTATACGCGTGAGTAATATCGTTGGCAAAACGATAACAGGCAGCCATTAAGGCTCTGGACTCTGCTGTAATTAGATCGAGGCTTATGAGGACCTGCAAATTACTCTTAAATGAAATATCTACAGCCAATGCGGTGATCCTCTGCTGGGTACCAGGGCATATGGCTATCAAAGAAAACTAAAGGGCTGAGGAGCTTGCTAGGAAAGTGTCGGCGCTGCACTTATCGCGGGCCCTCCCTTTTGTAGTAACCCCAATCAGTTCCTTACGTAAGAAAATAGAAGATGAAACCACCGATCGAACAGACGGTGGAATCATCTGGAAATATGTACAACTATCAGGGCGCTATGGCCGGCCTTCTGCAGGAAGAGATCAATTTCACTGGTGAAACTTAGTCTTATAACGCACGGGTCTTTTGTGGAATAATTATTGGTCATTGTGCCATTGGCGTTCACGCGGATCGACTCGGTGTGCTACATGGTCGTCGTCACCTTCTGTGTGATTGTCCTGCCCTATCCGTTACAAGAATGAGGACTCTCGGAAGTTACTTTTTCTCGGAATTGGAGGACTTAGGTAATGTAGAGCTTACGGACCTTCTGAGATTTATATCACTATCTGCGGATACAGCGGACTTTACAGCGTTTCCATGGTTCAATTGGGCACAATGGACCCGAACTGTTGGTTGCCGCACAACAATACGCCTGCGTGAAAGTTTTATCCGGAAGTTGCTAACAACTCTCGAATGATTGATAATTGCAGTAACAAAGCCATTGCCCGCTATCACCCTTTGCCTACAGAAACGCATTTATCAGTCCTTCCCTAAACGATTGGATGCATAATTCTTTCACTCTCCGCCACTGTTTAGATAAACAATTTTCCATTTGTGTGATGCATTGACAAATATTATGGAACAAACCCGCCATCTTCCACACACAATAGTGCCAGTTTGCACAATCCTCTGTAACATGTGAATGACTTCAAATTGCATCATCGTTGTCTGTTGTCCCATACACATTCCATAGGACATTTCTCATCATCACCATCATCAGAAGCATCACAAGAACTATACGCCACCTCAATGCAATTTCACAGTTCCTTACTGCCACTCTGAGAGAGCGAATGTGGATCGCAGATAAAAACATCAACGATGAATGCGGATGCATTTGCAATTTCTTTCGTCCTTTTCATCTATTACGTTGCTCCATTCCACCCTCCACCGTATGCGCACCTAAGGAACCAAAACGGTGTGTGGAATCCCATCACCACCTCGCTCAAGTACACATAAAAACCAAGTTCGCTGTGTGTATAGAAGCACTTAGTGCCGGAGAGCACATTGAACTTGTACACGGTACTATGCCGCCATTATCCTTTTTGTGTGTGCCCGCGCGAAGGAATGTGATGATAGGAGGCTACCAAGCTTACAAGGATTCAAGAAAGGATTCACTCAAGCAGAGTGTTTAAATTTACTTCTTATAAATAATTGAAAACTATGATTTTATTCCATTCGACAGGACTATGATGATTACAAGGACAACAAAGAATAAGTTTCTTTCAGTAGGTATTTTTTCTTTTTGCTTCATTCTTTGTTCGCCGTTAGTAGTGCATTATCCTTGCAATACCGCGAGACAACTCAATAGAATTTCGCTTTTGATTGCATAAATGACTACAGCCCAGAGTGTAGTGCGGTAATGGCAAAGTGAATCAATGAAATGCTGATGAGAAGATGAGAATAATAATAACGGGCATCCAACTGTGCTATAGTTTCACTGAATTAAGGACAACGAAAGAAAAATTCGTGTGCACATTGTCTGCATCCATTACAGACTTTGTCCTTAGCGCACAGCTAACGAAAACCAGAATCAATACACTGCGGAGTCACTGTGTATTGACAGATTTACGAGTTGACTGCAATTCTGTTTAAGGATAATTTATTATCCTTGAAATTAAAATCGACGGACGCGAAGGGGAAGAAAATACCAACTTCATTCTCCATCAAATGACGTCATGTTTGTAATTATTTCAGTAAAAGGAAAAAATTTAATTTCACCACTAGAGATGGTAAGGAATGGCATTGGATGTTGTATATCCTTTGCGCGATGCATTGGTGAGACGGCGACTTACACAATTGAGGGCAAACCTCGATAGAACGAAAAGATTTTCGCACAAAAGCTATGAAAGAAAAAAAAAAAACTCACACAAACTTAACACAAAGCGAAGGATAACTCTGAGCGAGTAACGAACAAAAGATTTCATTTCCTGTTTTACGGTATAGAGAAATAAATGGTGCACGTTCTGCGACGTGTACAGTGTGGGCGACATGCAAAGAAACACGTCGTCGATCTGAAATTTAAAATAAAGTGCATGACTAGATCGCACGTTCTTGCACCTCTATATATATACGTTATACGTATTTTTGTTGACCTGGAAAAGCATTGCGTTCTGGAATCCAGGACGGAGAAATGTCACAATTGTAAGCGATTTCGTTAAGAGACCTGCGGCATTGCTTTACCAACTTGGAAAGTGTTGTCGGCGATTCCAAGGCTTTTATCGCTGCCTGACTATCAATATATATAGGTAGTACAAAAGCTACTCTCTACGGCTTTAATTGAAAGCTAAGTTACAGCTTCAGGGATATACACTACAGTGATCCGGTAGTCGTCTGGTAATGTTAACATCAGGTGTATTGTAGAAGACTCCTGCACCCGTAGCATACGCTGTGTTAGAACTTTTTTTGTATATCTCTATCGCAGAGTCGTTCAAGACAGATTCGCGAGAAATTCTGGTCTTGTATCTGACATCAAAGTCAATGTGAGGGACAATATAATCCGTCTAATTAAGAATAGTTTTAGCGTTAACCAACTGTGCGGATTCCCTAAGCCTTATCGCTGCTTTACCCGCCATTTGCTTCCCAAAAATATCAAAAGGAAGCAAGTGGAGCATTGTCTCTAGTGCAACGGTAGGAGTTGGGCCTCATACTCGCCGTATAAATCCAATGGACCACTTTGGGCCCAAGGACCTTCAACAGGAATAAAGGGCAACCGAGGCCTTCCTGACATGGTCTTGTATATTCCGTTTCCAACTGAGTTTCTTGTCAAGAATAACCCCCATTTATCTTCGGAGGTACCTTGTATCTTCTTGTGAACAGAACAAATTTGGTCTTTCCGGCGTTAACTGTTACAAGTTTATTAAGAGCTCATTCAACCAGGTCTTTTACGTACCGACCCACTTGTTAGACAGCACCCCAGCTCAGCATGGATAAACCTGCTTTTAGGTATTTACTAAACCCATAAGCAGGCAGCTATCAACCTTCAAGCTGATAAGTGCAGCAGATATAGCCTCTGTTTTAACATTATTGAAAGCTCCCTCAATGTCAAGGAAAGTTACCATCTTGTAATCGTTGTTATCAAAATATCTATCGATGGTTCCCACCATGAATTAAGTGCAGTCTCTACCACTACGCATGCTGGGACTTCGAAGTGAAATTGCAATCTAGATTAGAACGTATATGGATGTCAATGAGTCTTATCTACGTCTTCAAGAGGAAGGACGATAAGCTGATTGGACGGAAGTCCTCAGGGGATGCATGGAAGGTCTTACCGGCTTTTGGTATGAAGACCACTTTGACTCTCCTCCAGGGGGTGTAGCCAAAGATTACTCGTAGATAGCTCTTAAAGATTAAGTGGAGCCGGGGCCTTAATATGTCAAAGTGCCCCTGCAGTTCTACTGGAATAATTCCAACTGAGCACAGACCAATGTAGTCTTCGATGAGTGACAGTATCTTCTGGCACCGATAGTTCGACCCTTCTACAGACAAGCTTATCTCTCTGTTTTACTATCCGGAAAATGAGTATACATAACATGGTGCAGTTTTTTTATGAAGCTAAGTATATGTATGTGGAGATTTGGGCAAGTGCTAACCGGTACAGACACCTCTATAACTGTAACGTTACAGTCCTCCGATTCAGAAGACCGATCGCCACCCTCTTGCACATGAGGGAGCTTATTCAGCTAAGCCATGGCCTTGAGTTTGGCCCAGGCCACAATAATCCAGCCTTCTCTATGGCCGACTGTATGAAGTCAACCAAGTTTTGATCGCTACAGATCAACAATTTGGCACTACCAGTCAGATGCCGACCACCATTTTTAGAAATTGGCGGCGATAACTTTGTATTAGCCAGGCTGTGCGATAGGATGCCCAAAGACACGTTTGTCTTAACGACCCTCCAGTTATCTGCACCACTGATCCTTCATTCCTCGTCATCCTGGTCAACGATGTCAAAGATCGGGTGGTCCTCCGCCATCTCATTAAAGGGTCTAGATACCGGTAAGTAAGATTTTGAAGGATCATCCTATAACCTGGGTCTCTTGGAGGTCGGATCCCTTCCGGTATCAGATCAGGTCGAAGGCCTTCCCATATCGAGCTGACTCCTCTGCTTATCACTGGCTGAGTGCCTTTCCATAACGGGCGGGGCCCTCTGTTTATCATAAGTGGACCTTCCGTTATCGGATGGTGAACCTCTTCTGACTACTGACCTACCCCTATCCGGTTGGCCCTCCTTGCTCATATTAGGTTGTCCTCCCGTAACGGATAGACTTTTCTTTTTTTTCGAGCAGTGCCCTTGCCCAACTGGCGGAATTGTGCTCATTATCATCTCAGTTAGATTCTTCTACTTTCAGGAGGCGATCTAGGATGAATTTGGCGGACCTACGTTTTGCACTCACTATGGCAGAGCGACAATAGTTAACGCATCCGAAACGATTGTATCCACTGTATCAGAGACCATATCAGTTACGACGATGGAGCTGTCCGTCTGGTAGGCATCAATGTTTAGATTATACAGCTGTCTCTCCACCGTCTGCGTATTGTCCGTGAATGTAGTATCCTTGTCTGTCCGTTTGTTTTGATTTGTTGTTAAAATTGTTCATGTTTTGGTCGCACGAGTAACTCATCGCAGCACAGCCGATTTTACTGAGATAAGGTACTAATAGGACAAGCCTTGCCAGACACTTAAAGGACCTTGTTAATGACTGATTTGACCCTCAGTCTTCACCTTGGCGCGGTTTACTATACGCTCACACTATCACTGGAATCAGGTTGACTACTCTTTGGCTTCAGACTTTCCTTTGAAAACTTTACAGCTGAGGTAGTCCTGCTGCAATCGCCCTATGGAATCATTAGGCCATACTGAACATCTCCATCAGGTCAAGGTAAGTCGTCGACGGAGGTGTAAAATCCACCATTAGTACCGTTAATTGTAGACTGCGCCAGGAGTCCCGAGAATCTGTAAAGACACATTTTGATTTAGTATTCAGTTTGGACCTACTTTTATTAAAAAAATGTCCAATGTTTTCGTAAATCCCTTTTTTGATTTTGTTTTTAGAAATATGTTATATTACTTACCTCAAAATTTGTCTCGTCATTTGCTCCAATCTTCAAGAGGTCGTTTCTTGTACTCCTCACAAAGCCAGGTTTTTTTTCTGGCCTTGCAACCCCTAAGGCCGTCTTTTGTTAGCCTTCTTCTAACCGTTCTCGTAGAGAGCGTAATATTTTGGCGTTCCTGAAGCGAAGCAGCTAGTTCAGAAGAAGCGTACAAGAATACGATCTTCACGAGCCGAAATCTTTCTTTTTCTCCCTGGGCGTGGCTTAGAAATGTACTCTCCAGTTTCCATGCCTTGAGGCATATTGAACGGCTGCACTCGAATGCTTAAGAGTTTTAAATTTTTTGCTGGGACAATTTTGGCTCTTTCAGCTTCTTTCGTGTCATTTTGGCTTACTACCTGCAGTAGTTTTTTATAAAACGTATTTTATAGGAGATGCTTTTCATTTATGGCCAAGGGTGTAAGTAGTTTTTGAGAAATCGAGTTTTGTCGAAGGAAGATCCGAATGTCCAAATCTGTATTCGAATTCGAAATTCCAGAAGTAGTTTTCGAGAAATTGAATTTTTCAGAGGGAGCTCCGGATTTTCGAACTACCGCTGATTTGTAGCTATTTCCAAATTTGTATTCAAACTTGAAGTCCAATGAGTAGTTTCGAAAAATTTAATTTCTTCGTAGGTCAGAATTGGGATTTTCGAACTATGGCCGCAATAATTTGAATGTGTTTTGCACTGAATTGTGCAGAATCCATATCTGCAATCGAATTCGAACCATAATCCATAAGCAGTTTTCGAGAAATTAAGTTTCTACAAAGGCTAAAGTCGAGATCGTCATTTTGAAACTGAGTAAACAATATTTATGCTTATTCTACAATTTTTTGAGAATGTCTGCCATTTATTCAAAAAAAAATAAATAGTTTCTTGTCCATCATACTGTGAAACTTCTTCATAGTTCTACAAGTATGGCATCCTGGTGGTAGCATAAACTTCTTCATGGAAAATGGAAACAGGACGGTGACGTTTAAATGGTGAGAGAGCAAATAAACTAGCCAACGGTCGAGTCGTGAATTTGCGATATCGAAAAATTGCGACCATTAAAATTGGACACGGTTTTTGAAAAAAAAAAAAAAAACAGTGCAGGGGTGGTTCCGATCGAATAGACATTCTCAGGGGTTGATATCGCTAAGGGAATACACAGAGCTCACTACTGATCCCAAAACTCTGAGTGAAGGTACAACTAGATGTCTTTATTGTGATTTCTTCTATTGCAGTCCTGCTGCTTGTCAAATGATAAAAACGTGTCCATTTTATGCATCCAGCAGAGGGTGTTGTGCATTCGTGCATTATACGACGCAGATTGTTTTTTTTTTTTTAGCGTGCAGTGTTCAGTGAGTAAATTGTTTTTCCTTTACGGTTAGCGCACCTTACACCAGGAGAAAACCATTTGTTATCCTTAGAGTAGAGTTTTCGTTTGCCCGAGTGGTAGAGGGTGAAGTTGGTGGATGGCTAAGTTAAGAGAGGGTGGACGATATTTGGCAGTAGTGCACCACCACTACCAGGAGCATTGTGTTCCGCTACTGGTGTAGAAGGGTGAATGTATGTTGTGTTTGATTATCGACTCGTGATTGTTGCAATACTCAAAATAATTACAAATGGGAAGCAGCGCACTTCGAAAAGGAAGTTCCGTTTTACTGCTTGCAAGAGGGTTGAAAGTAAGGAAATTAAATTTTTTTTTTCTACTCAGCTTTTGTTTATGCATTGCACGTACATATGTGGGTGGGTAGGATGGTGCATGCGAGTGTATCATAGTTGGTCTAATGAAGTGAACGGAAATACACTACAGTGAGTGTAAGTGGGTGGAGTGGATCAATATTTAAATTTCGCATGGCTTTTAGTAATCAAGCCTTTGATTGGAAAGTTTGAGAAAATTGCCCGCAAGGCATAAGCTGTGATTAGAAAGAGGGTTGGGTGGAATACTGGGGGAAAATACAAGTAAATTCTATAACGTCTTACATAGTTAGCTTCTTGGAGCCATTCGTGCTGTGCGTGATATACTCTTCCACACGAATGGAAGGGACCTATAGTTTATTGATCTTTCCGAAGGACATAAGTGAGAAGCTTTTTCATGTTTGTTTGCGAGAGGTGCAATCGTGAAAAACTTCTTGGTGTTTCTGTGACTGGATCTTAAGTCGTCCGGTCAGTGGTTCCCAAACTTAATTAATTTAACTCTTTTCGCCTTGAAACTTAAGATGCGAAACGATTAACGAAGGCATCTTAAAAGTATCTAGTGATTGCTATTGGTCCACGAATCACAGCCGAATATTTTGAAGCCAGGCTAGCAAACTGTGAACAGATTTTTGTGCCAAATAATAGGAAAAATTTCAATTTGGTTGCAGACGGAAAACTTGCACCTAAATAAGAATAAAACCCAGAAGCTTCGAAGCGTAAAGTAATGTATAGATGAATACCCCGTCGACAAATTGTGGCTATTAATTATAGACTACAGTTTTTTATATATTTTGGCTAAGCGAAATGTCCGAGATCATTCCATAGACATGTTGGGGAGCCCATATACATAAATATATCCTTGTTGGGTACTTTTCGCCTCTGTTTTACGAATCATCTTAGCCGGATTTAGTCTCTGAATCTCTCCAGAGTACCTCTCTTATCTGCATACTTCGTGTCAACGCTAGCAATTCCTTGAAGACCAGCAGTATCCTGTTATAGGCATATCTTCTTATGCTAGCTAATGGTGCACACTGACACAGTATATGTATATGCCGCCGTTATCAAATCCTAAAGGCATGACCTGCAGGTATCGTCTTTTAGAAGTCTCGTAAAATAAGTTCTCTCTTTGTATAGCCAGCCGAACACCAACCGCGGTCATGGAAGCTATCGTAAACATTCTACCAGTGCACCTCGAAACGAAGAAGATTGCCGTCATTTCAGCCTCACGGCCTAGACCTATCGGTCATTTCATCGATGGTGCAAATACGGGACATCGAAAAATCACCACTCATTGATTGCCCCAGTGATGTTGTTGAAAAATCGTATACTCACGACAGGAGCTCAATAACTACTGAACGAATCTAGACACGTGCAAAGTGGCTAGATCTGTAATAGCAAAACCGAGTAACAACACAGCAAAAAGTGCTTTTAACTCAAGCAGAACACAATTGAGATTGCCACTGCCGTGCTACAACGAGGTTAAGACTGAAAATTCTGGGATCTCCAAGGATTCCGGATATTACACACCTCAGTAAGAAAGGAATCGGGGATATATTGGAGTTCGTCAGACGAACACTACGATTCCCCGATCACTACACGATATAGTTCCCCGTTGATACTCCCCATGATCCCAATACCTAAATCGTCTCTACGCATAATTCCCAAAGCACAGCACTGCTGCTGCGATACATCAATGATTGTTTCTAATTTTTCGTAAACCTATTAACGTACTGTAATTCTGTCGCCTTTAGTCCTCTTTCTCTTTATATGTAACTCCCTTTTTCTCTATAACTCTTACTTGCTTACTTACTTAACGGGCTCCCGAACCGTGAAGAGTCTCTGCCTGAGACACTGTAGCCTTCCATCCTCTGCGATCTCGGGCACATTGCTTCCAGTTATCCAGACCAAGCGCTCTGGCATCCGCGATGGCTTGATCTTTGAAACGGAGGTTCGGTCTTCCTTGTCGTCTCGAACCTGGCGGCTGGGATTCGAAGATCCTCTTAGCTGGAGCATTATTGTCCATTCGCTCGATGTGGCCGAGCCAATTTAGTCGTCGTATTTTGGCCTTTTGGACTACGTCCACATCTTGGTACAGCTCATAGAGTTCGCGGTTGTATCTTCTCCCCCATTCGCCCTCCTCGCATACAGGACCAAAAATCCGCCGAAGAATTTTTCTTTCGAAGGAGCCCAGTATCAGCTCTCCCTTCCTGCTTATCGCCATAAAGCAGAACTGGCAGGATAAGGGTTCTGTAGAGCATACATTTTGTCCTTCGAGTTAGGAGTTTTGAACCCAATTGTTTTGCCAACCCGAAGTAGCAGCGGTTTCCTAGTGTAATTCTTCGCCGGATCTCCACTAGAATGTCATTTGTGGAGTTCATGTTTACTCCGAGGTAGATAAACTCCTTAACTACCTCGAAATTGTTGCTATCAATAGCGACGTTCTGTCCTAGGTGGTGGACAGATGCTTGTTTGTTTGTTGATAGCATGTACTTAGTCTTATCCTCATTTACTACAAGTCCAACAAATTTCGCCTGTTCTTCAATCGCCGTAAAAGCCTCCATCACGGCTCGCTGGGAGCGACCGATGATGTCGATATCGTCTGCATACCCCAGTAGCTGGACGGATCTGTTGAAGATAGTGCCTTCCGTGTTGACACCTGCCCTGCGCACTATCTGCTCTAACACGAGAAGTCACATGACATTGCCAAAATCCGGTGCATGTTTGGAATAGTTCGGAGGAACTACTTCCAAATTGCACGTTGCAGCGCGTGTTTTCCAGCGTCACGCTACAAAGCTGGATCAGTTTTGCCGGGATCCCGAATTCGGCCATCGCCACATAAAGCTCCTGATGATGAATGCTATCATATGCAGCTTGAAGTCGATAAATAGGTGGTGAGTCTCGACTTGAAATTCATTGGTCTTTTCCAGGATTTGCCTCAGTGTGAAAATTTGGTCTATAGTCGATCTGCCGGGCCGGAAGCCACACTGATAGTGTGTTGCAGAATGGTTTGAGACGTTCACCCAGTACGTTGGATAGGATCTTGTATGCGACATTAAGCAGGGATATGCCTCGATAATTCTTGCAAGACATAGGATGGCCTTTTTTGTAGATGGGGCATATGCAGCTGATAGTCCAGTCATCGGGCATGCTTTCTTCCACCCATACTTGGTTGATGATTTGGTGCATGCGCCCTACCAAAACATCACCACCGTATTTGAAAAGCTCCGCTGGTAAACCATCTGAGCCGGCGGCCTTGTTGTTCTTAAGCTTTTTTATTGCTAAGCCAACTTCTTCTATACTGGGTGCTGGGACTGATTCTTCATTAACTGGACGTGGGTTCTCTTCTTGCCCTATCACTCTCTCTACATGATGCCCATTTAGCAGCTGCTGGAAGTGTTGCTTAAACACATCTACTATTCCCTGCGCTTCGGTGACTAGATTTCCTTCGCTGTTTTGAAGAGCCTGTGTTCCGGCCTTGAAGCCAGCAGCCAGTTGCTTGGTTTTCTTGTAGAACTTCCGGATGTTGCTTCGATCATGAGACTCTTCGATCTCCTTGAGCTGGGAGACTGCGTAGGCCCTCTTCTTTCTACGCAATATTTTCTTCTCCTCCCTCCTCCTGGCTCGATACTCTTCCCTCGCTGCCCTTGTTTTGCACTGCAGCGTCTTCATATGTGCATCTTCTGTCACCTTTTTCCGGCGTACGCATTCATCATCGTACCACGGGCTGGTACCCTAAAGTGGTTTCGGCTACCTCTTTGATGATACTGGGACCACTGGATGTTGGTGTCTATGGTAGGTGGATGCACTGCGGAGAGTTTCTCACTCAGGCGCTCTCTGTAGGCTCTGGCTACTCCAGGTGTGCTAAGGCGTCCAACGTCGAATTTCTTCTTCTGGGCGGTTCGCAGCTTCTTCTCGTTGGATAGTCGAGCTCTGAACTTAGCCGCAACAAGAAAATGATCAGAGTCGACGTTTGCCCCTCGGAATGTGTGCACGTTGAGGATGTTGGATGCGTGCCTCGCATCGATTAGCAGATGGTCGATTTGGTTGGCGGTTCGACCGTCTGGAGAGCGCCAGGTTGCTGTGTGGATCCTTAGCCTTGGAAACCTAGTGCTATTTATCACCGTATTACGAGCTGCCGCAAAGTCAGTTAGTCGGTACCCGTTGTCTATGGTCGATTCGTGGATTCTGTGTTTACCAACTAACCCGCCAAAGATGTTTTCCTTTCCGACTTTGGCATTGAAGTCCCCGAGCACAATTTTTACATCATACTCCGGACAGGCTCCGTAGGCTCCATCCAGGAGGTCATAAAACTCCTCCTTGATAGGGTCTTCAGCCTCGTCGGTAGGGGCGTGTGCACATATTAGGCTTATGTTTTGGAAAGTAGCTTTGATGCGGACCACAGCTAGGTGATCACTTATCGGCTTAAAGTCAATAACTTTTGTCCTAAGCCGGTTTCCCACGACGAATCCGCATCCTAATACATGCAATCTTTTATGGCAGCGGTTATAAATATCGCAATTTTTCCTTTTCATCATACCTGATCCTATTCATCGTATCTCCTGGATCGCGATAATATCTGCCTTGTACCGCGTGAGGACAGACTCAAGTTTTTGAGTAGCACCTGGGGTGTAGAGCTTCCGCACGTTCCAGGTACATACTCTTAGATCGTTGTCCGTTAACGTTCCGGGTCTGGTTGCCATTTGAGGGAAATCCTTATCCGAGGCTCCTCGTGTCTCTTTCATAACTAATGTTTTTTTTACATGGTCGGGAAGTTACCCCGACGAAACAACCTCCAACCTGGAGGGCCAGGCCCTTAACCCTAGGACAGCAGGCTGGTTATTCCGGTGCCAGTAACCCACTTTGGGATGTGAGCGCTGCCGTTGGCTCATTTAGGGTTCATCCGCCACCAACTCTTCTCCAACACCCTGGCTCGGTATTCGAAATCCCTATAGACCTGGTATCCGAATATGTCAGAGCAGCTCTATAGGGATTACACTAAATAGTTCGGCCTGACTGGAACTGTAGACGCTACCGTTGGTTCCATATAGGGAACTCCTCCGCTGCCACCTGGAACCAGAGGAGGTACCTTAGTGAGAAAACACTCCTCCCCCCTCTCTCGTCCGCTGCCACCAACCACCTTCCAAAGGGTTTGGTTACCCAATCTTCAGTCGAGGTACTAGGTACCCACCAGTCACCAACGTAGAGGTGAGAGTAGGAGTTGGTAGTGAGAGGCTAGGTGAGAACGCTTGTGTTCTCATGACATCGCATCACTACCCTTTAACCGGTCTCTATAACTCTACCCAAACCCAATTCTCCCTTCTCGTCTCTAGTTGGATTGCACTTTTATTTACTTTTATTTTTCTTTTTAAATGGATGGCTCAAGGTTAGGCAAACAACACAGTGTGAATCAAAAATCAACGTACACTAAATGTTATCTCCAAGAGATATGAGGGGCTTAAAGTTTGCTACTTAAATGCGCGTAGTCTAAATGACAACAAATTAGATTATTTAAAGTACTTGTTTTCTTGTTCCTGTGTTGATGTTATTTGTGTAAGTGAAACCTGGTTTAACCCGATTCCGCGACGTCGTCTTAGACATAAACCGTATCTTACCGTGGACACTAACCTCGAATGCAAAGACACTTCGGAATGTGTTGTCCACTTTCGGATTATGCTACATTTTGTTACAATACTGTGCGCTCTATCAGCACATAATCATCTGTGGTGATTTCAATACCAACTTACTGAAAAATGACTCGCTTGCCTCTCAAATGAAGGATTTAGTTTCCTCAGTAGGAATGGAAATAATAAATACAACCTAGCCAACTCGTTTTGCTAATAATCGCTTACCCAGTCTTCTAGATCTAATCGTTGCTTCTAATCCGTCTCTTGTTTTACTGTGCGACCAATTATCGTTTGATGTTTCTGATCATGATCTGCTTTTCTGTACTTATGATGTGAATTTGTTCAAAGCCGTTTTCTCAGATACTTTTACGTTCAAAGATTTCAATTCCATAGACTTAAATGCGCTCCAAGGGCTGATCCAAATGAAAAAGTTATGTTGTTTCAAGCTATTTTAACACAATTGTTCGATCAATATGTACCAACTAAAATAGTAAAAATACATACCAGAGCATGTCCTTGGTTTACGGCCGAAGTAGTAAACTCTATTAAAAGAAGGAACAAACTATACAGCAGACCATCTGATGATAACTGGTGCTCATTTAGAGTGGCACGTAACCATGCCACCTTCGTTGTACGCACTTCAAAGAAAAATTATTTTGCATCCAAATTAAATATATCCCTCCCTGCAAAGAAACTTTGGAGTAACCTGCATAAATGGTGTTTCCAGTGGCCTCAACTTCAAATGCGTTCTCGATCCTGATGGACTAAACCGTGCCTTCCTAGGAGATGAATCCAATTTGAACGTATTAGATTTTAATCAGGTCGACAACCTTGTGCATTCGTTGCCTAGATTGGAAGACTTTGTAGTAACCACTGAAGACGAAATTGTTCAATGCGTTGCAGCTATCAAGTCTGATTCAATTGGGGAAGATGGCCTACCAATACGCTTCATCAAACTCGTCTTACCACAAATTATCTCCCACTTTACCCATGTAATAAACTGGTCTATAACAACATCAACTTTTCATCAGGTCTGGAAAAATGCAGGAGTTCTGCCTATCGCAAAGAAAGCTAATCCAGCATCTCTTTCCGACTATAGACCGATCAGCATTCTACTTTGCTTATCGAAGGCTTTCGAGAAAATAATAGCAAAACAAATCACAAAGCACCTGTCTATCAATAAGTTACTGAGTTCTCACCAATCAGGTTTTAGAGCTGACCACAGCTGTTCGACAGCCTTATCTTTGATAAGGGTTATGTTTCATTTCTTTGTCTGCTGGATTTCTCGAAGGCCTTTAATGAAGTAAAATAAATAAAATTCTGTATTGGAAACTGAAGAACAATTTCGGGTTTCAGTGATAGGGCAGTGAAATTGTTAAGTAGTTTTCTTTCCGGTAGGTCGCAAAGGAGCCACAGGGCTCAATATTAGGACCGATTCTCTTCTGCATGTTTATTAATGACCTCCCGTCTGTGTGCAAACATGATTCAGTACATCTATATGCTGACGACGTTCAACTACACCTAGCAAAACCATACTCCAACCTTAATAAACACGCTTTTCTCATCAACGATGATCTAAAACGCATCTAAACTTGGTCAGTAATGGTTTACTATTAAATCCGTCAAAATCGCAAATAATTCCAACAACCCGGAACAAATTTAACCCTAATCTTCTACCTGATCTGTATCTAAATAGTAATAAAATCAAAGGTGTTGAATCAACCACTAGTCTCGGATACACAATTAATCGAAATCTGTCTGGTTACAATCACACCAACGGATGCCTTCGCAAGCTGTGGCTTAGTGCTTATTTTACTCCACTGGAAACACGACGAAAGCTGGTAATAACTCTAATCTTGCCCCTCATAATGTATGCTGAAGATGTATATAGTAGTCTAGACTCGTTATCCGAGGGGAACACAACGGGCCCAATGGAGGAATGAAGAGCACAAGCTCACCCTCTTAAACCAACCAACCAACCATGCAATAGGAGTACCTGAATAGAATCTTTTTGTTTCTACGTAACCAGACGCTCGCCTGTTGGGTAAAAACAGACTAAATTTGAAAACAATTTACAGAAACCAAGACTTATCGCTGTCGCTTAAATGCTTTCCAATATCTGTCCAACCTATTCAAAGTCTTCTATCATACTTTCGAAAAAATGTCTGTCTATTATTTGTATAGTCTTTTTCATAGTGCTAATCTTGCTCCCATGAGTTGCAGAGGTCCCTTAGCTGCGCTACTTAAATAGATTCCAAATAGGCGAGCGAGCTGCCTCAACAAGACACTTCTAGCAGTCCACTTTCTCCATATTACAAACAATTGGTAAGAAATACATGAATTTGTACTACAGATTCATATTTTTAGCAACAATATTGTCATCAACAAAATGCCTAGGCTGACAATACAATAGAAGAAGATCGCCCGTAGCTGTTTTAGTTTTTATTTTTAGAAGAATTAGCTATGAGAAGTAGCCAATATTGCTATTCCTCTGTAATATAAATTTGAATTAGCTATGAGCAATTGCCATTAATTCCATTTCAAGTTAACTGTTTTAGATGAAAATACTCAATATGCCTCGCGATGAGACGAACTTATGACCATCGATGTGTTCCTTCATGCTGACAAAACCTCTACGTCTGTCTATTCTACTCTTCAAAGCTCTTTCCGAGTAGATGGATAACACCACTTGTCCAGCGCGTCCCTAAAAAAGTCGAATCTTCCTTCCTATCCATTTACCGACCGATTGCACTTACGTCCCTACTTTCCGCGGTCATGGAAACACTGATACTGATATGAGATACCTTAATTCACAAAAACTATTCAATGACCGGAAGTATGATTTTCGTAGCAACAGGTCCACTGATGGCATATCTCATGGAGAAGTGGAACCAATATCTCCATCACTTGGGCGAAGCTAAGGTGGCTGCGCTAGATATTTCAAAAGCATTTGGTAGAGTTTGGCATCAGTCTCTTTTGGCGTCGATGAGTCTTCTCATCTTCAATGGATTAGAAATTACCTTTCGGGACCTTGAATACAAGTTGTCTTTGATAGCTTCAAGTCTGCAATTCACCATATAAATACTGGTGTTCCTCAAGGCTCTGTTTTTTGTCCGACTTTTTTTCTTATTTTTATAAATGATCTCTTGTGTGCAGCTTCTAATCCAATACATTACATTCCTTCGCTGATGACAGTACTAGAAGATTTTCATATTCGTTCCCTAACTCACGTCCTTGCTCTTCAGCTATTCATAGTAGAGGAACGGTAACGTATGTTAAACAAATTAAATTCATACCTGGACAGCGGGGTTCAAACAACAGAGTTGTATTTAATACTTCCAAAATACAATGCTGTCTCTCAAGCGAAACTAAAATAATTAACCATTATCCACGAATTGTACAGGGCCATATTGTTGAAGCTACATTTGTCAAATTGACTGTCATTTATTCAGTCTGTTTTGCCAAATCACCAACAACACGTGCAAATAATAAAATTGTTTTATCAAAATGGGTGTTCTGTTCGGGCAACGTTCCGCGCGCTTCACTCATTTTACGGTCGCCATAATCGTCCTTCCGAGAGGACTATTCGCAGTGTGGTGGATAAATTTGAGTCCACTGGTTCAGTAAACCATCAACCAACACCCGTGCGTCGACGAAACGCAAGATCTACCGAAAACATCGCCGCTGTCCGTGATAGTGTGCAGGAAAATCCGAGGCAGTCGATTTCGCGTCGCTCACAAGAACTCGGCCTTTCGCTGATCACAACTTGGCGAATATTGCGTCGTGACTTGGGCCTGCACCCGTACAAAATTCAACTGACCCAGGAGCTGAAGGTAAACGACCAAGCTCTGGAGCAGTTGGAAACAGACCCTAATTTTCATCGAAAAATCATCTTCAGCGTTGAGGCCCATTTCTGGATGAATGGGTACGTCAGCAAACAAAATTGTCGAATTTGGCTGGCGGCGTCATCGGTCCATATTTCTTTGAGAGCGACGTTGGCCAGGCCATCACCGTCAACGGCGAGCGCTATAGGTCGATGATTACCAACTTCTTTTGTCCTGAATTGGATCATATGGACACCAACGACATGTGGTTTCAACAGGACGGCGCTAGGTGCCACACAGCTCACGCCACATTGGAAATTCTGCACGAGCGATTCGAGGGCATGGTCATCTCACGTGAAGGTGATGTGAACTGGCCACCGAGATCGTGCGATTTGACCCCGTTAGACTTTTGCTGTAGGGTTTTCTGAAGTCGCAGATCTTTGCGAATAAGCCACAAACCACAGCGGCCCTCAATGCCAACATAACCCATGCCATCGGTCAAATTCAGCCTTAATTATGCGCCAGAGTCATGGAAAAGTGTACATTTCGGATGCGCGCCACCCAGAGAAGCCGCGGTGGACATTTGAACGATGCTATATTCCATACATAATGGCATCGATAGGCCTTTCAGACGAATAAAAAATGTCGATGATATCTCATACACACTTTATTTTATTTAAATTTAAAGATAGGAAGCGCTTAATGAAGGACCCTTTACTTGCATTGCTAGAACCGAAAGGCTTGCCATTCCCGGTATACTCGTATTTATTAATAACCATCTTCGATGGAACGATCCCATATTCGTGGTCGCCAAAAATGCTGCAAAATGTCTAGGATTCCTTAAGCGGTGCAAGAAATATTTTAGCCCGGGGCTTTGCTGGCACTTAAGCACTCTTTTGTTGAAATTTTCCACGACCGTTTTGCATAAATGTGGCTGAATTTCATTGTTACACGAGTAGCGCTCAATTTGCACCTTCAAGGGGTGGATGGTTGTGGACTTGTTGGCATAAACCTTAGACTTCAAAAAACCCCAAAGAAAAAAGTCCAAGGGCGTTAAATCGCATGATCTAGGCGGCCAATTCTGATCACCAAAACGGAAAATTACTCGATAGCAAGCACCATTAACTGCTATTACCTGACCAATAAGAGGAAAAATATGGAAAGTATACTCCAAGAAATATTGTGCTATGATAACCCTAAATATTACTAACTCGTTCAATAGTGCTATTTGGAACTAGAGCACTCAGGAACATGAAGGTAACAATCTACCTAATACAAATTGTGGCAGACTACTTTAGACGCCCAATACTCTTACAAGACACCGACTGCGGCCTGCGACTGCGGTGGTGTACCACAGGGATCCGTGCTGGACCCTCTACTGTGGACATCATGCATGCTGCGACTTTCAATACCCGAGGAGTCGAAAATGGTTGGTTTTGCTGATTACATCGCAATTTTGGTTACAGCCAAACTGTTAGAAGATCGTCCGACAATGGCTTACCTCGGTTAGCTAGTCGTTATTGGAACACAAGGCGGAGGCGGTCCTTATAACCAGCAGAAAGGCGATGGAGATAGTGTTGTTCACAGCCGGCGGCCACACCATGACGAAACTGCACATCAAATACCTTGGAGTCGAGCTACGTGCTAGAAGACCCATGTTAGTAATATAGCAGCAAATGCGAGCTGTGCTCTAGCACGCATTATGACAAACAACAAATGACAGCCGTAGCCTGAAGAGTAACGTCCATTATTTTGTATGTCTCACCATACCTACCTATAGTAAGTACACTGAGAGCGCCCTGTGGCTAACGCACTTTGAGCAATGTGGCCAAAATGATTCCAGTCGATATATAAGCTGATAAACAGCAACGGTTATACTATCTAAGCCACCTGGAAAACCAGCTTAAAAGTGGAGCATAACAAAGTGACAAGATCGCTGGAATACCTCAGAGAAAGGCAGATGATCATACCGACTCACACCCCGCATCCAGTCAGGGATCGACTATTACATAACCCAGTTCCTGACGGGACATGGATGTTTCCGTTCATACAAGCACGACGACAATAGCCCATACTATGCAACACTGTATGGAAAGCGTGGGTGCCCTCGTTTTTCTTTTATAATTTGCACGTGTCAAATGGGATACGAATACCCTTATAAAAATTTTTTAGGACGCATGCGTTTTGTGGAAAGGGACAGAGAGAAAAACAGATTGGTGTAGTTGGTTCCAAATTTAGGTGGTATTAAGTTTCAGTGAACTCCAAGGATGGCGTCCACATAACTGGGGAGAATTTTTGTTTTACGTTGCTTATGATTCACAGTATTTTTTTCCGTCCTCCTCATATCATCACGATCAAGTTGCATTTTAGCTATATGACGACCCTACTGCCAGTGTTATGACTTCGCAATAGAGTTGACATAAGCTTTCGCAATTGATCGACTTTTTTTATTTACTTCATGCGAAATAAATAAATGATTCTTGACATCAGGTTTTGAACCGTGAACCTGCAGTGTGACAAGCGATGATGTTAGCACTACACCATGACCACTCTCGATTTATAAACGAAAGAGATACATTCAGAAATAGCCTTGGAATTCAAGCTATTTCTGAGTGAATCTCTTCTAAGCCCCCTCTGTGATGAAATGCTTAAACGGCGCACCGCAGGAAACACTGGAGAGGAGGGGAGGTGGTTTTAATAGGTATAAATCCTGCATGCTATTGAACCGATTACTTCTACAGTACTCGTATCTTTCGAAGATTCCCATAGTCTATACAACAAAAAAAAAAAAAAATGCACATCTTAAGCAGAATATCTTTTTTCTATATATACTTATACAACGCCTTTATATTTACATTTCCATATGCATACTTAATATCATGCAGTAAATTGAATATTCATGGCTTTATTATGTTCTCTCAGCTATCAAAGGCATTGATTTTCATCAGATATTTTCAACCAAACGTCTGATATTTCCGTTGTTATAATAATAATCTCCGACCATACCACAGACTCGCTACAATCAAAGCTCCACGCACGTATACTCGTAATCTATTTTTCTGAATAATTTATTATCAACTCAAAGGTAAACAAATAATTTAATTTAAAAATAAAACTACAGAGCAATTTTAAAAGATTAATGGCTGCCATCTACAACCTGTTCGTTTGCCATTAAGTTCCCATGCGTATAAAACAGCTCCACGGTAATTTAACCATTAAAACCTCCAGCAAACAACGTTGTACACATACACACACTCTCAGATACATAGATACAAAGAGGCCATGTACAGTTCAGTGTTGGTGCTGTTTTTATTTTGTTCACATAATTAAAATAATAATCTAATTTGATAATTTTCTCCATAACCTCAGGCGAAAACAGAACAAAATACAAAATAAACACACGAGACAATAGCGCGCGCGGCAGTAGAGAAAGGTGGAAAAAAGTCGAGCGATGGAGAAATTGCGAAAGTATCTCCCAATTAGGCAATTTAAGATCCCAAAAAATGAGGAAAAAAAAAAAAAAAAAAGCCACGGCGACGCGCCTCACACAAAGTATACGTAATTATATCCGCTCGCTTGGCTACTGGATAAGCAAATGAGCATAGACAGATGCACACAAACACTCTGACACATGTAATCAAGATCAAGTGTATCCGCGTATCTGTATGTATCTACATTGTAATTAATTAATTTTCGTTAGTCGTTTCATTTTGTTTGGCTGTCTTTTATTTTTCTATCTTCGACTGGATTTTGATTTATTGCCTGCCCGGTATGTGGTGGGTTTGACAGCTACTGGCTACCGGCTGCCTCATCTACTTCTGCCCATGTTATTATTTCTGCCGAAATTGTGTTTGGCTATAATGTTTTGTGTGTCAATATTAATCGTAGTCGCGCCCCAAACATGGCCCTTCTAATCAACGGTCATTCCATCTTGGAATGTGGGGAGGTATAGGGCGGCAGCCAATCTGTATCTATGCTTATGTTGTAGATTAATTTATGTACAACTAATTGTTTGCAAATCCAAAAGAAATGTTCATTTTGGTCAAATATTTATGAAACGCTAGGCCAGAATTAATGTCCAAATAAGCAGGCAACCAAGTGTGGGAGGAGGGGTGGTAAGTTTATGTCTCATATGTGTTTGCCCCCATGCGGGACCATAAATCAAATTTAATTGTACGGAAATTAACTTTATTGAAAGGTGGACTGGGTTGATGTTTTTTTTTTTTTTTTTTTTTCTCTGGCCGAAACCAGTGGGTGGGCATCGCTTGATTTTCGGGTGTATTTGCATAAACACCGATTAATCAGGATTATTTAGCACCCAATAATTTCTTTTATGGATAGAGCCGGATACAAAAAAAAAAACATTTATAATATGGAGATTATTAAAGAAGTTCTGGTTGTTCTTGAGATTTTTTTTTTTTATATATTTTTCGAGTGGTTTGAGATGGTATAACCATATCTGGGGCGTGCCAACCGATTCATTGCCAATTTGACCCTCCTGGGTCTGTCTTAAATAAACAGGTAATTTTCTCAGAATAAATTGAAGCATCTTGAATGCGCACTCAAACCCCGCCGAAGTGGTGGAACCAAGTGGAAAGCTTTAAAGTCGATATTCCTTAGCATTTAAGACCTGACATTTACTTCAATAGAAAATACTTTTGCTGTCCTAAGCGTCAATTGAGCTAACCCCCTCCTGTTCGAGTACTGTATTTTTTTAAAATCTTTTCTCAGAAAAGGCAAATATATAAAGCTTCTGGAAATATGCCTCTTGGAAGTGAGGCTGTCCTGTAGCATAAGAAATTCTGATAAAGATGTTTGCGCCGTTGACAGGTAGACATGCAGCTGATGGGTACTGGCGGCTTGCCTAGTAGAAAGCTCAAATGTCGCATTTCTAGTTATCATTCCATTGAGGTAAAATTTCCATGGAACCAATAATAGTGCAAAATTTCCATTTCAATAATTTTGTAATTCCAAATACGAGTGATCTGTAAATGAACAGCATAAAGGTGCAAGAACGTTCGTCCCAGTCGTGCACTTATACTATCTTGATCAAAAACTTTCAGGAATAAATACCGTGTGGTGCTTTCAGTCCTCTGATTCGAGTTTTTTTTTTAAGGTTGACACATCTGTCATTAACATTCTCTCCAAATTTTAGCGTCATAGCTTGACATTTGTAAAAGCTACGCTGTCGGGAGTACATCTGCCTCCGTGTGTGTTTTTGATTTACGATTTTAAAAATTGGATCAACTTTCCACCAACGAGTTTGCATCAAATTTTGTATTAAAAACGGATTCAATTGTACGAAGGCTTTGGAAATGTTGGGGAAGTGTTTCGGCAACGATACTCTATCGAAAACAAACGTTTATGCGTGGCAGAAAAACTTCAAAAGTGGTCGTGAATCCGCCGAGGATTACGAACAAAGTGGTAGCCCGTATTTCTTTTTTTTTATCCAATGTCAAAGAAAGCCGTTGATGTAGTGATACTGTTTAGACCGACATACCTCTTGCAATGGAAAAGCGGCTAATGTTGATTACTTTACACGTGTGTTATGAGAAGTTTAAAATCCTATCTTCCTACCAGATGTCAAGTACGATCTTTGTATCATCATCCTCATGACCAGTGGCGTGCTGGGCTGACAAGATGCCAGGAGCCCACAGCAGTCAGTTCGCCAAGCAAACATATTGACAGACCAACACAATCTCTGACTCTGTTACTATAAAGTTAAGTTTCATTTCGGTGAAGCGTAGTGTAGTGTAGAGGCCATGCTATCAGAGATGATGACCATCTCTATCTGTTGGGTAATTCCGGGGGTCCTTTGCCATATTTCGACTCCGCCGAATTGGTCAGGGGATATAGGATGATTAAATAAAAATCTTCACCGATGGTTCTCCGACACCCTAAATATATTAAAATCATATCGGCTACCTGTTTGATTCAGGGTCTTCCAGGCGGAAGTTCTTGCTAAACTTGCCGTCTTTTGACAAACGTCAGTACATCCTTCGAACCATCGCTATCCTCATTGATAGTTACGCCGCTATCAAGGCAACTGTATCCTTTTCGTCTTCCTCCAAGCTGGTGGAACAATGCAAAGAGGAACTTTCCTTGTTGGGTCGTCGGTTCAGGATTAGTCTCCTCTGGGTGCCGGAACACAGTAACATTGAGGGGAACGAGCAAGCTGATGAGGTAGCGAGGCAGAGATCTGCTCTTGATAGATCCCTTGCGGAAACTGCTCACGTACCGCTGGGGGCTCTCAAGGGCAGTATCCTCGGGCGCTTCCTTTCAAAGGCCAATAACCGATGGTATGAATTGCGGAATTGCATCATATCTAGGCAGATGTGGCCCAACTACAATTGGCGGAGAATACAAGATCTACAAACAGAAAACAGAAAGATATTGCTAGAATTGTGTCGATTCATGTGGTCAGACTAGGTATTATAACCAATGCACATTGTCGCAGCTGCAACACTGCAAGCGAGATAGAAACTATCTATCCAGACACCGCAAACAAGGCAAACCTTTCTTTGACAACTTAAAGAAGATTGCGGAGAAAAGCATTGAGGAAGTTATAAGCTTTCTTAATGCCATAGGGTGAATTTAAAGAAGGTTTACGCTAATCTCTCTCATCTCTATACTTTATCATCCGAACAACATCCTATACCTAAAAACTCTAATTAGGTTTCAGCATGCTGTCACAGCCACTCCTACCGACCGACCTACCTACCTACCAAAGTTTCATACAATGTGTCTTTGTCTAATTAATTATGTTTACGAGAAATTCAAAAACAGATTAACCGATTTTAATAAAGGTTTTACAGTGACTAGAAAAGACGCCGGAAAGATATTCTTTTGTCAAACATATTTCGATAGTGGTCCCTGCCCACGGACGTCTCTTCTGAACACCACAAGGTATTGAAGAATATATCTATCATAAAAAAAAGTCAAATGGTCAATCCAACATCACACTCCCTAATATTTATGCTCTTCACTTTTAACTATCGTTAATATGATTTGTATTTAGCAGTTTTGACCATTTTAACCATCCCTGTTCCGAAGCACCGAAAGTTATGCAATGAAATTTGAACTTATCGTATTCAGTGTATACTTCCAGGTTCTAGATGTTGATACAATGAAGTGGATATTCCTATATCTAGGTGATCTAACACCTGCCTGGCATAATTTCAATTTAAAAAAGGATGTACAAAACTGTTTAATCAATTAAAACCTCACGGTCCAAGCTCTCGCAAACGTCTGACCAACATCTAACAGTAAAAATTATCATGCGTAGCTTCTCTCAATCGAAAAAAATTGCTCTTCGGAAGCGTCATACAACTGTAGGTCCCAACCATTTGTGCGGTAACATTACGAGTGGCTGCGAGAAGCTAGGCCTAGCCCTGTATTGGGCTGTTAGCGCCAAATAAATAAATAAAACTATTGATGCAAAAATTTTTCTCAAAGGCTGGTGCAGTTGCGTGTTGCTGGAAGTTGGTACGCGTAGTTTACCACCTCCAATGTAAAACAGTGATTGTAGAGAAGAAAATTCCTCAAAACTCTTTTCTTTCAGATGAATAGTTTCCGAGACGTAGCAAAGTTAAAATGAGTTATTGCGTGGTTTCCTTTAGTCACTGGTGATTGATTTGGTATTCCGTCGCGGGAGGTCTTTAGTCCACTGAGTCTATGAATCATGATTAGTACTCAGTAGTCGATAACAGTCTGATAGTCGTTGATGGGAAGCTGGTGGTCTTCCGTCTCTTGAAGTTGATTAATAGTCATTCGCCATTAGTTAGTAGTCTTTCGTCTCTAGTTGTTATTCGTGACTAACTGACAGTCACTCGTCCCTGGGAGTCATTCGTTGTTAGTATTCAGCTCTCACTGTTAAGTAGTTTCTAGTAGTTAATCACTCGTCGCCGGTAGTTATACGTGGCTAACTGGTAGCCACTCGTCCCTGGGAATCATTCGTACTTAGTAAGCAGCAGTCACTGTTAAGTAGTCTGGTATTACTGGTTAATAGTCTTGCGTCCCTTATAGTCATTTGTATTTGGTACTCCACCATGATTGTTATTTAGTTTCTCGTCGCTGGTAGTCAATAGTGGCTAACTGACAGTCACTCATCCCTGGGAGTCGTTTGTTGTTAGTAGTCAGCAGTCACTGCTATGTAGTTTCTAGTAGTCAATCTGGTATTACTGGTTAGTAGTCTTTCGTCCTTATAGTCATTTGGTACTCCATCATGACTGTTATTTAGTCTCTCATCGCCGGTAGTCATACGTGGCTAACTGCAAGTCACTCGGTTGACCGGAAGTCATTCGTGCTTGGTACTCATTTGCCACTGGTAAGTACATAGTATCTCGTTTCTGATAGTCCTGACCGGTTGGTAGTCATTTATAGTTGGTACTCAGTTATGACTGGGTATTACAAGCAACATCTATGGCACTGTTGAACATGGATGAAGTCCCACTGCTCCCAGAATAGTGTATAGCTTCTGTCGAAGATGCTAGTCCGATTTGGCTGTTCTATGAGAATTTTTCAGATAGGAATCAGTTTGATTTGATTTGATTTCGAATCTCCTCTACAATTGAACCAGTGTTAGGTTCAGCTGTCAGCCTTGGGGAGTAGATTGTGTCGTTTTCTTTTTGTCCTGTTCAAAGTTTGCGGGATATTTTGTTCTGTATTGTCCAAGGTATGATACATCCGTGTTGGAGTTGACTTATGATGTGTTCTTAGACATAACCTTCTCGATTTCCGAACAGCTATAACCACTTACAGCTTTACCATTTAAATTACAGCTCCGCCTCATTTTGGTCATCATTGGAATGGGCTGTAATCCTGATATCATTATCACCGGAACGCAGCGAGCTGTCCTTACTTTTCCGCCAAATTATGGAAATTCTTCGTGACTTCCGAATAGTCTTTTAGCAACCGCCTGTAGTAGAAGCTAATACCCATCAAGAAACTTTCAGTATGACTGTGCCCTTCCCTCTTTATCTCTGAAATCACTTCAAGAATTTGCAAATGGAAAATTGTAACTTGCTGACTAATTGGCCTGGCATCCGCATCGATGAATCAATGCTGTACGAAGTGTATTCTCGATAATCTTCTTGTACTCTCAAGTATTACGTCTAATATTTCTCGTAATTTTTGATTGCTCCTTTCCAATTCTTGGTTGAAAAGTACCTATACCCTATTGAAATTCTTACCAACAGAAGCCTCGTGGAGACCTTCTTCCTTGTCCTGTATAAATAAATTCCATTTTAGCACAAAATGAGCAAAACTTTAGCGACGAATTCCAAATGACTAGATTAGTTTTTTTTTTTTTTTTTTGTGTTTAATTTCCCAATAGAATAATTTTGCGGCCATTTCTAATTTTCATGCGTCCTTTCATATCTCAGATACGTTGCCATCTCATTTATGCAAAAAGAACAAGAAGAACAATTTCCGAAAGAACTTCTACAATTTTTCAAGTTAAACGACCCAAGTAGGCTCCATTCGCTTAACAATTGTGGTCATTCCCACAACCATTGGATACAACCAGATAAAACATAGTCCAGAATCCTACCAAAGGACATCATAACATGCTTGTTTTTTTAATTAGCGGGGGACGAATTTCTGTCCAAAAAAAATCATCATTGACCAAGACATTTCCATGTTTTATATCTCGCAGTAACCTACACCAGAATGGTGCCATTATCCTTGAAATTTCAGGCATCCAATTAGAATAATTTTTATGTGGCATAGAATTCTGATTTAATCAAGCTCCCCCATTCTCTCCCCCTGTATCTATCTGTCAACTGAGGAAGAAAACTTAAAGTACATAACACCCACAAGAAACACCATTAAAAAAATTGAACATTCTACTAACTAAAACAAAAATTTACATATAAATTAGCATAAGTACAAGACGTAGATACTAAAAAAAAAAAACTTTTATATACATATAGCGTATAAAAAAAAAAAAAAATGCAATTAAACAATTAATTTATTTTACCCAGATCCTTCACCACATAACAACCTTTCATCCCTTTTCCAACACGAACAGCAGCAAAAAGGTATGAATATTAATGCTTGCTCTCTTCCACTATGTCCAGTGGTGGTGTTCTCATAAAAGATATACAGATATCCAACAAAAGCGAAAGAAGGGAAAAATCGAAATTAAAACAAGTTAATTTAAATATTTTAAAGGATTCTCTTTTATCCTCATCTTTTTTTTTTTTTTTGTTTTATTTTTTTTCTTTCTTCTTTAATTTATTATTCCTTGTATCGTGTTTGTTCTTCTATTTTGTTTTTATATTAATAATTAATTTTTGTTTATTAAATTTAATATATAATAATACCCTTCATTCAGATTGTGAGTGTCCTGTTGTGGTATTTGATCGGTTTTTCTTTTTCGTTATTTAATATGTTTGAATGTTGTACAATTAGAAACAGTTTGGAGAAAAGTATACACGCATTTTTAAATTCTTGTGTTTTTTTTTTACATCTAAATCTATTTATTTTGTTTTAATATATTTTTTTTTTGTTTTTACAGAAATAATATTTCATTGAAACATTGGACAGATTTTTTTTATTTTCGAAATGAAGAGTTGAAAGAAAGAAATGATTTTAAAAAATATTTTTTCTTTGGTATAAAACATTTCTTAAAAATTATTCAATAATAATTATGTACTATTAATTGTTTATCTAAAAACGCGTTTGTGTTTTTCTCTTCCTTTTGCAAATATCATTAGGTTTATTTATAAACTAATATCGGTTCCTTGTTTAATGTTTACTGAAATTTTTTTCTTTTTTTTGACCTTATTTACAATATTTTTTACGTTTCAGGTGATGGTGTTAGATGTTTTTAAGTTTTACACAGAGGTGGAATAGTTGAAAGATTAATAGTAACTTAACCTTCCATCTGTAACAAACTTTTATTTAAATTGAAAGAGGATTGATGGATATTTCAACTATCCTGAAGCAGCTAACTCGGGATAACGACTCTTTCGACCATTCTTTCAGAGTTAAACACGCAGATAGAGGCAGAATTTCCTCGGGTACAAATCTCTGTTCCAAATTGTGCTGTAGCGCTCATAATGCGTTCATTAGAAATAAATAAATTAGATTAGTGGTGCAGAAGAGTCGACTCTTTTCGACGACTCATGAATAGAGGAACATTTAACTCTCTTAAATTGCTCAGCTAAGGGCTATCGATTCACACTAAGGATAAGTTGAATAACATATTAGTCGTGGATAAGAGTCGACTCTTTTTAACGACTCATCAATCACGTAAAAGATTGCTTAATACTCATGTAACTCTTTTAAATTGTTTATTACTATTCAGCTTAAGGTCTACCAATTCATGCTAAAGACAAATTGAATAATAGTGGTGCAGAAGAGTCGACTCTTTTTAACGGCTCATCAATCGCGGAACAGATTGCCTAATACTCATCTAACTCTCTTAAATTGTTCAGCTTAAGAGCTATCGATTCATGCTAACGACAAATTGAATAACACATTAGTCGTGGAGAAGAGTTGACTCTTTTTAACGACTCATGAATCACGTAAAAGATTGCTTAATACTCATGTAACTCTTTTAAATTGTTTACTACTACCAATTCATGCTAAAGATAAATTGAATAATAGTGGTGGAGAAAGTTGACTCTTTTTAACGGCTCATCAATCGCGGAACAGATTGCCTAATACTCATCTAACTCTCTTAAACTATCTACTACTGTTCAGCTCAAGGTCTATCACTTCATGCTAACGACAAATTGAATAATATATTATTGGTGGAGAGAGAGTTATCTTCTCGCGATATGTGAAACTGCGATAACTACCGTTCTATCAAGCTTATGTCGCACACCATGAATATCGTTGAGCGGGTATTAGATGGCCGACTGCGGAAAATAATACGGCTGTCTGATGGCCAGTGCGGATTTGTCTCGGGTAAATCAACAACAGAGCAATCCAAAGTATAAAGATCATAAAGAAAAAAAACATAGTGATTCCTTAAAGGACTTGCATATGGTGTTAGTCGATTTTGAAAAACCGTTTAATAGAAAAACAAGAGATCTCTTATGGGTGACGCTAAGACAACGAGTATTTAGTTCCAGAAACCTACGTCATGGACATGTATGAGGGAGCAAGAAAAAGAGTAAGATGTCCCGCAGGAGTCACCGAAGAGTGCCCAATCAAAGTCGGTGTTCAGCAGGGAAGCGTCCTCAGTCCTTTGCTATTTATTGCAGTCGTTGATTATTTGCTTGAAGGAAAAGTGACGGACCCCAAAGTGCAACAGTTATTCTTTGCTGACGATGGAGCTATCATAAGTGAAGATTGAACGTCCCTGCAACAAGCACTTGATGTATGGGTGGATGTTTTGGAGAGAAATGGGTACCGTATTAGTTCAAAAAAGGCAGAGTAACTGTGGTGCCCGTTCTCTGATGCACACCGGCCTATTCCAGATAGTTCTTCCCAAGTGCGAAAAGTTCAAATATCTTGGATATATGACCAATCGCGAAGCAACTCGTGATGATGACATCAATCATCGCTTTAGCGTAGGGTGGATGAAGTGGTGGCAAAACTTCGCAATCTTCTGTGACCGAAAAATGTCCCCTAAGCAGAAAGGAAGGCTCTAAACTGCAGATGTACGTCGGGCGCTCATATACGGTTCACAATGCTGGACAATGTTCAAAAGGTATGAGGGCAAATTAATGGCACCTGAGATGAAGATGCTTCGCATGACAGCAGGAGTAATAAAGCTTGATAGAATAAAAAGTTCGAAGATTCCAGGAAGCCTTCATATAAAAGATAGAGCACGACCGGCTCAGTTGTTATTGTCATGTTCAAAGGAGAGATCCTTCGAAACCTGTCAAAAAGGCAATATCAATCAACGTTCCTACACAATCACAAACTGGATCACACAAATGCAAAAACACCAGAATTTGATTGGCCTTAGTGGCAAAATCCGAAACCGAGAAACCTGCCGGTTCTTCCTGAGGTCAAACTGGCAAACCCCACAGGCGGACCAGTAAAGTGGGAGGGTTGTGAACCTTCTACCGCCTCAGGGAAATGAAAAAAAAAAAAGAAGAAGTGGTGGAGAAGTGTCGTCTCTTTTTAACGACTCATGAATCACGGAACAGATTGCTTAATACTCATTTAACTCTCTTAAACTATCCACTTCTGTTCAGCTTAAGGCCATGCTAAGGACAAATTGAATAATACATTAGTGGTGAAGAAGAGTCAAATTTTTTAACGACTCATGAATAGCCGAACAGATTGCTTAGTGCTCATTTAACTCTCTTAAACTATCTACGACTGTTTAGCTTAAGATCTATCGATACATGTTAAAGACTCTTTCTTGTTCTTGCTACTTGCAAAAAGCATGTTATAACTGGATTCAAAGTACATATCTGCATGTTTTATACCGTCAAATGCTAATTTAAAAATTGATCAAAACTTTACGTCTCCACACAACAACAAGCAGTTTGAATTTATCTTGAACTTACTCGTGTAATAGAATATTCCTACTTACCAACAATGAGCAGTTCGACTCTTTTTTACTACTTCGTGTCTTTCCATACACCATGTTTGCCGCTGAATATATATATGCAAGTACTATTATGAATTCCATGGAAATAGTTACGTTAATAGCTTTAAAGAGAGGTATACAAACTGAAAAATTTAAACTCTAAATACTGATCTCACATTGATCTGTTGTCAGCAGCACAATAAAACTCTTGAACATCTCTTCGATTTTAACTCTCATGGTGGACAGTTCTTGCACTAACTATTTCACTGCAACTAGACTAGACCCATTTGTCCTAACGACTCTTTCTGGCCATAATTCGGTGAACTATTTTGATAAACTCTTACTTTGTTGACTTTTGAAGTAAAAAACATTAAGGAAATATCTTGCCATGTAGATTTTTGCTTATTTAAATTTATATTTTCTTGCTGCATTATGTAGACTAAATTGAATTGTTTAACTTCCACTTGAGTGTAATTTCCCTAAATTCAGCAAATGTTGTGCGAAGGTTAGCTTTTGACAAGACTTAGTGAGGCAAAGACTCTTGTTGAGTGACTCATTGGAACGAGTCATTCGACTCATTAGTAAGAGTCGTCAGACTCATTTGAACACATCATCAATTCATTGGAATTGGATCGAATAGCCTGAAAACTGACAAATTTCCAGTTGAATTAGTTTTTTAGAAGTTTAGGCCGCCTATGTGGTGACCACTGACCCGAAATATGTCACAATAGCACTGTCAGAATTCCATAGTCAGTGAAAAGAAGTGCTCCAACCTGCACGTGCTCTTTTTCTATTCTGCGGATTTTTGAAGTTTGTAATGTGTTGCTCTGTTTTTAATCCCACGAGTTGGTGTTAAGACCGCATTTTCAAATAGAACAGTCTGTAAACAAGAGAAGTTGCATAGGTGTCGCTACAGTTATTTCGTAGTTTTATGTCCACAAAATTTATTCAGTATCCAATGGCATTTCCTAAAAGCATTCAAACATTTTCCAAATTTCGTTAAATTTCCTTGCCAACTTTCTAAAATTCACAAAAGGTCCACCTCTGTTTCCACTCAAAACACTCAAACCATCACATTGGTATTATTTAACATTAACATTTAATTTAATTGTATTTCTTTTTTTTTTTTGTATTTTTTTTTTTAGTCTTAAAATGAGGCAAAAGTGAAATTTTTTATGATTTATGTTCTTTTTTTTTTTTTTTTTGTTAATATTAATACTTAAAGTTAACGTTAGTATGTATATATAAGTATATATATCTATTTGTTTTTTTTTTTCTTTTTGTTAGTATAAACTCCCTTGTATTTGGTTTTCATATTTTGTTCCTTATGATTTTTATTTTAAATTTAATAATTTCTAAGTACTTAAAAACTGTGTTTGAAATTTAGATTTTTTTTTAATTTAATTAAACGTAAGTTATCTTTGTACCACATATCTATAAATGATGTTTCTTTGATGAACTGTGTGATTATATTTGAATACCATATAGTATTCCTGTTAAATTTAGTTTAATGTTATATTTTTGTTTTACAAAAATATTTCTTGTTTTTAATTCATTGATTATTTTTAGTTGGTGTATCCATCCAGTTTAGTTGAATATTGCTTTTAAAAAAGTCTTTTGGTAAAATCAAAACAAATTAAAATAAATGTAATTTAATTGAAATTAATTGTATAGAAAAGGATGAAGGGAAATAATATAATATTTGTGGTGAGATTTCCTTGTTGCCGGAAATTTTAAATCCTACAAAATTTTAAGCTGTGTTGGATCTGTTTCTTTTTGTAAGTTCAGCAAGACATCACTGGCTCATTAATGCAAACAATTGGCATCACTCTAAGGGTTAAGTGTTCATTATTGCAATTTTCTTCAGGGAAAAAATCAAGAACATTTCTGTGAGGAAGGATTTTTAAGGAAATGCAAAAAGAAGCTCCGGACTTAAAATTTAATAAAACACAGATCCATAGAAAATTCTCAAATCAAGAATCAAAATAAAAAAAAAAAATACTGGAAGGGATGCTACTTGTTGTTTTTCTCTACTCTTCGCGAAATCTTTCATTATAATTTTTTGTTGCTCAAGGGACGGCCAACTTATTTTGCAACAGGATAAGATTAACTGTCTTCACATAGATATTATAAAAACTTCCTCATTCAACATTGAACCGATCTGAAAGGATCCGAAAACTGACCCTGCTACAGTGTTATGTACAAGTATATCTTTAAAGAATACCCAATGCGTTGCCTAAAAAAGGATCCAATGATATTTGTAAATCCTGAAAGATTGGTTTGCTTTTCATTTACAAATATTGGATAACAGAAACTTACATTGAAAGTGGAGCGGCACATTCGAAAATCTATTACTTTAAAATAGTCTTTAATTTTTAGAATTTTCCTTGTTCTCAATGTGCTTATTAAAATTGTATCCGATTCGAGTGCTTTCTCCGCTTCACACATATTTAACAAAAATCTATCGCCTTTGCGATCATTATTATCGATTATAACTTTCATTAGCAAACTACTTGACGTAGAAATGTTTGATGTAAACAATGCGTTCTAAAACGCCAAGAAAATATTCCATCAGATGTGCATCACTACACAAATGTTTGACGTCTCTGAATTTACACTTTTTTCTACTACCAATCGGTGAGTCCTCTCAGCTGTAAAATTGTAACTATAAGTAATCGGTTACTCAGCCGAATGTTATGCATTACATCAGATTATGTAACTATTTGGTAAATTAAGAACAGATCTCTCAACACTGTATACCAATTCATATTAAATTAACAGCTCAGCTCAGTGAAAGGTAAGTTTACTAGATAACCACAGCAATCGTTTTCGACTTCTTAAAAAGGCTGAAACCATTAAACTTCTGGAAACCCACTTTCTTTGATAGGACATTGATCATATAACCTTACCTGTTGATAGCGGGAGCTCGACAACTAGAGAACCAAAAGCTTATTGGCCTGAATTTTCTCCTTTAGCCGTATCAGGTAGGCTCTCTCCAAAAAAAATATCGTATCTTCAGGAGTTTAAGGAATCATAGCTGCTATAGTGGAACACATCATCAACATTCCAACTCAATACCTTGAAGCATTTCTTTACTTAAAGGCTTTCATCTCTAAATCCTGTGAAATTTCTGGTTCAAATCTTAAATCTTTCAGGCCAATAAACCTCCCCTTTTCCCTTACAAACAAATTATTGATCACCATATTCGAAATACCAACAAAAATGCAATAGACCTTTGTAGATACATAGGTACATAGGCAGTTATATGTCCCACCAAGGATAGAGAATGCCAAATCATGGCAAATCATGGATGACCGAGATACAGTCAACGGCGAGTTTTGGCCAGTGTGGTTACATCTGTGATGATCTACGGGTCACCAATATGGCTCAAAGACATACCGGCGTAAAATTGAGTCGACATACCAACTTTGTGCAATTAGGGTATGTAGTCTATGTTATTGCAGGATTGCTCCCAAATGAAATACTGGCAGAAAAGTTAAAAAAAACATACCAGGAACCAGGAACGTGTGTTAACCAACAGAGAAGCGAACTCACCAGAAAGGGCAAACAGCATAGCGGATAGGCCGATGGACCTATCGTCTCATCCCCGTTTTATACCATACCCAAAGAGCGTACTCGTACTCGAGATGCATCTAATGAGTATTTTACTCTCTGTTGTCGAGAGTAAAATTGTCATAAAGGTCGACGAACTAACCACTGAGCCACAAAGGGGATTTAATAGATGATAAGTAGTAGAAGTACATACGAGTACACTCCGGGACAAAATGATAAGACACTCCTAGAAATTCTTAAGTTAAAAAGTGTGCGTAACATTTTCCAAATCTGATTGAATCATTAGGTAACATGATGTAATTAGATCGCACTGCCATAAAATAATGTCCGACAAGGTTTTAATGTACCATACCGACGACAGTCCAAAGAAATACAAAATCACCGGCGGCATGCCACAAGGTTCTGTTTTGGGGCCTTTACTTAACGTATGATAGCATCCTACAACTCTAAGTACCGTACTAGTCGAAGACTGTACAGTTTGCTAACGATATTGCTATTGTCATGGTTGCTGAACTACTGGAAGAGATCAATCAGTTCAACAATGGGGCAGTAATAATAGTCTGGCGATGGCTAATATACGTTGGCTACACTCGCAGGATATAAAACAGTGAAAGCAGCATGATTGCAGGACGAAGAGAGGAAGAATCGCACTTACAGTACAATCGGCGGATATGAGATTCGAGAAACTCTTTTAAGGAACAATTCGAATGTGTGTTGTAAGACTGCAAAAATGGGTGCTGTGTGGTTTTAGATTTGTGTGGAAGATTAGAAAGCCAAGGCGAAGCCTATAGCTAATTAGATGTGTAACATCAAATTAATTATACTCCGCTCCAATCTGGGCAGCGGCCATGAAGATTAAAACATACAGACGAAAAATGTAAGCAGTGTACCAACTATGTGCGATGGGTAGGAACATAAATAATCCCCATATCGAGGTATGGACCAACGGAAGACATGTCGAAGTGAATTGATACTTAGCAATTTTCAATTGGAGCATTAAGTGGGACGATGTTGAAGGAACTGAGCGCCTAATTTAACTCCACTTTGGCCTCTGCTTCAGCTCCATCATTCTGTTCGCATCGCATCGAAATCCAGCAACAGTTATGCCAAACAGTGATTGAAAATTTCGCCAAAAGAACCCAAATGTGCCAGCTAAGCCGGGGAGGGCTTATTATGTTATGAAGTCGTTCTACAGATTCCAAACACCACACAAAAACTAAACTGATACGAAATTGTCTGCTATTATACCATTTCGTTCCGTTCCGCCCCATTCCTCTTTAGTATATAAATAAACACCCTTTCACTCGGTCAATAGGTTGCAGTAGAACGAACAGTTTCCCCGGGTATACTTTAAAAGAGCCGCTCCTAACAATGGCGAAGCATCCGACATTACTGCCGAAGAAGTTTGGAATGCGGTCAAAAACTCCAAAAAAAAAACTTAAAAAAAAAAAAAGAAAAGCGGTTGGGCCAGACGAGATACCCTCTGAGTTCTGGAAAAAAGATGGGAGACTTCGGCTCCAGATGGCTCATGATTCTCATCTCCAAACTTATGAGCGGTGATCCAATGCCTAGTCAGTGGAGGGAAAGGTATCTTCTTCCTTTGCACAAAGGGAAGGGCGAAACCATCAAGCTGATGTCACACACCATGAAGATTGTTGAGTGGGTATTAGATAGCCGACTGCGGAAAATAATACGACTATCTGATGATCAGTGCTGGTTTGTCTCAGGTAAATCAACAACAGATGCAATCCAAAGTATAAGGATCATAATGGAAAAACATCGTGATTCCTTAAAGGACTTGCATATGGTTGATTTTGAAAAAGTTTTCGATAGACAACCAATAGATCTCTTATGGGTGGCGCTAAGATAACGAGGAGTTCCACAAACCTACGGGCGCATGATAATAAACATGTATGAGGGAGCAAGGACAAGAGTAAGATGTCCCGCAGGAGTCACCGAAGAATTCCCAATCAAAATCGGTGTACACTAGGGAAGCGTCCTTAGTCCTTTGCTATTTGTTGCAGTCCTTGATTATCTGCTTGAAGGAAAACTGACGGACCCCAAAGTGCATCAGTTATTCATTACCGACGATCGAGCTATCATAAGTAAAGATCGAACGTCCCTGCAACGAGCACTTGATGTTCAAAAAAGACTGAGTTTCTGTGCTGCCCGGTCAAACCGACAAACCCCACAGGCGGACCAGTAGGGATGCAAAAAAGAATAGGTTGCAGTATACTTCATTATTTCCTTTAACAATCACGATGCAAAATTCTGGTCGGTCTTTCTACCCTTGAAGAGCGGCTAAAATTCTATAGAAAAATTGATGGCCCTCGTATCAGTAGGCGCGTGTACGAGTAGAATTCACGGAGAGTCCCTCTGGTTGTACAATGAACCTTTAAAAGCTTGGACTGCGTTAGGGAAACTTATATCCAAAATTTTAAGCTTGCAAAAATATTTTTTTTTTTTTAAGAAATATACATACCCTCCATGAACATGCTTACCTCTTCGGCACCTATACGAGTATATATTTGTTTAACACCCAACTTAAACTCAAACATTTAACAACGAAAGTAGAACCAAATGAAAATTACAACAAAAAGTTACATCCAATTGACGAAACCAAAGACACGTTAACGAAAAATAAAAACAAAATGTTAAAGTTTTTTTTTTTTTTTTTATAATTTTTCACATTTAATAAATTATCAAATTAGCATTGTTTTTTTTTTATAAGTTTGTTTTGCTTTTTACATCGAGTTCGTCTCCTCTTATCAATTTATACATACTCTCCTCACTACCTATTTGTTTATCAGCTTTTTCACAAGCAACAAATACTTTTAGGACAAAATTATAAAATTAAATTAAAAAACATAACATGACTTTGATAATACAGATTTTTTGCATTTATAATTTGTTTTTTCTTTTCAATTATAAACCAGTCCGAATTTGTTCTCTTAAATTTTTTTTTTTTTTGTTTATACACATTTAAATAAAAATAATAATACATTCAGTATTTACAAAGGAATTCAAATTTACTTTCATTTACTTTAACTTTAACTTAAAATTTAGCATCACTGGAATTATCGTGTCTTTTCTTTTAAATATTATTATAATTGTTAAATTTTTTTTTTTTGTTTTTGTTTTTGTTTTAATTATTTTATTTACAAATTTTTCCAAAAGAAAAAACAGAAAAAAAAAAAATATGAAAATTGTACTTAAACATACAGTGTATCTATAAATATAGTTTTCTAAGTCTAAAACAACACATTGTTGGGTGTGTTTTATTTTAGTCCATGCTTGCTTGGGTGATTTAAATTTTTTTTTTCAACTTTACAATATTTTACAGAAAAAAAAAAACAAAAAACAAAAAATTAATAATAATTTGTTTGAAAATAAACAAAGAAAAGAACGTTTTGTCGCTAGAACAAATGTGTATCTGGCACCACAGTGTGTTTCGTATTTTTTTTTTCTCCCCATTTTTCTCAGTTCATTTGACAGTTAGTTTGACAGCTGAGAACAGCTGAATTTTTTTTTAGCGGATGGTTGGTGAGTAAAATTCAAAAGCCATCCACCCCTGTCATCAGTGATAGTGTCGCAAACTATTGTTATTATTAATAATGTTGCTATTGTTGTTATTGAATGATCGGCGACCCGTCGTATTGCTACTATGTATCATTCCAATACTACCATTGCGCATTGGCAACGCTGGTGGCGGTGGTGTAGGTGTTGGACTCGGCGGCGGAGCATCATGATCAATGGGCAGGGAGTAATGTGAATTATTGTGAATATAATTCGGATCGATTGTATGATGTTTACCGCTTCCGTAGTGGTTGTGATTGAAGTGATCCTGATTGAGCCTTATGTGACGATCTGTGGTGGCCGACTTGCCATTGTGTACAATTGGTAGTGGCTGGCTGTAGTGGTTTTGATTTGTTGTGCCATTGCAGTTGTCCTGTGGCGAGGATAACTTGTTTTTGGCGTTGTTTGTCATCAGGTGAATTTGGCTGAGCTGCACGAAGGAGGAGTTGTCAGTTGGTTGTTGCATTTCTACTGATGGTGGAGGGGATGGTCCATTGCCATTGAGGACGGTCGATGTTGGTACTTGGAGCTGTTGTAGGGTTTGATTCGAGGCACCCCGACCTCGGGGAGGTGGGGGTGGAGCTTCTAGCTATAGTTCCGTAACGGGTATTGGCCTAAGGCCGAATTGTTGGTGGTGTGGATTGTAAGTGTTTGTCGGTGGGAACTGTGAGTGGATGCCTAGACTGCAGGGATGCTGATGGCGTGACATGTAGTCTTCGTCTGAGAAGGTTTTTTGATATTCCCGTTCTTTGCGGCCGAGAGCGGAGTTACCCCAGCCGCCTTTGAGAAATTCCCGAATTTTCCTTCGACATCGGTAGAGAATCAATGCGAGGGCCGTTATAGTGGCAGCGGAACCAACGAGAAGTGCTCCGATCATTGCTTGCTTACGAGGATCGTTGTGAGAGCAGCCAAGTAGAGATGGCGTTAGGTTCTTTAGGTTTTCATCTTTCAGTCTGTCGGGATATTCGCAGAGAACATTGGCAATCGCGTCGTTTGAGGAGTTCTTGGAGACAAGTAGGTTCCTCAGCCAAAGTACCCGGCAGTCACAAGTCATTGGGTTATCGGATAAATCCAATGTGTGGAGATCATTCCATGGGAAAAGGCCTTCTGCGAGAGTTGTCAAGGCGTTCTCCTTTAAGATCACATGCCTCAGATGGGGTAAGCCACTGAGAGCTCCTTCCTGGACATCTGAAAGCATTTTATTCGATGAAAGATTGAGGTATTCCAAATTTGTATTTGTTGCGAATGCCCCATTGTCGACTCTTTTTAGGCGGAGGGCTCCAGAGATTTCCAATCGTCGAAGGTTCTTAAGTCCCACAAAAGCTCCCTCCATCACAACTTCAAAGTCATTTTGTCCCAATGACAGTTCTTCTAGCCTCTCTAAGTGACTCAGTCCCAGAGTTGGTATCCTCTGGAGACGATTGTCTGACAAATCGAGGATCCTTACACCCTCTAAGCCGCGCAGTGAGTCATGCGATATGTTGTGTAATCCAGCTCCCTTCAAGTCCAGTCGGGTGAGACCCTTCAGATCTTCGAAAGCTCCCGATGGAATGGTCATAAAGGAATTCGTGCCTAGGAACAATTCGGCCAAACTTGGCATTGCTTGGAATGTCTGTGAAGATGGCACTGTCGTTAGGGTGTTGTCATCTAAGTACAAGACTCTTAGGTTCACCATGCCATTAAAGGCACTCGGATCGATATGACTGATCCGATTTTGTCCCAAATTTAGTTCCTCTAATTTGGTTAGCGGAGAGAATGTGCCTTGCTCTAATTCAGCCAGAAAATTCCCCCGCAGATTCAGCACCGTCAGTGATGCCAATCCCATGAAAGTCTTATTACTGATCGAGCCGATCTTGTTGTGATTCAAATGCAACTCTTGCAGTTTCCTCTGGTAGGCAAATGTTTTCTGTGGAATCGTCACCAAATGGTTGTACGATAGATCGAGGAATGTTAGCTCGGCATAAAATTGAATCGATGAGTCGATCGTTTTAATTCGATTATTCTTGATCACTAGCCGTTGTATCGATGGATTTAACGCGATCGGTAGGACATCTAAATGACCCTCGCCGCATGTTACGACTAAGGTATCATCGTCACACTGGCAACCAGATGGGCAGTTGGCCAGCGCCGAAATACTCATAACTCCGAGGAGAAATATCGCTGAGAATAGATATGATCGCAGCGATGATGATGATGTGAATGATGCCATGTTGTATAGATGGTTTGTGAGTGTTCTTTTTGATGAGATACAAGAAATTTTGTTCAAGAGCCTTATAGTTGATCGATTATTGATTATCCTATAAAGACACAAAAAAAAGGACACGTATTAGTTTAAAATTCTTAAAAGGACGAAACAGATACTTAAAATTTATGTAGAATACAAAACACACTTGAAGCAAGAACACTAAAAGGATTTTATATCTATCCCAACCGAGAGAGACGTATGTCGCATTTAGCAATTTAAATTTGTTTTTTTTTTTTTCTTTTAAACAAAGGACGAAAACGAAAAAGAGAACAAAGTCAATGTCAGATCCAACACAACACTAGGGGGCAACAAAAAAGGAGTTTCAGTTCAGCTTCAGTCAGAGTACGAGTACATATCCTTAAGGGGCCAGACAGTTAACTGCTATAAATTTCAACCCTCTTCAGAAAAAAACAAAAAAAAAAAGGAAAGAAAAGAAGTATCTAAAACCAAGGAACAGAAACTGAAAAATAACATCCAACAAGTTGTGTGTATCTAAGTGTATCTGGAAAGTGTTTTCTCTACCAATTTAATATTTATATATGCATGTTAGGTACATATCCGTATAGTTGGTTCTTATCCTTGTATCTATCATGGTATCTACGAAAAGATATCTGAAAGCTATGCCTACTTTTAGAACTTTAAGGGTTGCGTAGGGGGTTTATGGTCTGTTTTTACACGCCTAAAGGTCGTCCCTAGAGGGATTCTTTTTAGGGGCTTCTCTTCTGTTTTCTGCCTTTAAGAAAAATCGTTTGTGTTTTTGTTATTGTTGGTTGTTCATAAAAATTTTATTGAGTGTTTGAGGTTTTTTTTTTTAAGGGGTTTCTTTTTATACAAATAACCAAGAAATGCAAATCAATATGCGAAGTAATAAATTCAATTTCAAAAAAAAAAAAAAAAAAAAAAAATCAACACGAAACAGATACAACAGATAGGTATACATTTGGCTCATTTTCCTTTCGAATTTATCTTTTCCTCGGTGTTAAAAAGAGCTTCAAGGGATACTCTAGAATGGACATACGAATGAGCATATAAAAACCCATTGAGTAACTTAATAGATATGTTAAGATACAAACATTCGCACACCGAACCAGAATAAGATTACGACGTGGTACAAGGAAGAACTTTGTGTATCTAACATGCGGGAGGGAAATACAGAGGTGAAAAGCAAAATGCGAATTTATGCTGCGGGTTTAGATACATACCTACATATGTACGTACATATGTATGCCTTGAGATACAGAGAGGTATTTTATTTCCACATCGGATGTGGTAACCGCAAGTTATGTTTATATTCCTTTCCTCTTTTTTCTGCATTTTATTTTGCCAAAGTATTTATTTTTTTTTTGTTTTTTTGTTTTTGCACTGTGTTGGCTTAAAATAAATGAAAGGGTTAATTTGATATCTTTCGAAGTAGAATGTTGAATTCAAAAGAGGATTTCCCATCACCATTTAAGTGTATCTTAGCATACATTTTTCGGTTATAAATGCTTTTTATGATACTTTAGATACTTTGATTGCCCAAATGGAAAGGAGAATCCTTGCTATGATCATTTGAAAGGTTCTTAAGTGAATATGTAACTCGTATCTAAATGCATTTATTTTTTGAAATTTTAAAACATTTTCGTAGTTAAATTTGTCTCAGTAATCTGGTATCTGTCACGGTGCCAGGACACTTTAAAGGAGGTAGATGGGTATTCATTTTGAATTAAGGGTCGTTAAAAAAACATTAATATTCATCTCTACTCACAACGGTCACGAAATGCTCTTACTAATACTCAAATTATATAATATGTTGCTATACTTGTTGCAAAGGGCACTAGTCGGGTGAAGTTACTATTAGAATTATTAGAACATGTTGCAGAAACATACTTAAACCATGTTGCTTATCTTAATTTAGAAGATACATACCTACACATGTATTAGTCTGTTTCGTTTTAATTTTACGGAAAAATAGTCAAAAGATACTTTGCAGTACGATTTACGATTTAAGTTGGTTGGAAATTATTCGAAACATGTTGCAGACACTTAGATTGTATTGCTACACATGTGGCAGAAGAATGATGCTTAGCACATTTAAGTTAACTGAGAAATGTAGATAGAGTTGGTTGATTTGGGGTAGTGCCAGCGATAAGAATCAACTTTTCAGCGCATTGTAATTCTGCTAAAAGTGGCATGGGTGGTGGATTATTTAAAAGATATTCTCTTACAGTGTGATTTTCATTCTTCTTTTCATACATTTCCTTTCTCTTTACCGCTGCTATTCAGTATTTAAACTTTTCGCGGGAACTTTTTGGAGGCTTTTGAATTCAAGATTGCCTACAGGACTTGAGTAATATTTGTAAACCCCAGGTAGAAAAGAAAATGAGTCCAAAATGAGCCTTGTCATTGAGATTTCGGCATGTTCCGTATGTTGTCATCGTTATTATTGTATTTTGTTATAGCTCTGTTGTGGCTATTAGCTCTTTAGATAAATCTCTTAAGAGCAAGCTAACGCCTCCTATTGAACTTAAAATTGTCAAGCTATGTGAAGAAGTTTGTTGCAGATACCAGACTATACATGTTGCAGACTCATTGAGAGAAATTGATTTCGTTAGAAGGCTTTCTGAATGGAAAATACTGTCTTGTGAGACCTTTTAGAGTTTGGAAACATGTAGGTATGTAAATGATAGCTGTTCAGTCTATGCTTCATGTATAAATAAATATGTTAGCGCTAACAGCACAATGCAGGGCCTGGCCTAGCTTCTCTCTCCACTCGAGCTGTGCGCCTCACGAATGGTTGGGACCTACAGTTTTATACCTTTTTCGAAGGGCAATTTTTTTTCGATTGAGAGAAGCTTTTCATGACAATTTTTACTCTAGGACGTTCGCGAGAGGTGGTTTTTTTGTTGTGCTTTCTTGGATTCGAACCCTGAACCTGTCGCTCAGTGATCGCGCACTTAACCACTGAGCTGGAAAAAAAAAAAACACAAATTTATGTCAAAACAGCTACCTACACCCCCAGAGATACATGAAGCTCAATACTCTCCACTAAAATGTGCAAGCCTGTGTCAACATAGACATATCTTCCGAGATAAAAAAAAAGACAATAATCTCCAAAAGATACACATTTAAATGTCAACCCATTTGTTTGGTCATTCAGAGATAATATATTTTTTTTTTTATTGTTTGAGAGTCCAAGAATGTCATACGATACTTTTGCCGTGGGTTGTCGCAAAGAAAACACACTCAGAACCACGCGGAGAATAAATCAGAACAAAACAAAAAAATATATATATAAGACAAACAAAACGAAAACATTATTGGCATCCATTTATTTATTATTTCCACCCGTTGGGAACAAAAAAAAAAAAATGACACACAGTTCAAGTATCTTCAAGCTATAGCTCCATATCTCCTCCTCCGTATGTCTCTTACCGTAGAATTTATAAATCTTTTTTCGTTGGCACTTCATTGTATGGGATTATGTCAGCGCAATTGTATGTTTATGGCATTCGAAAGCATTTTTCGTATTCAGCTGAGCTTAAGATACGTTTTTTTCTAAGTCATGCAAAAATGCAAGTAAAATAAATCTTTCTGCACTTTGTTTCGTTTCGATTTATCTTTTAAGAATATATATTTTGCCCCATCGAAGTGGAATAGTGTCCATCCTTGCAGTGGCGGCGCCGACGATGCACGAATAAAATGCATGCACAACAGATACACAGATAGATGCATATGATGAAGATTTATAGCCCTTGGAGAACGATACAAACACGATACAGTATTTTCTATCGATGTGGAGTGCATCGATTAGTAGTATACGGTGTACTCATAGATAGGACCTTGAAAATGGGGATTTTAGGGATTTTTATCCATTTTTGTTCAGCTTTCATTGTCACCTTACTAACACATCATTTATGAAATACCCTTATCCTTCTGATTTTGTTTGTTTGTTGTTGTATATCTTTTCATCTTTACCTTAATGTGTGCGGCTGTAATCTACCTTCCAATCCCCATAAATGTCTGCCTGATGATACACAAAAAAAAAGAAAAGAAAAGAAACAATGCCTTTCCTTTCAACACAGGAAACTAAAAGTTCATAAAAAAAAAGGGGGCAAATGGTTCTGTGCGTATGCCTATGCATATCCTCTCTATGCCGAAGATACTGTGATTTGAAAATTTTACGAGAATCAGATACCGAAACTTTAATTCATATTTGCACGTGCTAACGTGACTTTTTCGCAAAAAGTTCCCAACTAAAAATACATTGCATAATAAATTTGGTGTTTATGGCTCGTTCATTTTTTTTTTTTTGTATCTAAAAGAATGAAAAAGAGATTTTTTTTTTTTGTTCCTCTATATCTGAACTGAAGCAAAACGAAGGCTTTCTAGCTAATTAAATACGAAGCGATGCATGTCATTGCGCTCTTTTTAAAGTAGCGACGGTGAGTTCAGTTGATTTTTTTCTCCCCTTAAATGCAGTATGATACGAGTATCTCGTGTGAGATATGGACACTTGTTATACGGGATTGCTTTGTAAAGTTTGATTTTTATTTTCTACTCTCAATTAAGTAGATGTTTTCTGTTTTTAGGGAAAACCAGGGTACGGCTCTACAACTACGATGACCCTCAGAAAATTACAAAAAAAAAAAAATTCCAACAATCACTCCAACACACAAAAATATGTAACAAATGGAAAATTGTAAAAAAGAAAAAAATAACGAACAAAATTAAATGACCCTGCCTCTCTCTCTCTAAATTAATGAAAAATACATTACAAACTGTTGTGTGTCCATGTGTTCAGTGCACAACGCCCATATTGACGATGACGACGGCTGGCGTTCTGTTTGCATGCGACTCTGACTATCACGCAGGCAATTGCGTGACAATTATAATACTTTTGGGAGAAATTACTATATTCATTCCCCCTACGAGTATAAATAGGGGTGGATGGACAAATAAAATATGAGGATCTACTTAAAAAAAAAAAAAAAAATTATTTAATTGGCAGTGGTAGATATAATTGTATCTGAACAGAGAGAAAATTGTTTGAAGTACGTTCTTTGCATCACAATACGTCCAGATGGATAATTAGGATTAAGAATGTAGCTACAATTGCCAATAGGCGTTCTTTTCAGCCATCGAAGTGAACAGTAACAAGAAAGATAGCCATAAAGTAGTGTTTTTGTCAAGCCAAGTTTCAAATTCATCGGTGGCTTCATTATGTTAAACTATGCTTAAATCGCACTTTTCATATTTTACGATAGTAAGCTATGCTTGTGGTTAAAATATAGAAAGAAAATCAAGACATAGAATACGTATCCTTAACCCGATTTAGGTGCAATAAAAAACAAAACAAAAAAAAAAACCTTAAGCCAAGCTTAATTTATGCAGAACATGCCACTTAATAATACCACAAATCACTCTCACATATTACTTTGAAGTTATAGTCTTACTCTGTCGGTGGGTCTTTGTTCGTCATTTCGGTTGAATTCATTTAAAAATTTTATTCATAAACATCGACTCATATAGTCCAGTACTAAGCCATGCATTATCGATGCAAAAGCACGAGCACTATACTCATAAATAATTGCAAATTTCAATGCAGTGTTAACTGCGACGTATTTATGACTACATTAAGAACGTTCAAAGAAAATTTACACAAATCACGCATCAGTGTGTTGACAGAGTTGTCATATGCAATAAGGTCATGAGAATATTCTATTTCATGTATTTATTAAAAATTGAAATTTGTTTTGTTTCGTGTCGAGGTTGTGAGTTTTTAGATTTTTATTTTGAGTTTGAAAATTCCTAAGAATTCGATTTCAAGTGAAGGAACTTTTTCTCACTGCAATCGGCGTGGGTTTCTACATCATTGATGCTCAAATATGTATAAAACTTCGCAAAAGCCCAGTGTTGGGCTTAAAAACTTAAAAGCGTCAGAGTTCACAAATCTTTTTTAAAGTCGGGAGACCTTACTTAAATGTGCAAACCCTCAGTTAAAAACTTGATACTTTGTCCAGTATTACATTTGTTGTTATAGCCTTATGTATCTGGTCTGCTTAAGGGCGTCAAACTTTTCAAAAACTCTCCAACGATTTGGTTAAATATTCACGTAGATACTTTCTATTCGTTTATACTAAATTTTGTTAAAACCCCATTTCAAGATTAAAGGAGTCAGAACTCTTACAAAACCTCGCTTCAAAGTACAAACCATTGCTTTAAGATCGTCGTATACAAGCTTTTGAAAATGGTTAATTGCTGAGAGATGATAGCAAACTGGAAAAAAATTGTCTTCAGTAAGAAGGCAAAGTTCAAACTCGAAACTCTTATGAAACCTCGCTTCAAAGTACAAACCATTGCTTTAAGATCGTCGAATAAAAGCTTTTGAAAAATCTAGAACCAGATTTAAAATTGGCTTAAGCATAGAAAAACTGGTTCATTGCTGCGAGATGATATCAAACTGGGAAAAATTGTCTTCAGTAAGAAGGCAAAGTTCAAACTCGAAACTCTTACAAAACCTCGCTTCAAAGTACAAAACCATCGCTTTAAGATCGTCGAATAAAAGCTTTTGAAAAATCTAGAACCAGATTTAAAACCGTATCTAGGCTTTTCCAAAACCTCGCCTCAAGGTACGGTAACGCTGTCTTCAATTTGTAATACCTGGCTTAAGCATAGAAAATCTGCTGCGAGACGATATAAAATTGTGAAAGAATGTCTCCAATAAGAAGGCAAAGTTCAAACTCGAAACTCTTACAAAACCTCGCTTCAAAGTACAAATCATCGCTTTACGATCGTCGAATACAAGCTTTTGAAAAAACTAGAACCAGATTTAAAAGCAATAGATGCTGTTCCAAAACCTCGCCTCAAGGTACCATTATCCTGTCTTCAACTTATAATACCTCGCTTAAGCATAGAAAAACTGGTTCATTGCTGCAAGATGAAAGCAAATTGGGAAAATTTGTCTTCAGTAAGAAGACAAAGTTCAAACTCGGAAATCTTACAAAACCTAGCTTCAAAGTACAAACCATCGCTTTGAGACCCTCGAATACAAACTAGTCCAAGTTTTTGAAAAATCTATAACCATTGCTGCGAAGAAGGCTAAGTTCAAAACTCAGCTTACTAAAACCTAGTTATAGGGCTTAAACCCGGTTTAAATATTCGAAAGCTTAGGTTGAAGAAGGTTTGCTATAATATTCAACAGTATAGTATTAAACCTAGCTTAAAGTTAAAAAACCCGGCTCAATGCTTCAAAATCGCACGTAAATTTCAATTGATGTCTAAAACTCCCAGCTTAGCAACTCAACATCATTCTAAAACTTCAACTAAACCTCAGATTCATGGAATAGATGTCACTAAATTCTGTTTAGTAGTGACACTTTTGAGTAATGGGAAGTGTTTCGTGCTTACCTTTATTGAATATCTTTTGAAGTTGGCATATTGGACCCGGACATTTTCATTCCCTTAGTATCTCAGCTACAATCGTGTAATATTTGCAGTTTTTTTTTATTTGTTTTTCGTTAAAAATTTCTGAAATAAGAAAAGAAAATGTTATTAAAATCAATTGAAATATCTAAAGCATTTAAAATGTATCTAATTCTACGGTTTGCTATTCAATGAATTCATATAATGCCTACCATTCAAATCTCGTTAAGAATTTGCATACATCACACCTCAAAGATTCTCTTTTTTTTTTTTATTTAACAAAATGTCGACTACGTGTCATTCACACTACATACGTTGACGTCATATAATTGTTTCTATTCTGCGTGCATAGAAAAAAAAATTGAACAAATTATGTCTAATAAGACTGACTGATGAAGTGGTGTCACTCTAAAGGAGAACCACGCACATGAAACCACCCAACGAATCTCATTTATGCAAGTTGCGCGCATACCCAACATACACACAATTGATATTCATTATTTTTTTCTTCTTGTCTAGGATTCATACGAGTATGTGTCTACGTCTTGAATGGAAATTGAATGCATTCAAGCATCTGAATGCATTTTGTTGTCGTTTGCCCTAGTGTTCATGCCCCGTCACGATGTCTTGCAATAGCTAAATAGAAAATGGAAAACAAAATAGAAAAAAAAAAAAAAAACAAACCCATTGACCGTTTGTCACTTTGTTATTCATTAGATACATTCAACATTTCTGCCGTAGATACATACATTAAGTGAAAAAAGAAACAAGAAATGCATTCAATTTTCATGTTCTTGCCCCCCGATTCTAATAAATTATTCACTCAATTGAGCACGGAATTGAGACATATTCAACGTACGTGATGTTCATTTAAATATTTCTCATATAAAACCTGGAATAGTTTTAATTGATGTCATTAATGTCAGTTCATTCGGATATATATGTAAACATAAGCGCAACATTATGGGAATTTAAGTAGAATAAAACGATGATGATTTTTTTGTTCAAGTACAGGAAGTTTCAAAGCCCTTAATCTGGTTGGAAATAAATATCTGTCTTCATAATCGTTTTACACAAAGAAAAATGTGATCAACAAACAGAAAGAAAATAATGAAGAAAAAAAAAAAAAAATACCACAAAAAGATGAAGCGATCTTGATGATATACTGGGAGACTTGCATCAGCAACAACAACATATGATTTAATGATCGCTATACACATCTCCAATCCCCATTCACCGCAGAAATAACATAAAAGATCTACCTAACTCCTTGTCGATTCGCTTTTTTTTTCCCCATCTCCATCTATCTTTGCATTTATGACAATCAACTTGATGATCTGGATTGTGTACAAAGAGAGAGAGAAAAAAAAAGAAGGCTGAACTTGTTCGTAGAAACAACTTGAAAGCAGGAAGACGATCTTGATGATCTTGACGATCTTTCTCCTTTTACTCCATCTCTTTCACTCTCTGCATCTATCTGTCTCTGGGTAAAGTTGATTCATTATAAACACTTGAGATTATGTTTTTCTTTGATACCCACGGAATTATATCGATACATTTGTGAAAGAAGAAGTATGGATAGAGAAAGGAGTGCTAGTGGTTCTAGTTCATACCACAAAAGCCACGGGTATACTCTGTGGCTATCTGCGCATTTTTCTCTTGAAAATAAATATCTAATTGTCATTTGATTGTTGATGAATGCTTGGCAGTGGCAATGAACTCAATTATAGAGAAAACCTACTCAAAAGATACGAGTCTAAGAATAGGGATCTGCGGTCAAGTGATTTCTTGTATATGTAGTCTATGGCTCGTGCGTGCCGCAACAAGTAACTGGAGTACCTAACGAGTATCACTTAGGACCGGTTTTTGTTCGCAGATTGTGTTTCTATAATTCGCTGTGAATAATTTTTCCATTTTACATGAAATTCTTGTTAACGTTTTTTTTTTTTTTTTCTCATTTTCTTCCGCATATCTTTTGAAAGATACAAAGTATTTGTGTTGTGTAGACAGACTCATAGTCAATGCCGAGTTAATGATGAGAACCTCTGGGAGAAGTGTGAACAATTTAATTGTTGTTAGTTTGGGAATTACTTTATTTTGAAACCTTTTTCACCTTTTTTTTTTGATTCGGTTTTTTGTTTTTTTTTTTTCTCCAAGAGAATGTGAGAAAAAATCTAAACATCGTGCAGAAAATATTATTCTTTTATACTACTTTTTCTAGAGCCTGTCTGTCTGTTTATCTATTGTTTGTTGCATTTCTTTTGTATCTCATTGAACTCAAAAGGTGTCTAATTTCACATTACTTTCACAGAAAATTGTATTTTTCTTGAATATTATGGCAAGGTTGTGTGGGAAAATCATTGCAAATGTATCAATTTTCTTCTTAAATTCATTAAAAAAAAATAACAAACAGCTTAACCCTACTGTTACCAATCGATATATGTACGAAATAAGTCACTTAAATTATTCTCCTTACGAAAGATATCTTTTTCTTATTTTTATTTACCCTGCCAATTGGGTGGCCTTTTTTTCTTAGCTGTTGCTGTCTGCTCCTGCTCCTATCGGTTCAATAGACAACAAATACAAATCTGTCGTTCACTGTGTGTGGCTTAGTCCATAGAAATAAGGCAAAGGCAAAGGCAAAAAAAAAAAAAAATATATCTGCTATAGATACGATAATAATTTCTGCTTCAACCAAAGATTTAAGAGATCTCCACTTTCATAAAATGTTTTTGCCATTACTTCCTTTTGGCGTCGTTGTCGTATGTTTACTTTTGGAATATATTTCGCTTTTTTTTTTCTCCCCTTTGCTCCATTTATATCCATCTTTCATTGAATCGATTAAGTGGAAATAAATAAACAAAGAGGAAATGTACTCGTATCTGAAATATATTCCACTAGACTTTAATGGGATTTTTTGTTCATTTTCATTTAATTTAAATTTTATTTTCCCTTGGAAAAAATTTAATTCTGAACAAAAAAACACATTTTTTGATTTATATCACTTGTCATCTGTAACTGTCTCATTAAACCACAGCGTGAGGCCACAAAGATTTAATTTTAATATGCATTATACATAGCTGATGAGGTTTTGCGACATTTCTCATGTCTAAAGATAACGATTTAAGTGTAAATAAAAATTTGTAGCCAATCCATTTAAATATCAAGAAATGTTAATTTATTTTTTATTTTAATTTGTAGAGATACACAAACTAGATTCACTCTTACTCAGTCTTTGTAGTTTCCTTTAAAAAAAAAAAAAAAAAAATGTAAATGACATGCTAATACAAGTTTGACTGGTCAGCGTAAATTAGTGGCAATCCTCTGAAAGTGTATCGAATGCTGGACAGATAGATGTGTTACATAAATAAGATGCAGATTTTTATTTATGTTCTCTCACATATAGGTTTCTCTTATATTTTATTAGCTAACGGGTTTGGGCATCGCAAAAAAATAAGAACAAGTGGAATTTGTTTCATCAGGCATGAGTGACATACAGCTGCATACCACATTTTATTGCTCTGAGATACGGATGTAAAGCCTATATCTGAAAACAAATCCAATCTCAAAAAGGCAACATTCCTGCCCACGATAGCTGTCCTCATAGTATACTGATCTCGCCCTATTTCTTCGTTGACTTAACACTTAAGGAATTACATCTACGCATACACAGCATTCGGATGTGTAAGTCAGAAAGAAAGGAGTAAGAGAAATAGAAAGATATTTTGTGCATTGGTTTGAAACTCAGATGTTATTTGTATCTATTTACTTAATGGTTGGTGTCCGAACTAATAATGGAAAATTATTACAAATTTTAATAACCATTTGGGAGATATGCCGTGGCTCAGTGGTTAAGTGCGCTATCACTGACCAAGGGGGGTTCAAGGTTCGAATCCAAAAAAACATAAAAGTTTTCTCACGGTCACACCTCTTGCGATCATCTGACAAACGTCCGAGAGTAAAACTGTCATGAGAAACTTCTCTCTATCGACAAAAATTGCACTTCGGAAACGGCATAAAACTGTAGGTCCCATCCATTCGTGAGGCGCACACGGCACAGTATGAGTGCTAGGCCAGGCACTGCATTAGGCTGTTAGCGCCAAAATATTATTATTATTAATATTGGGAGGAACGAGTATAGTGTTTTTTTCTTTGTAAGTTTTGTGAGCTCTAGATGGAATTCGACCGAATCTGCTTCAGCAGCCGAACACCACGGCCACCTACTTTCTCAACTCCTTCCTTTTTAGCAGTTGAAAATTTCTGATCAATCTATTTAAGATGTTTTATGAGGTTTTTCTTGGCATTTCTGGCATAGACTCATTTTTCTGTGAAGAGAACTCAAATGTCTTAACCAAATTCTTGTCTTTGGTTCAGTTATTCGCGTAATACTCAACATAGATTAGAGTGCCACAAGGTTTCCTACTTGTACCTATTCTGTTTATTTTTATTTAAAGTCTTCCATCCACTATAAGTAGTTTGACAGATCACGCGATGACTTCGCGTCTGTTATTACCTTTTGTGAAGTTGTGCTATTCTTTTGTATTTATTAGATAATTTTGGTAGATTTGCTAGCATATACTAAAATTTTCCAGTATCCAAGAGTATCCACTACTGGAGTGCGACCGAATCTGCTTCATCAACAGAAACAACGGTCATTGTTCTTGCTTTTTAGCAGTTCAAAATTGCTGAACAATCTCTATTTAAGGCATTTTCTGTGGTCTTAAGTTTGTGCTTTTTTGTCGGCGATTCTTGACATAGATTCTCATTAGCCTGTGAAGAGGACTCAAATGTCTTCAATTCAGAGGGTCACATGAACCAAATATTCGTCTTTTGTTCAGTTTTTTTGCACTCAGCATAGATTAGGGTATCACAAAGTTTCCTAGTTGCACCTAATCTTCTTATTTTTATTTGAAGTCTTCCATCCACGACAAATATTTTGGTAGATTATGTTATCCCTTCGCGTCTTTTATTAGCTTTCGTGAAGTTGAGCTCTTATATACTAACATTTTCCAGTATCTAGGAGTATCTACTAGCGTTTGCTAATTTGTAGTTAATTTCTATGTGCAACAGTTCTTGGTGCAACAGTTGAAGTGCTTACTACAGAAGCTAGCACTGTTGTATGGAATATAAGCAGAATACAAGAGAATGTTTAAGCATGCTTTTTTGCTTGCATGCACATGATGTTGTCATGTTCTGTCATGAATAACATAAATTTAATGCACATTTGGATGAGGGTAGCATCTAACTGTTTACCAAAGAAATAAAAACCCCATACCTTAATTCAAAGTCAAACCCATCAAACAGAGTTTTAAATCTCTTCTTAAGGGTAACAAACAAATCTACCTATCTACCTACTTAAAGAGAAATCGAAACCCCATTTAAATTAGGTCATTTTAATTCACCTTTTATCAATCCTTATTGTCTTTTCCAATTTATTTTTCCATTTCTCTCCTTTAAATATCGAAAAAAGGGCCAATGAACATGGAAATCTACCAATAAAAGATACAAGGATATCAGAACAAAAAAAAAAAAAAAAACCAACTTCAAGCCGTTTTTCTCTCCAACCCTCCAACTCGTACTGATACTGCTCTCTCAATTGTTTGCTGTTTTTCTCGTATTCCTTTTGTCTTATCTACAGTCCTTTGATTTTATTTTTTTTATTGGTATTTAATTTTATGACAAGAAAGAAAAAGGGGCGATGAAAACAGAAGAATTACAGAAAATTTAAGAAGCTCCTTAGACAGCTTATTTTCTATGTCTTGATATATAAAAAAAAAAAAAAAAAATCGAATCTGTAATTGAAAAATGATCGTTATTTCCTCTTTTTCTATTGTCAGTGCCTCCCATTTCGATTTTATTCTATCAACTTTCGATTCATCTGATGGGAATTTAATTTGATTTTGACTTTATTTCCTTTCTTTCATTTTCTTGGCCTCTTCACACCTTCAAATTAAATTTCAAATCCACTCGAGAAGTTCTTTCCTTGCTCTAATATAAAAAAGAAATACACCTCAAATCAATAAGGTAATTTTTTCATATTCATTTTCTATATTTTAGAGATACTCGTACATATAAAAACAAAAAACAAAAGAGATACGAGTATACATATTTTTTTCCAATGAAAAAAAAATCAACTAAGTATCTTAACCCATTTAAATAAATTTCAAGAACATCCACGTATGTGACAGTGATTTCAAACCACAAACACAATCGGTAGATACTGCAAGATACTTTTTGAGACATGAAATCTCTTTCGTATTCCGCATTATAAATTATAAATGAAGATGTGTTTAACTTTTCTTTGGAATTAGAACTTAAGATACATCGTGTAGCTACATGGTATCTTTAAACTTTTTTATTTTTATTTTTTTTGAGAAGAAGAAAAAGTGAAACGAAAAATGTCATTGAAATGATTGTTACAAGCACTTTACACAGGTACTTAAGAACATCTGATGTTTTGGCAGTTCTCAAGTGAAGCCACAATGTTTCTCCACTTGAGTATATTTTCTTCTTTTTTTTTTCATTGTACACTTCAGTGAGGGGGGAAAGATACATACATTCTTTTTTTTCATTTTATATTTTTGGTTTAGTATCTATTCATACTCCATACTCGTAGAGTGGAATTTTTTCATTAAAGTTTATGGTGGTTTTATATTTATTTGCAGTCAACATATTTCTCGCATACTAAATGCCAAAGCTAATGGCCATTTGTGGCAGATGCAGAGAGGACAGACATTTGAAATTAATTGAATTATTATTTAACAATGCAGTTTGTATATCAAATTAGTGATTTCAGAGCATCCATTTATTCAAATCCTATTATTATTTGTGGTGATCAGTGTTTTTTTCTTTGGCACATACTTAGTTGCATTTTATTATATTTATTTTGTGTGTATTCAATCAATTACCATTTCGACACTGGGCAATTAAATTTATCTGAATCCCCATGAATAACTACACCGCAACACGATTAATGTGAATACTCCCCTTTCATGCAACAAACAAAATATAATGCCTCTCATTCCGATACATGATACAACTAATGTATCTATTAGTAGGCGATGTAAAGTCTTTGGTTTCGTTTTATTCGTAATAGATACATGCTCAAAATGGGACATTCTTTAGATGTTTTCTTGTGCATTTTTTTTTTCTATTAACTTTGATTGACATGGCGACACAGCATACTATGAATGGTCGTTGACGCTTAACACTGATGATGTTGTTGCGTGCATGCATCGCTAGAAAATAATGCTAGGGCTCGCAACATTCCATTTTCATTCATTATGGGAGAGACATGAATCTTATTTCCTCACATGATGAATTAATGCCATGCACATTTCTGTTTCCAAATCAATTAGGGAGATGCAGATGGAAAGAGAGAGAGCGCGCACACATGTATATTTTTCATAATTTTTCGAAAACATTTCATTTCGATGTGTCATTCGGGAGGAGAAAAATTAGGTTTTTGTGGGCAATTTGTTGCGTGTTTGGATTACGAGTATTATTTCATGAGAGTTTCTAAATTATTATTTTTCTTTGGCTGCTTTATTCATCAGGAAGTAGTGAAAGTTTTTCACCGGTAGAAAAACATGCTATAAAATCGATCTTTTGAAGTTTGTTTATGGATATCTGACAGGGGGGGGAGGAATATATTTTAAGAACATTCCGCCATCTATAACTGAAGGTATTACTGCAGATGTAAGGAAATTATTTACTTGCATGTTTAAGAGGTATTTGTCTTGAAAGTTTTTAAGAAATTTAAACCGCATTGCATGTGAAGGAAACAGAAAAAAGTGAAACTAGTGAGAAATTTACGATACTTAATCATTCATCTTTATCTAGTTTGAAGTTATTTTAAGTGATTTACATGGCATGACTGAGGTAGTTGTGAATTTTGTCCACAACAAATTGTAATCGTTTAGAAATAATGTTCAGCACACGTACGAGTAGCTCTTCTTAGTTATTTTCTCTTTCAAGAAGACTTAGTTGTATTCACTGGGAATGCAAAGCCCCGCGTTGGGCGCCAATTTGTTAGAAAGACTTATAGCTTTAGTTTATTATACTCTAGCTCTTGGTTTATGGGCCACGTGAACAAGATATCAATAGCTAACGTGGTGACTTCATGCTGGGTACTAAGCGGATGTTATCGAAATTAGACCAAGTGATACAAAGCGCCGCGTTGGGCGCCAATTTATTAGAAAGACTCATGGCTATAGTTTATTCTATTCTAGCTCTTGGTTTATGGGCCACGTGAACAAGATATCAATAGCTAACGTGGTGACTCCATGCCGAGTACTAAGCGGATGTTATCGAAATTAGACCAAGTGATACAAAGCGCCGCGTTGGGCGCCAATTTATTAGAAAGACTCATGGCTATAGTTTATTCTATTCTAGCTCTTGGTTTATGGGCCACGTGAACAAGATACCAATAGCTAACGTGGTGATTCCATGCCGGGTACTAAGCGGATGTTATCGAAATTAGACCAAGTGATACAAAGCGCCGCGTTGGGCGCCAATTTATTAGAAAGACTCATGGCTATAGTATATTCTATTCTAGCTCTTGGTTTATGGACCACGTGAACAAGATATCAATAGCTAACGTGGTGACTCCATGCTGGGTACTAAGCGGATGTTATCGAAATTAGACCAAGTGATACAAAGCGCCGCGTTGGGCGCCAATTTGTTAGAAAGACTCATGGCTATAGTTTATTCTATTCTAGCTCTTGGTTTATGGGCCACGTGAAGAAGATATCAATAGATAACGTGGTTACTCTGTGCTGGGTACCAAGGTGCACTGATGTTATCGAAATTTGACCAAGTGGTTCAAAGCCCCACGTTTGGCCCCAATTTGTGAGAAAAACTTATGCTTTCAGATTTTTATACTCTAGCTCTTGGTCTTTGGGCCACGTAATCAAGATATCAATAGCCAGGGTGGTGACTCCATGATGTTATCGAAATTAGACCAAGTGGTGCAAAGTCTTACGTTGGGCGCCAATTTGATTTGATTTGCTTTTGAAAGGCCTCTAGGCCACCTCAACGAGGTATCAATAGCTTACGTGGTTACCCCATTTTAGGAATCAAAGCATACACATATGGGTATACGGGGAAACGAGAGAGCAAATAAAGTTGCAAATAAGAGGTCAGAAATGAGTCCTTCTCACGCTCTTCCCCGGTGAGAATACAAAATTTGGCAACCACGAGATCACTTCTATAAGAAGAAATCCCTTTCCGAGATTAGAATTACCCGCTTAGCCTCACTGGGCTCCGCGCCATCGATATCCATGTGAAGCATAACGGTGTACCGTATAAGAACTAATGATGAGGAAATGTATTTTTGTTCTTTGATGCGCACACTGGGTTGAGAGACCTTCTGAGATTTACATTTTTATCTGGATGACTGATGTCATAGGGCATCTAATGACGCAGAAAGCGAGTACTGAACACTTTCACAGAAGGTGGGTGAGAAAAGTTGTATGTTTAATTTGTTCACTGCACCGAATCAAGTGGCGGAGGGGTGTTTACTTTTCGGGTTGAGTTTGGTTACTATCCAATGTGAGATAGAATTGGGAAGCTTTTTGGGCCTCCGGGTCGAGACAACTTCTGCTTTCTTTGAGGTTTTGCTTCTTCTATTCAAGATCTTCGTCGATGAATTGTATTCGAGTAAATTTTATTGAAATTGCTTAAATTCTAGGCGTGAAATATAGAAGAATACAAAGATTTTTTTATTCTAATTTGCCTTCAAATGAGCGGATAAAAACTATTTGCGTAATTTAGGGGCTTTCCTAGTTGGTAAATCAAAATATTTTTTATTTTTTTTTGGGCAATAAAGAAAAATGTGTACTTTTTAGATAAAACAGTGTGCCGATGTAATATTTTCTTTTCCACTTAAAATTCATTTATGTATGAGTATGTACCGCTTTTGATAATTTTTTAACTAAAAAAAACTTCACCCACCGATAAGAAGAACACAATCTATAGATATCGTGATTTCAAAAAAAAAAAAAAAAAAAAAAACTCGTAGTCATAAATGAACACAAGATTGATGTAGAAACCTGGGAATCTATAGTGATTCACTGAAACCGCAAAGACAAGTGCTTTAGAAATTCTCAACTTCATAATGATGAAATGCATTTTTTATTTTTACATAAATGACTCAGCACCGGTGTCAAATTGAACAAATTGTGAATCTTTTTTTGAATAATTTCCGGAAATTAAAGGGAAATACAAAACTTGATAAATTCCTAGACACAAAAAAAAAAAAAAAAAATACAAATGAGGTCAAAATTCAGATTGACTTTGTAGACAGTTTCAAAATAGCTTCGTGGGATTTTATACAATTAAATATTTCCCAGGGTATAATATTCATTTATTTCCTGTCCTCTGTTACTGACTAAAGTTTCATAAAATAAACATCCTCTTGGATTTAGTTTTGATTTGTTAGATGAATGAATGAATAAACATCCTCTTGTTGAATTAAAAAAATTTTAATATACTTAATGTAAACAAATAAAACACTTCCCAATTGGATTAGTCATCCTTTTACTTGACAATCTTTACCCCTTTCACTAGTAGTAAAATGTCTCACATAAATTTGATGGATTTTTACATCCGCAGATACACCATTCCCCACATCCTATTACTCATTATTCTCAATTCACTTTTTGACAATCCAAGAGTGTATTTCTCTATGTTATTGAAATTTTCCCAACAGAAGTGAAATCACCACCTTTCTAAAACTCAGTAATTATCAATCTTTTTACCGATTACAGGCAGATACTTATCTCTCAGGCAACTCGCGTTGTGTTTGACGACAGTAATAAAACTAGTTAGAGTGCTAATTAACATGAAATTACTCATTTAAATGAAGAAAAAGTCAGTAACTTTTCTGCTGTTGTTTAATTTTTATACCTCTCCTTGGTATTGTTTGCATACAACAAACAGAAATACTTACATTTGCCTTTGGGAAAGATTTAATTTATAATCACTTTTTTTTTTTTTTGCCTGATCATGACACCGTACCGCGCCATAATCAGGGGAAGAGCAAGCAAAAAAAAAAAAAAAACGATAATTAAATCGCAATGCAAATCCCGTACCCCCTCGCCCACTTGTTGTGTAATTTATTTATATTTAGCAGTCAAGATTTTAAAGGTCTGCGCGCATGCAAAACAAAATAAATAAATCAAACTAAATGAAATTGTAGATACTTTTGTATCTCTTTGTATAAATCTCTCTCAATGTGTGTATAATACTTTGCTGGCTTTCATTTGCAGGTGGTTGGGTTGTCTGTTGTTTTGTTGTTTCTGCTTGATTTGCCTTTGATTGAATTATGCAAGCGCTAATGGGGTAAAACTAAAAGAATTATGCTTAATTTACGTATCATGAGTGATCACGACTTTTTTTTTTTTTTTTTTTCTTTATGAGTATATCTATCGATGAATAGATATATTTCTTAATACCTGTGGGGTAGGTGAAGGTCTTGAAAGCATTACAAATGTGATTAAGAGATTGATCTTGCATACTTTCGGTTTCGTTGTTTAGTTAGTTTTATTTATTTTTATTATATTTTTCTTAGAGCTAAGCTAAGTCATATTTGATTGTGTGTGGAATTTATTATTTGTCTGATGATAGACGTGTGTTTAAATAATTTTTAAAATACGTAGAAACTGGTTTAAATTTATGGTATTCCGCAGTAATGCAATTAAGATAGTTGAATATTTATTAATGCTAAGTGGATTTCTAAAGAAAGATAGAACACAAATTATTGTAGTTTTTCAATTTGTAGAAAATATATTTTTGTTGAAGATCATCGATGAATAGGTAGAGTATTCGAGTTTTCTGCTTAGAAATTTGTAAATGCTGAAGTTTTATCTAGAACTAGAGAATACTTTGCAAATAGGTTCTTGGATGGTTGTTGATTCAGAGGTGAATGCTACAGAAAAATAGCAAATGCCTTTCATGGTAACTTTTAGATTCAGAGCTCTGACATTATTTTTTTTTATCGCAAATATCTACCTGATATTACCATTACATGTTTTTTGAGGAACGGATTGTGATAGGGGTAATGGTAACACGCGTTACAACTTTGGGACACGATGAATTTTTCCCTTTCTTCTTTTAGGAATTATTGCTTAATTAACCAAAGCGAAATTCATAAATATTGTAACGTTGGAAACAAAGAACATTGTCAACTAATAAGAATAAAATATGTTTCAGTAATTTTACAGAAAATCCAAATTTTTAAGAGTAACTGGCGTTACATTAATTTGGTAACTCGCGTTACAATCAATCTACATGATGAATGTTATGCCTTCTGATCAAAAAGTACCCAGAATCTCCCATTCAAACAAACCGCGCTTGAGATATTGTCAAAAGCTTTTTTTTTAGGTTGGTACATCTGTCATCTGGTGCTCACATATCTGTTTGAGTGCCATTTGTAGGGAGATTGTGTGTGATAGCTTTGTAAACAAGTCAGTGTTTGTTGTGTTCTGCGAATTTGTTGCAGAAACAGCATCGCATTGATATCGCTAGAAAAATGCTTTCTTTGGGCCAAAATGTTCTCGATGGCATCATTATCGGTGACGAGCCATGTGTCTATGAATATGACATCGAAACTAACCAACGACCATCGGAATCGCGCTTCTCAGACGAGTCAAAACCCAAAAAAAACCACGACAGAGTCGATCCAAAATCAAGACTTTGTTGACTGTTTTCTTTGATTACCGTGGTGTGGTTTGAGGGAAAATGTTCACAACTCGTGGTTTCTTCATCACGACAACGCACCGGCTTACACATCTCATCTTGTACGCGACTATTTGATCAGAAAAAACGTTCATACCGTTCCGCAAGCTCCGTATTCACATGACATGGCTTCTTGTGACTTTTTCCTATTCCCACGACTCAAGTTATCACTTCGCGGAAAGCGTTTTCAGACGATTGAGGCAGAAGGAGAGGAGAAGAGAATTCGCAGAAGGAGCTGAAAGCGATTCCGAAATCGGCCTATGAAATGTATCGCTTGCAATGGAGATTACTTTCAAGGGAATAAAATTAATATCGATAAATAATTGAACCGTTTTCGTTTTATTGAAGAATTCCGGGTACTTTTTGATCAGAAACCTTTGAATATTTTTGCGATAGTACCTATTCTATCTGCAGTAAAGGGTGATTTTTTTTAGTTTTTTTTTTCGAACTGGCAACACTTTTTCCAGCGACAGCCAATTTGACAGCTGACAGCAGATTTGTGCTCAGTTTGGTTTGCCATTTCACCATGAATAGACTTATGCCAGAACAACTCTTGCAAATTTTGCAAATTTATGTCGAAATTCATGGATCAGTTCGCGAAATTTACCGCGCCCTACGCCTATTTTAGGGTCGGACATAATCATCCATTCATCGCACCACACATACACTAATTCATAATACGGATCCGCAGAGCCGTCGTACAGTACCGAAGAAGCTGTTGCTGCTGTGGAGAGTAGAATTGAGGAGAACCCGAATGAGTCGATTCGCCATAGTGCACAGCAATTGGAGCTGTGTTCATCTACTTGGAAGATTTTGCGGAAAGATCTTGGTTTACGAGCTTACAAGATCCAGCTCGTGCAAGAATTGAAGCAGCTTGACCATTGTGTGAATGGGTCATTGCTCTTGATCCTCATTTTCACCACAAAATTTTGTTCAGCGATGAGGCTCATTTTTCGTTGAATGGCTACGCCAAAAAGCAAAATTGCCGTATTTGAAGTGAAAAAAATGAACAAGCCATTACTGAGACGCTGTGTGCTCTATGGGCTGGTGGAATCATTGGTGCATTTTTCTTCAAAAGTGATGCCGGCCAGAACGTTACAATCAATGGCGAGCACTATATATCCATGATTACTGACTATTTCGTTCCCCAATTATTGAATGGCATTAATGTGGAAGACCTGTGGTCACACATTGTGTCACACAGCCCGCGACACAATCAGTTTATTGAAGAAAACCTTCGATGAGCGCATAATTTCGTGCAATTGACCTGTGTATTGGCCTCCAAGATCGTGTGATTTAACACCTTTGGATTATTTTCTGGGGGGATATGTGAAGTCTCTAGTCTACGCCGATAAACCAGAAACGACGAACGACTTGGAAGCCAACATTCGTCGCGTTATTGCCTATATACGGCCCCAGCTGCTCGAAAAAGTGGTCGAAAATTGGACTTCGGGCGCCCATATGCCCGAAATCATACTTAAACACTTGGCATAAGATTATCTTTCCAATAAAGTCAAGTTTTATTTTATATTAAAGTTCTATACCTCTATTTCACTGGGGTATTATTCCAGTAGTTAAGCCACGCACAGCTGATGATACTAGTAAGTGATTGAAGTCACGAGATGGCCAGTGATGTGTGCGCAAAGGTAGTAAACTGAAACACTTTGGCGATCAGCCAGCGCAATCTCCGGCAATTTATCAAGAGCCCCTCGGCAAGATGTAGCCTCGTGTGCGAACTGCCATTAACAAAATATATTAGCGGTGATACACAAGCTACAAGATGTTGGTTGGTTTGTGTGGCTATTGCAGACAAAAGTCTAAAACAAAAGCTACACTCACCAGCCACATGTGCCTAAATGAACCGATAAAGAGGCAAGAGAACGTGTTAAAGATACTGAAATTCGTAAATAGTTAAAATTTGATTTTTAAATTTCTTTGCGTACTAAACTTCTGAAGATTTCAGCTATTTTTACATACTCTACAGACAATACTGATGCAGAATTCTCCAGTAAGTGCTCTCTATCTTTATTGCGTATTAATTCGGACAACTGACAATACGTATTACCTTATGATTTACAATCTTTTTGACTAAAGATTTAAGACCTTTAAAATGTTGGGAAAAGTACATTGTTGAGAAATAAATAATTTATTTCCAATGAAGAACATACCGAATTAACTAGTACTCGTATCTATGACTACAAAGTGTAGAAAGTATTATATTTGCATGATATATAACCTCTTTTATTTGCAATTTTAAATGCGAAAAAATACACTACCTGTCGTCTACTTTTTAACTCTTAAATTGTACAATTAACTCGAAAAAAAAAGAAGTTCGCAAAACAATTCCCCTTTCAAATTACGTACATAAATTGCAATTAATTTGCGAACGCCTCATTACATTTCACACCATTTAAAATACAAGTATGGGCAACTATTTACTAGATACCTACCTACTGCCAATAAAACAAAAAAATATATATCTGCCTAGACACGCATTCAAAGCACGTAACTAAGCGATTAATGTACGGCAGGCATTGTACTCTCGTACGAACTACCGATCGACCGACAGACCATTCGTCGTAAATTTCCATGGTTACCATAGATCTTTTTTTTTTTTTTTTTTTTCAAACACAAGCCGAAAAATACCATTAAATACATGTATAACAACAGTATAACTTTAACTTGTCAGTAATTACTTGCGTTTGTTGGTTAGTGCTCCCCGCTATTAACGCTACTGACTTGGCATGGCAGTACACACGAAAATAATTTAAATCGAAAAATGTGTGCATTTCCATTTACAAATGAGAAAATAGAAAAATAACCTATTTTTATACACATATCTGTAGCAAAAAAAAAAAAAAAAAAAAACGCACATGCAGCTGGGGTAGCAGGTTTTACTATTCATTTTTTAACAACAATTTCTGGTTAGACTACTCGTCAAAATGACAGAGCAAAAGATTTTGTGTATGGTGGCATTACACCACACAGATACAACATCTACACACAAATTGAAAATGCAGAAGAAAAAAATTGCATGACATGGTTTATTATAAATATATCTGGTACTAGATACTCGTAAACTCACACATGTGGGTATAAAGTTTATCTAATGCATTTGAAATAGTTTCGAAGGTTCACTGCCTTCCTCCTCCCGTTTGGTTTTGTTTTTGACATGATCAAAGAATTTCAAGTGGGAACAGCAGCAGCGGCAACAAAAAAAAGTATCTATTTGATTTATTATTGGCATGCCTGTGTAAGTGGATACGAGAAATTCCAAATTCTCGTCGGGCAAGTGTCTAAAATGTTGAAAAACACAGATAACGAAATGAAAAAAAAAAAAAAGTAAAATTAACATGACTGTTGTGGGATAGGGAATTGACATATTTGCAGATATTTCTCTTGCTTTAATGTAATTTGAATTTTCATACAAATTCATTCTGAATTCCAATTTCTCTCAGCCGGGATGCGAGTCATGGGGAGTGGCGCGGCATGTACTCGTAGTTGAGTATCAATTTCAATTGATTGTTGTTATTCGTTGCTTTTGTACGAGTATCTCTTTTTTTTTATATTCTTCCAATTCATTGGTCATTCGGCCTGATTAGGACGGGCAGGAATTTCAATGAGTTTTTCTTTTCGAGTATCTCTAGGATGTTTTTGCGATGCTTTGATGACTCAGAATGAGGATTTCTCTTTTGTTTTATCTAATTGAATGAGATAATGTATTTGGATTACGAAATCAAAGCCAATTTGTCTACAAATTCACACACAAATTGACGCAGATACTGGCTGAATGGGTGGTTGTATTTTTTATTTTATATTTTTTTTTTCTTTATTTACGAAGCGGCCTTTGTATACCCGCGTTGTTTACTCAAACAACAAGCATTTATTGTTCGTCAAAAAAAAAAAAAAAATCCGCTTTTCATAGACAGCAAATGAATACAAAAAACGATTCCAAACCTACCCAAGAACTATGTTTGCTTATGATTAGACCCATATAGTCAGGCATACACATGCTTAGGTATAACTCAAACTAACTGCGGTGCCTTATGCTAACAAGACATCAACTAGACACTGCCAGTATGTTGTCTAATACAACTTGACGGCCAAAGAGAGAGAGAATTATGTTTGTTTATCAATTTAGGGCCACTAATTTTCTTTTTGGTTTCTTCGCTCATACTCATAGAATACATTTTCCCTTCACCCAAATTTGGGTTAAAATAACATTGTTAGGTTGTAAATATTTAATTTTTAGCCTTTGATTTAAGGTTTCCCGATCGAAAGCACGTATCTATGCATAATATAGTTGAGTTGCTGATGGCAACCGGTTTAAGATTGAATTTTATTTTCGCTTCTAAACTGTTGCCAAGGTTGTTGCAGTGTTTTTTTTTCTTTTTAACAGTGGAATGTGTTCGGGGCAATGAAATAATTACGCCGAAGGTGATAAAATGAATTGTTTACTATAATAAAATTATATAAATATGACTAAAGTACTTGTGACAATGTGTCTGTGTTGATACGGTACGGAATTAGGTTATCTCATAGTGATTGACCTTTTTTTTTTTTGGAGTGTACATATTTTCATGGGGGAATTCGTTGTAATCAGAATTTGTTTTTTTTTCTGTACGAACAATTCTCATAAAAATAACAGAGATCGATTGAATTACAATTCCGGGTAATTTCGTATTTTTTTCGTTACAGAATTTGACAAAATGTAGAAAAAAAAAAAAAATATTAACAAGCGATAGAGTGGAATGCCATTAAACTCTGAAGCAATAGTAGGGGTACCACTAGTGGGACTAGTGAGTACTAGTGGGACTACTTTTTTCAGTTTTTGTGAATATGCATGCAGAATGAACATTTAAAAAAAAAAAAATGTGTAGATGGAATGCAATTGACCCCGACATGAATAAAAAACAGATTCTAAATTTTGTATCAATTGCAGTCATGTTGGAATGCGATTGATGCGTCAGTGCTAGTCACGCTTATTGTTAACAGCCTGCGAAACCCATATATGGACGTCAATTCGAAATAAATCCATCCAAATTCCTTCAACGGAAATTTTTTTAAATGCCATCCTTCAATTACTAATTTTTGTTAAAATGTTAGAGGATTCTAAGAAATATATTTTGTATTAAAAGCATTGATGCTGAAGTCCCATTGGGAATGTAGTTCTGGGAATGTTCTGAAACTGTCTATATTAGATAACAAAGGAGACGATTCCAGGCTTATATGAGTATGAAAAAGTTGCGACATTACGATAAGTATGCCTGCATATACACATTCAAAACAGTCACTTGAACATATTTAAAGTTAAATACTCAAAATTACTTATAATGCAGGCATACTTGCTAATTTTTCTATGAAAAGTCAAAGCTAAAATTCACTGCAATATTCTGTTCTTAGAAAAGGTAACTACTTTTCCAATAACAGAATATTGCAGTGAATTTTAGCTTTTTTTCATAGAAACATTAGCAATATGCATCAACAATATGAGAGATTGAAACCACAGAAATAGGTTTAATGCTTCTGCGAACAGAATAAGTTTGAAGTTGCACTATTAACGGAGTTTATTCTAGGAATACTAAACTTCTGAAGTCGCAATCGACTAAGTAGTGTAAAGTTGCGAATTCTAGAAATTTAGATATTGCACTACCTCAGGAGACAATTCTAGGAGCTCTATTTTTTTATGGAATATTTTGTTTTCTAACCGATTCACAAAATTAGCGGGTAATGCTAAGGTTTGCCTTAGGAGAGGATTTTAGAAACTCTACTAGGTATTTATGTTGTGTCAAGTGACATATACAATAACTGTTCAGTGAAATGGAAACTTTAAGTAGACAATACGATTGGGATACTACAACCGATTATAGGAAAATACACAGAAACTGTTCCATGGAATGGAAAATCTTAGTTTATAATAGAGTTGTAAGAATGCTTCTCACCAGAGTGCATTTTAAGAACAGTTAAAACCGCATACTTGCCGAACCCGAGATGGGAATTTAGAACACAGATTCGGCTTACAAGCATTAATGCTGTGAGGCTTAACTTCTTCAAATGCTGCTGCCCCTGAAATTTTCAACAATTACGTAAACAGGCAGTCAAGTGGAATTCACTATTGATAGTGGACGTGAAGGAAGTAAATTTTGGATTACCACAAGGGTCATCTTTAGGAACTTTGCTGTTTAAATAATTTGTGTGGTCATAATTGAAAGTTTAGGACATACGACTGTAGGACGTAGAAATTGGAATGCCACAGGGTTCGAGACTAGAATCGGTGCTGTTTATCAAAATTGTTGAAAATAACAGTCAGAAAGCTGATTGTAGGACACAGAAAACAGAACTTCAGTAAGGTGAGTACGCCTTTTACCAAATAGATATGTACGTTTTCTACATTCAACATTTTCAATTTAGAAAAAATATGATTTCCCAACTAACCAAAACCATTCATAAATCCGTACCACCCTTCAAGAACAACCAAAAAAAAAAAAAAAAACATAAATTCTGTTCCGCTTTTTTTTTCTAATTAAGACCCAAAATGATTTACTTCTGCCTTCTTTAAAACGATAAACAACAATCAAAAGGCGAGCAAAGGTTACGAAAATAGCAAGAAAAAGAAACACACCGACTAATTATGTCGAAACGGAAATAATATTTTCATAATTTATGTATCTTTTAGCTTTCAGATACTTCCGTTTCGATTGGTAGTACTAAATATCCAATCAGCTAAGCACCAATTTTCGAATCAGTGGAAATAATAATAAATAAATGGGGAAAACTCACCGCATCCATACATATAAGGGCACTTCAGTGCGACAAGCAGGCTCAACTACACTCTGGATACACTCTTTACGGTACAAAATAAACAATAATAAATGTTATTCGAAAAGATTGTGTTACTATTAACTTGGTAACGATTTACTGATTCGCTTGTGTTTATTTTTCTTTTCTATGACTTCATTGCTTCCTAATTTAGTTGGAGATTATGGTGACAAATTTATTCATGCTGATGATGACATTATAGTTAACGCAAGTGAGTGTATCTTTTTACCTTGAGGATGTAGATAGTTTGTACACTTTTAAGTCTAAGTAGAATGGAAACATTTTTGAATTCAATGAAGATACTCGTACACATAAAGATAGGACAAGGAAAAGAGAATTAAAGACGAATACCGTTTAATGCGCGGCGCGTCTTATAATATAATTTGATTAGTGCGACAAAGAGGTTTTTCTTGCCTTTATACTCGTAGATATCTGTGTCAAGAAAACTTAAAGACGCTGAGTAATTTACTTAGTTCCACATGAAACAGTTTTTTAGGGTAAACGGTCTTTAGGTACACTCATTTTAAATGTGCTCTAAAAACAGTTTATATTATGAGACTCATTCGATTAGTTGCGTATTGATTACAATAAAAAAAAAAAAAAAGGGGAACCATATAACGCACAGAGAGAACAAATAAGTTTTTCTGTGCAAGATAAGATTAGAAGGAAGTATCTATGTGGCGTGTGACGTGTGACTAATGATTGCTTAGCACCTTTATGAAGAAAACCGTTTGTGCAAGTAAAAAGATAAGATATCGGGTGGTGAAACCATTACAGATACATGACAAAGAGGTAAATTGTTTGTAGTTTGGAATGAGCGGAATTCATGTACACATGTATGGGGAAATTTACGCAGTTTTTTTGTTTGAAGCCGATTTGCAATGTAGGGTTCTGGGAAAGAAGTCTGAGTGGATGTGAGGGTAGTTTGTCTGTATACTTAATGAACTGAATTTATTTCCTTATCAGCATAAACAGTCATAAGAATTAGCTTATAACAAGTTAACAAAGACATCAGTGTGCCTTAATTCAATTTTGAAGGCACCTAGGTAAATATTGTAGAATCAAAAAATGTCCAAGTAGGTACGAGAAAGAGGTGACACTGTAGATACTTCTGCAATTTGAAGTCAAGAATTTGCAAAATCAACAGTCTGGGTTGTGCTCCCACATACGAGAATGCAATACTGGATATGTTGATATTTGCATACAGCGGTTGCGACTGCTTTTCTGCATCGTAATCGTTTTATCACACCAAAGCGATGGATTGTTTTTTGCTCTTATCTCTTGAGAGTGAAATTTCATATTCATCATTTTTGACCGTAAGTAGGTTTAGGTTGGAAATAAGATATTTCAAAATAATAAAGTAATTAGATCAGAAAACTGAAAGAGATTGGTTGTCCAGAGTATTCACTAGGCGATCTGATCCATCACGCTTACAATCTGAACTTAAACCTTCAAAAACTCTGCAGTAGTAGAATCAACAGTGCGCCCAGATGAATCCCAGGCAATACATTATTTGGAGAGAGTCTCCTGAAGAAAATTCATGTACCTGCATCATACATAGTTTTAAGCGTGTTTTTTTGTGAAAATTTTGCTCAGTTCAGTACAAGTTTGCATGGATAACAAGAACAACAATTAAGTGGGTATAAAGTTTCGATAGTACCCACACTTACAGCTAACACATATGGACTATCGGGCAATAAATGGCCCAAAAAAGTGTTTACTGTAGGAATTTTGGCAGATACTCGTAAGTGGAATTTTAGATTCTGTCTAAAAGCGGGACAATAAACACTAGTTTTCTATGAACCTCATCGCCGACTAAATCAGTGGTTGAGGGCAAATACAATGTATCTGTCTATGACCCGAGCTGTGTAGCAACCGGATTGCTGCCTGGTAGACCAAAAATCGAGTCTAAGTGCTCCGGGAGTTTATTAAACAAAATAAAATCAGTGGTGCCAAACTTAAACACGACATGGTTTCTTTGTGAAGCTTAACTGAACTATATATAGAGTTACAAAGAAACATGGCTAATGTATAAAAATGTTCAAGATATGCTACGATGAGCAATTGATTTACTTACTAACACAAGCATTTGCCTATTCAATGATCAATAAATATATATTTTTTGCACTAACTATCAGAAACAAAATACTACTTACTAACGCAAGCTTAACTCAAATAAAATAAATTTCAGGCTAATTTGGTCATCCATGCAATAACTTTTTCTTTGGTTTGATGCAATGGCTTTGTACTAGGCGAAGAGGATAACAAAACAGGTAGGTATATCAAATAAGCCCGCAATAAGTTGCTCTATTAAAATAATGTCTTTAGTTATGTGCCATTGAGACTAAGTTTGGATTTATGAGAGTAAGATATGATGGGTGTATGATGGACACTCTTTCAATGCAAAACTAGTTGAATTTCATTTAATAGCCTCAATTCGACTTTTATGCGTATAGTCACCCTCAATCTCGTTAAACAATGACGATGTCATAGCGAAATTCCGTTTACCTGACTTCACCCGAAGTTATTGCAAATAGTTCCAATGAAGTCGAGGTACAGTGATTGGGTGCATGCTCATAAAGTGGGCACCTAAATTGATTGGCTTTACCCCAAATTTAATGAAAATCGTGTTCAAGTGCGAGTATCTCGAAAGTGGTGCTATTCACGATTATTGTTAACAGCCTGGGAAACCCACCCGTTGACGTCAATTCGAAGTAAATGCATCCAAGTTCCTTTTTAAATGCCATCCTTCCCTTGCTAATTTTTAGTTAAAATGTTAGATAATTCTTAGAAATCTATTTTGTATTAAAAGCATTGATGCTGAAGTCCCATTGAAACTAGTTCTGGGAATGTTCTGAAACTGTCTATAAAAGATAACAAAGGAGACGATTCCAGGAACCTATTGGCTTATATGAGTATGAAAAAGTTTAGTATTTAGTATTCATTTTCACATTCAAAGCAACCACTTGAACATATTTAAAGTTAAATACTCAAAATTACTGATAATGCAGGCATACTTGTTAATTTTTCTATGAAAAGTCAAAGCTAAAATTCACTGCAATATTCTGTTCTTAGAAAAGGTTACTACAGAATATTGCAGTGAATTTTAGCTTTGACTTTTCATAGAAAAATTAGCAATATGCATGGACATGAGATTGAAACCACAGAAATAGGTTTAACGCTTCTGCGAACAGAATAAGTTTGAAGTTGCACTATTAACGGAGTTTATTCTAGGAATACTAAACTTCTGAAGTCGCCATCGACTAAGTAGTGTAAAGTTGCGAATTCTAGAAATTTAGATATTGCACTACCTCAGGAGACAATTCTAGGATCTCTATTTTTTATTGAATATTTTGTTCTCTAACTGCTTCACACAATTAGCAGGTAATGGAGTCGAAGTAAAGTGATTGGATACATGCTCATAAAGTGGGGACCTATAGTTAGCTAACTAAATTGTTTGGTTTTACCCCAAATTTAATGGAAATCGCGTTTAAGTGTGAGTATCTCGAACGTGGTACGTTCTACAAAAAAAAAATATTTAGGTGTACCTATTTCGGTTTTGAAATTCTCATTCAAGTAAAATTGTTAAAGGAAAATATTTTTGAGTGTGAATATTTCGAAAAGCTTCTTTTTTTGTAATGTGAACCCCCGACTCTGTATATCACTCGTTACGATGAGGACGGATGAAGCAGTTCTACAAAGAAAGAATAACGTAAGAGCTTCTAAACCATCGTTACCGAAATCTAATATAGAATTGGGCTTATGGGCGATGTAGCTATAATAGTTGATCAGCTTCGTGAAATCAATTTTGATTCTTTGTTGTATGTTGGCATATGGAAGAATCAAAAATGGTGTCAAGTCTAGAATTAGACCGTTTATCTTAGAATATGAAGAAGGTTTGCTATTTGTATCAATGATTTTTATATATTTCCCATGCAAACTTTTCTTTTTGAGCACCTCATTGGGTAGAGTGTTTGCTTGTGACCCAAACTGTATAGGTTCGAGTCCAAGCGGGGAACACCATTTAACAGCCAAAAAGAACAACGAAAAAAATCAAAGTTTTTACAACTAATACATCAAAAGGGTGCTCTGGGATTTGAAAATTTCATTTAAAAAGAAACCCTTGTACATTACGTCGATACTAGTGTGGTTTAGGTTAAACCTATTGCAAGTGCTTTTCACTAACAATTCCAATAGATGTGTTTCTCTTTTTAACCAGTTTTCTTTCCAAAAACAATAAGCTGTTGCTCTTTTTATTCACTATTGGACGTAGGGATAGGTATGTTAGTATCAACCATTTTGTAAAGAAGATGGCTGGTAATGCTTTGCATCGGTCTCATCTAAATATAAGTGTCAAAGGGGATATGAATACCCTTATACTAATCCTTTAGGACACGGACGATTTTTGGAAAGGGGAAGAGACAGAGAGAAAGACAGATTGGTGTAGTTGGTTTGAAACTCAGGTGGTATTTAGTGAACTCCAAGGGTGGCGTCCAGATAACTGGGGAGTATTTTTGTTTTATTGTTATTGTCGTTGCTTATGATTCACAGCATTTTTTTTCCGTCCACCTGATGGTCATCATCACGATCTACTGCCAATGTTATGCCTTTCGCAATTGATTGACTTTTTTTTTATTTATTTCATGCGATATAAATAGATGATTCTCGATATCAGGATTCGAACCGTGAACCTGCAGCGTGACAAGCCATGACACCATGGCCACCAAATATATAAAGAAACATGGCCTGAGTGATTCATCATCGTCGAGCCGAAACCGCTAAAGCTAGGACTATGAAATTTGGACAGTAATTGCGTTTTATGACGTAGGTTCAACCCCTTAAGGGGGTATAAAACTTTGTATAGGGAGAAAATATTTGTTCGGTCGGATTTACTTGAAACTTAGCATAACTACTGTACAACATAAATAATGAAACAGGTATTTCTCAAAATTCAAACCCTAAAGTGTGTATAATTGACAAATCACAAATTGACACACAAGTGAAGCCGCATGCATCAGCTACTAAGCCATAAAGATGTCAGTTTTCTAAAATGCCAACAACTAAACCATGCATAAGGAATCATTCAAATGCATCTCATCCATGATGTTAAACGACTTAAAATTACACTAGGACACTATTGGGCTTTATAGCTCTCAAAAGTAGGCCCATTTGAGAATAAAGGAAATATTCACCGGCGTATTTTGACAGATGATAAGGACGATGAGAAGTATTGCACTTTAATGTTTCTTGAAGGGAAGGGATGAACCACGATTTTTTAAGTCTTATTGCGACTAGGTATTGTCGTATATGCTTTACTTGAAAGTCGTGGTCTAGTGGCGCAAATCGTAAATCAACTGTCTGTAGCATCACATCGTAAATTTTTGAATCTCAATTTAAACTACGAGTATTTAGATGCATTCTTATTATTTTCGTTCCATAGGTACGTAGTATTGTTACACACATTTATTGCTATAAAACAAAGACCTTAAAAGATAATTTAATAAAACTTTCAGGAGTTATTCAGATATGTATTCTGAATATAAAAATCGAAACTTTATTTAAAATGACTTCTCTTGACCTTAATGCAAGTCATTAGTCGTTTTGGTCACTCATCAATCACAATACGCGCCTAATTAATTGGGAAATTGGCCAAAGCTACGGTCAGAGCTCGCTTTAAGAGTTCCATGTTAGGGTATCTTTTTTTTGGCACATAATGCCCTTTAAGACACGTCTACAATTTGTGATCAAGTGGATTAAGGCCTAGGGTGCTGGAAGGCTAGTCTTTGTAGCAATAAAACGAGGTACATTTCTTTCGAGCCAGGTACGGGCTTCCTTCCTTTTTTTTGGAATAGGGTATGGTTTAGAGCTTTCACAAAGGGGTTTGCTGGTACACTTTCGCCTATGTTTCGAAACCTGTATTTTTCGCAAAAATACAGGTTAGTGACCTTTACGGACCCTTGAGACTGGCTCGAACACTTCCCTAGATGACCGTGCATATACCCTATCACTTTTTTTTGTTTAATTTCTTGTGCACCGTGAAGATTATCTCATCGATAAACAGAATTTTTCTGTACAGCGTAGTCCACCAAGAGTCGCTTTGATTTTTGGAACCAATTTTTGTAAAAGCCACAGTCAGCATTTTTCCAGTATGGCGTTTGAAGATACCCAGCCTCAAGCCTATCTTGATATGTGAATCATTGACTTGTGTGTTACATTCATCTCACGTTTTCTGCTTTTAGGGGCTTTTTTGTGTCTTAAAGATTTTGATGACTTGTGACGTTCTTACCGTGCGAGGAGGACCAGATCGCAGGCGGCCTTAAATGTTTTGATGACTCGTGGTGTTTTTACCGTGCGAGGAGGACCAGATCGCATGTGGCCTTTAATGTCGCCCGTATCCACGAAGAATTTTATACACCGATAAGCAAATATTAGGCTAATACCCCTAACTGCTGCAGTGATGCGATTCACTTCCTCAATTAAAATATTTTTATAAAGAAACAATTGCGACGTTAGCTGCTACAAATGTTATGTCAATATTTAGGTAGGCCTAACTCTTGGCCGCTCAATGGGTGCAATGTACCTACCTACTAGGTACATCTATATATCCTAAATCCTATTTCTATATTTTCATCAGTCAAATCTTTGTCCTGTAAGTCACTAAGGACATAAAGCCTCGACAAATCGTAGATACATCCGGATCGTAAAGTCGAATTACTTTTTTATTTCCTTAAAGGGTTCGACCCAGAGAAAAAATAGGATGAACAATTTTTAATGAAAACAAGCAACAATGGATTCAAAATGCAGAACGAAGGCAAATTAAAAAAAGAAAAAACCAAGAGATACAAATAATAATTAATACTCAAGCAAGGCAAGCACTCAAGCAGGATAGATTCGAGTACACATCTTCAATAATTTTTCCAAAAGCTCTCTTTCGTTTGCAATTTGAACCTAAAAATAGGTATGTATCTAAATATATTTTGGAGGAGGAAAATGCAACGAGAATCTGCACTTTGTGGTCAGAAAAGTATTTTTCACTTTTGAAGTAGTAATAGATACATAAGGACGAAGGAAATGCAAAACAAATATTCAAATTACCGACTTTGCACAAAGCTACATTTTAAAGTAGAAGACCAAGCAAGATACAAATATCTATGAGTATAAGCCGGTAAGCTACAGAGCCCACATACATTAAAATTGTAATTAAAATTATTTTACCAACTCAACTGCCCCCTACTCCGATCTGTTCTGTTCTGTCCCCTCAAATATTCCTGCAGCCTTTTGTATTAGTAGCTATCTGCCTATAGAATATCAGTTTTGTGGTTCCATTGAAATTTAAATTTACTTTTTGCTTGTAGATACTTCGTATAGAAGTATCCCAAACTCATAACATCATCTCAATAGGTCGCCCGCTTAACCTCAATCACCCCCCCCCCTAAATAACTGCACACAATTTAAATCCAAACTTACCTTTCGTTCAGAATTTTCTAAAGACTCTGCTCCAATTTAGTTGATCATTCCAACAAGATCTTCGATAGATTATTCTTTTAAAAATTATTTTATCCAAAAAATTCGCGCTGTTGTCTGTATTTTTTTTGAATCACTTTGAGATTATATTTTTGTGGTATCCAATTGATATGATTAGAGCCGATTTCGTACACAATTCGCTTGAATCACTTGTAATAGTGGCAAGGGTTGATGTAAATTTTTTCACTTTTCCAACCCCCTTTTCATAATTTTCACTTCAAGATGCACCAAAAATCATTCACTTTTTATCGAGAAAATTGAAACAAAAAAAAAAATGTATCTATAAGATATTTTTTTTTTTTTTTTTTTAAACTTTTATTGTAAATCCATTCACTGAATAGTCGTTGATATTCCAAAACAATGTTGAAATAGAAAAAATAATCCACACACCAAAATGAAATTAAAAAAAAAAAAATAAAAATACGTTTAGGTATCTCGCAGATACTTTGCTTTTTATTTTTTCTCTATGGTAATGCTGTGTTTTCTGTGTCGGTCGTGTGTATGTTTTACAAAAAAGCGTACACCGTGTGTAAAAAGAAAATAAAAAAAAATTCACCCAAAAAATCCGTACACAGTAGCGAACGGATAAAGAAGGATATTCGCGTCCGTTCTCGATAAAGTATCGTACTCAACTGACCCGACTGCAATTCCAAACGAATGTACATTAGCTCGGTTTGGATTGAAAATCGAAGAAGCGTAAATAATTTTGTTTTTGAGCAACAAAGAGTGTACACAATTGAAAATAGAGCCCACGACGAGAGGGATGAGAGTATCTGTTTAGGTGTAGAGCGAATGAAATGCACAAAAAGATATCAGGAAAAACAGTTAAAAGATACGCAGATATTTCACCAAAATGCATAAACATTTTGAGAGCAAATGAAAATCTTTCTATTCTCTTTATTTGCCTTTTCATGTTGCTTAGAGTGTTCGAGGGAGATGGATGGTCGTATAAGAGATTTTTGAGTCACTGAAATCTCTCCACCAGATGGCGAACGTGTGGCTAAGAGGGAAAACCTCTCAGATACATTTTATATCTCTCTCAATTTTTATTTTTTTATTTACCATTCTCGCTCTGTATCTCTCTTTTCGTTTTCCATGTGATTGCACATTGCAATTGCACAGCACAGAGTGTAGGAGGAAGGAGATGTACTCACATCGGCTGGCTTTTAATATTGGCCAAGCCACATGTTGTCTTTCTGAGTTCACTGATATAAAAACGTGCTCAATCGTTCGTTAGATGCGACAAGGGTAGTTCGCAGATATTTCCTCCATTTAATTCCCTCATCTAGAAAGTAAAGATTTGGGAAAAAATGTGAACATATGCGGGTGTACAAAAGTTGAAATTGATTTTTTTTTTTTTAGATCTCCCATGCGACTAAGTAGATATAGAGATACATATTAATAGTTTTTCATAAATATTTCTGCTGTGTTCTGCTGTTTTGGTTGTCACTCTACAGTACACTCTGTTGGGTTGGTTATTAAGGGATATTAATCACCCACTCGTAGCAGGAGAAAAATCATCACTAAGTTGGAGTAGTTGACTCAATTTCAAGTGCATACTTTACATGATGTTAGTACACTGCACTGGGTACTTGAAAATGGATATTTTTGTGAAGTGGATGAGACCTATGATCTATCGGGTTACACACATTTTTTTTTTTTTTTTTTTGCTTTGTGTTATACCACATGGAATGTTTTCGTTTTGAGGAAATATCGGGCCTCTGCGTTAGTTCATCTATTTACTAATGTCGTCTCATTAGATCAGTTTAATGGGTTTTGTAGTTGAGATATTCTTTTTTTTGAAAAAGGAAAAGTGTTAAGTGCCGCTTAATGTTCAGGATCTGGTGTCATCTGGAGATTAGGTAGATGGTAATGTATTTATGCGGGAGAAATTTGACACTATGGCAGGTTGTGGACAAGCGGGTTATTAATGTATTTGACTGGTGAGACGTAAAGAAAATCGTATGTTCTAGGTAGTTTTTATTTGAGACAGTCTTTAAATGAGATTGCTTTCAAAATAGGTGCCTATATACGTTGACATGTAAGTTTCTAAATTGATTAGCTAGATTGTGAGTTATTGGCCATAGTTTTGAAGGTCAAGAAGTTACTCTAAAAGAGCAATCTAACGACCTTTCAATAATGCTTGTAGAATTTCTTCACTCCAAATGCGGCAATTTTGCTTGTTGACGTAGCCATTCAATCAAAAATGAGCCTCATCGCTAAACAAAACTTTGTGATGAAAATGAGAATCAAGAGCAATCTCCTTTTCGGCCCATTCACCGAATGTACGACGCACACAATGGTCCAGCGGCTTCAATTCTTGCACGAACTGGATCTTGTAAGCTAGTAAACCAAGATCTTTCCGCAAAATCTTCCATAAAGTGGATGGACACAGCTTCAATTGCTGTGCATTATACATCATGGCTTGCTTGAATGGACGATTATTTTCGAAATAAATTTGCACAATTTGCAAGCGTTATATTGGCGTAAGTCTATTCATGGTGAAATGGCAAACCAAACTGAGCACAAATCGGTTGTCAGATGTCAAATTGGCTGTCGCTGGAAAAAGTGTTGCCAACTCGATAAATAGACTACTACATTTATACATATTCTGTAGAAAAAATCTCCCATAATCGGACGTAAAAATAAAATAAATAGACTGACGAACTGGAAAGTTTGAATGAAAGCAGTGATTCCCCGTTTTATACCCTTCCTGAATTTCAGTTGTGTAGTTAGGTAGGTTTTATTTCATTTAGTTAGAAGCATTGTACTACATAATGCTACAATGGAACAAAGTTACTTGCGCAACCATCAAAAATTGTTTTCGCAAAACTGCAAAACCGAGTTTGATCCTGAAGATAATCTACCATTGTCAACACTTTCAAATTTGTTGAGAGGTATAATTGAAGCTCCAACAGATGTGTAGTAAACGTGAAGACCACAATATTGAGATTCGAAGAAGAGAATTTGATGCTGAAAACGACAACGAAAGAAATACCCAACAGTACGGTGTTGTAAATAACAAATGAATTTTGCAACCTCAAAATAATTCGAGAAATTTAGCAATTTTTAAAAAAAACCTCCAACCCTAAAACTATCACACTACTGGGCTCTTAGGTATGAATTTGTGCTACCAAGAAATTTAGTTACTGGAAAAAAAAAATTCTGGAACTTCTGGTTTGAAGTGGTCCTCGATGAGATAAAATTAGACTAAAATAGGTCTAATGTACTGATCTGGTAGCCACTTGTGAACCGACGATGCCTATCTGGAGGAGGTGAAGCACGGTTTGCGCCGCTGTTGGAGAGGTTTTCAGCGCACTCATGATGCTGAGACATGCCACTCATTCAGCTTTTTCCTTAAATTTTAGGTTAAAATTCCTATCTAAGGCTTCATTATGCAGTGCAAGAGAATCAGCCTTATTACCGACGTACTTATATAGCCGGTTCATTATGTAGGGTTGTAGGCCCCTCGTGGAGCCTATCGCACTTCTACACGAGTACAAGGCAATCATTGCTTTTTTGACACGTTCGTTGACGTTTTCTCTCTAGTGGAGCTTCCGGTCTAACTTTAATCTCAAATAGCTAGTGCTAAGACTAAGAGTGGAGCCTCACAGTGTGGGGGACGAGAAGCAGTGAATTTTGTATTTCTTAGTGAAAACGACCAGCTCAGTCTTGACTAACTTATTTAAGGCGAATTGTATGACATCGGCAAGTGTCTGCGAGTACTTACTTGATTTAGAGATAGCTACTTGATACGCGTAAGCAACAACATCGCATCTAGTGTCCCCTATTTCCGAAAGGACTTCGTTGAGAAAATTCATGCGAAAGACAGATGAGATGCACTAAGTAATTTCTCCTAATTGCCTTTTAACTTTGAGGTTCCTCATTACTTAGTTAGACAGGAGTGTCGTCTGTCGATTGCAAAGTAATGAATATGATTGAAGGTCCGTTCCATCTCCGGAGGTAGTTTCGTACGGGGCTGTCTTTCGATTCTGGTCCAAAGATGTTTTTCGTATCGGCGTCTTGATGCAAAGTGGCTTGTAGCTACACTGTTTAGTGTCTTCGTACTTCAGAGACTGGCCTGCCTTTAATGCGGATTGTCTTCCATTGCACATTTACTTGGCGAAAGCTTAAAATTCATTGCCTAAGTTTATTTCTGTGTGGAACTTTTACCCACTAACCCCTTCTCACCCGTTTTCCCTCCGGTACCGACTTCTTAGCATTTCATAGCAGGGGGGGTTATCTGATTTGACTGTCATTCGGATTTGTGTTAGTCTGGTTGGGGTCTTTTCTCTCACATTCTAGTGCTCTTAATGTGCCTATTTCATAATGTTGTCTTTCTGTCCATGGTTGGATTTGTGGTATAAGTGTATGTGTCCACCTGCCTTTTTCGGAAGTAGTCGAGCGTCCTTGCTACTCTCCTATACTATGCATAGGCATCTGCTGAATTTCGCCGATTGAAGCGGTTAGTTCTCGTTCTGCCTGCTTCAGTTCGTATTGTCGTCGTTGCACTTCTTCCAGGATGTCTATCACACAGTTTGCGTCGCTGGAGGTGGCACAGCATGCGCAGCACACTATCAGTAAACAAATTTGGTACACTGAAGTAATATTTACCCTGCTCAGTTTGATGCGGCATAGAGGATTATGGATGCTATTACTCTGGCCAAAAGGTGCCTTCGTCTGTACTTTGCGCCTCCTGTATTGCTGCCTTGTGACTCACGTATTTAAGGCGTGCCTTGAAGGAAAGCCTCGAATCTATTACGACTCCGAGATATTTTATGTGAGGTTTCTATGTTATCTTGTGGCCACCAGCGGTAATGTTGACTATTTCAGTCTTCTTCCTGCTGCTTATAAGAACCACTTGGACTTAGTTCAAAGAAGCTTTAGTTTGGCCTCAAATTCCGCAGTATTTATAATCCTCATTGTTCTAATTTTACTAATTTATGCTAGTCTTTGTATCTTTGTGATAGTTTTGCTTGTGGCCTCCCTACAATACTCGCAAAAGACACCAGCGAAGAGAAATCGACATCTGCTCGGACAGCAAAGCAGCAATTAGCGCCATCACAAACCCCATGTCGAAATCACGACTAGTAAGGGAGTGCAAAATTAAATTGAACTTACTTGCCAGACCCAAGTAAGACGTCCGTCTTACATGGGTACCGGGGCATGAAAAGGCAGATGAACTGGCAAGAAAAGGAACGAGAAATACAGAACTGAATTCTGAAAAGACAGGGGTTCTATATCTACTGGACGAATCTAGACACGTGTAAATTGGCCAGATCAGTGGTAATAGAATGACGTAGCTGAAAGAGCTTTCAACTCAAGCAGAACACAGTTAAGATTGATGGTAGGACTTTTAACACGGTACATAAATCTCAATAAACATTCATTCAGACTCGTTCTAGCTGATACAGCAATCTGTGCCAACTGTTAGGAGGAGGAGGAAGATATAGAACACTTCCTCTGTCACTGCCCTGTAACAGCGAGGTTAAGACTGAAGATACTGGAATCCCCAAGGATACTGGATAACGCACTTCAGTAAGAAAGCAATCGGTGATGTGTTGGAGTTCGTTAGACGAACAAGACGGTTTCCCGATCACTATATTACATAGTCTCCTCTTGATACTCCCCATGATCCCAATACCTATATCCCCTCTCAACGCATAATTCCCACATCACACTAATACTCATATTACTTCTTACTATTCAGTAGACGAGGGGAACACAACGGCCTAAGTGAAGAGCATAAGCTCACCCTTTAAAGCCAACCAACCTACAAACCGTTGCAGGTAACAACCTACATATCTATCTTCGAATTTCTAACGATATAGGGGATAGATATAGGGGTTCTCTCTACAGATGGGCATGTGTTTTGAAATGGGCGTAATGATTGCAATAGAGGTATACATTGCTATGATCTAGTGAGTTAAATGACTAGCAATTAAAAATTGACCATTTTGAGATACACTTATTCTTATGCTACTCCCTCCGCCTTCTGGGATTTTTAACCAAACAGAACGAACATGTTTTCCTTTTCTACCGAAAAAACAAAACAAAATTTTCCAAATAAACATGTAAGTCAACCTTTAGCTAACAATACTCAATTAGCCCATTCCGAGGAGCAATTAATTCATCTTCAGCATATCGTAAACAAGCAAACCAACGCGTACGTACATATCCGTGAGGGCCAACAAACCAAAAAAAAAAAAGAGTATAAAACAAGAAAATCAACGATAATCACCAAACAGCATGCTGTGTTCCTCATCATCATTATGATCTTCGTCGTCGTCATCATCATCATCTATGTATCTGCTCCTTGAGGCAGTGAAAACAACCGAAACAAACAACATCTATCTAACATCTCTGGTTATGTAAATTTTCCCCGACACTCAACTCATAACTACGAGTAAATGTCTTTAGATTTGTACTACAAGCACCACCACACTTTGAATTTTTGTCTCCATAGCCATAGTCAAAACATTCTGGCCAATGACCACCAAAACCATTCCACACCACACTGGACAAAAAAAAATGGCCCCGAGACAAATGGCATAAACAGCAGACCTCGGCCCGTGTTAATTTCAAATTCAAAATTAAACATGAAAAGTCGGCGGGTGGTAAGTGGATGTGTATACACCGTGTCACATAGCCCGTTGCGGACTCTCAAAACAAGAAATTATTGTTTTCAGAGAGGTCGATTCGAAAAACAATGTCCGATACCTGTCAATACCAGATGGAGTGCTTTTTTTTATTATTTTTGTTTTACATATTCCCATGCCCTTGCCAATGTTGACTGCACTTTATCATTGCTAGGGTTATGCAAAATTTTCAATTATTTGCTGTCCCAGGAGAGTGTGAACAAACAGTTCCCTAATCTGACCTCATACCATTATCAAGGGATAGGCTAACCATTATTCATGACCATGTCATCTTTAGGAAGCCTTAAATGTCGCAACACTCTTACATGAAGATCACGTATCTTCCTGGTGAAGTTTTAAAGGTCTACTTTTGACATTCATACAAATTGTTGAATATTTATTCCCAAATCTACATCGAGAGTGTGTAGTCGATGTGAACAATGAGTGAAGAGTGTGATACGAAAAGTCAATGACTCCGTAAGTGAAAATTGATATCGTGAACAAGTACTTTAGCTATTGTCAATGGGCTTGTCGCAGATTTGAAATGCAGACTCCAAATAAATACGGATTGCAATGTCGTTAAGCTTAAGTAGAAGAGTGATATGGTAAATAGATACTTGAAAGTCATGGTCCAGGCTTGAAAAGTTGTTGCCCCGGAGTAGCAGATTATTGCTTTCAAAAAAACACGATGTCTGCTTAAATAAAAAGATGACAGTTGGTGTCAATTGAGAAGAATAAGCCTTGCTGCGGCTAACTGGTAATGAAATGCAGAGGTATGCGATCGCAGAACTAGATTTTACAAGAGGTCGAGCCCAAGGTAGGTTGAGCAAAGTGGAACACTGGGTCTCATCTGCTTATACTGTTTGGATACAGGGTAGATGAGGAATTTCCACAATTTTGTCTCAATTTTGGTAGAGCACTTAACGTCTGTACATCCGATAATGATCAACTCTTTCGTGTCACGAAGTATGCACCTGAGCAGGATGAGATTTCCGTACTGAATGCCGAGGGACATTCATCACAATCAACATCTTATTTTGTTGGGGGGAAAATTCGAGTTGAATATCAAGTGAAGGGCCATAATCGCGTGAAACGTCTCTAAAAATCAACTTTACTTGTAGCAAAGGAGGACAGTGCCAGTTGTGAGGAAAAACGCAGAGAAATGAATAACTTGAGGAGCGTATCTAGAATAATGATTTGGCAAACAAAAATGTTGGCTCTGTTCGTACGAATTGAATGACTAAAGTGAGAGTCGATGGGTAAAAATAACGCTTTTCAAATTTCTAAACGGAATAGTTGAGGACGATGGAATGTATGGATAATAACTCTCACTATTCTGAGATTAATAGTTTCATGCCCTACCAACTGTTGCTAGCCGGAGTGATAGATCATGAGACTTTTATTCTCAGAGTTGTGCGCCATTTTTATGCGGAAGTGTCACTTCCCTTACCGCCTGATTTAAATATTCCTCTGTTGCTCCACCCGGATTTTAACAATTAAAAAAGGTACTCAGATAGGTTAGCTTTAGGCTAGAGTTGCTCGTAAGATCTGCTTAAATAGGATTTAGTTGAGAGGTTATCACTGCAACAAACTTCTAATAGATACCATTTCCAAGATGATCCTTTGGAAAGCTAGTTGTTCCATCAGAATAGACAAGGAAATGACATATTAGAACCCTTTTTCCTCTATTTTAGACTTCATGCAGAATTTAAGAATTATTTGTTGGTGAATGGAGTAAATATGTTGTGAATACATGATGACCGGTCATCTTTTCAACATTGACTGGAACGAAATTTCCCAGTCAACGATCATTACATCAAAGTTGCGAAGGAATTTATTTATAAAGGAACTACGGTCATCACAAGCAACCATAAAATGGGATTAGAAGGATAATAATGCTTGCCAACGAATGAATTATTCATGTCGAGCACGTGTGTGAATATGCTCCTGCGGGACGTCCATTTAAATTTAACCCGGAGAATCAACGTGGTACAAGTTCATTCTTGCCTTCGATAGAGCAAACAAATTGTGAAATACTTACGAGGGCCAACAGAGCTGACGAACTAACACCGTTTGCTATACCTACGACTATGCTGTACTCGGGAACGTATGACATCGATTTTTCAGGCAACTCCCGCTTTGTCTTATCTTAATTTTCGGTTCTCATATGAATCCTCGACAGTGATCTTGAATCATCGCTACATGATCATAAAGGTTTACTAAAGCCGCTTTAAAACTTCTGATACCATATTTGTTAAAGCCATTGAGCTTGCTCCTTTAAAAGGAGTCGTTGAACCTCCTTAGATAAGAAAAGATTGCTTCAAATGATAACGATAGTGAGGCTGTAAAACAATATCGATGCAGTGGTAGCCAACCTCCCAGTTTTTACTTCCGAAGATGACTGTTAGAAACAATTTCTGGGCTTCTCTTACACTCTGATGTCTTATATACAACAGTCAACCAGTATAGTTTGCAATATTTTCGCGTAGAACCTACGCGAGATACAGATATAACTTTGTTTGGTTCCTTTTCATCTCACTTTTACGAGATATAATAAGCAAAGCAACGCTAGTATTTGCGTGAAAGATATATAGCTAATCTTATCTGGTTTTCAACCAGTACAAGCCATATCTCCTCTTCTATTAGCTAGGGATAGACCTGTCAGTAGAGGCACCATGCCGGGGGGCGTCCTATTCCCTCTGCTTTGGAATTTGGTAGTAAATCAATTTATGATAATCATGATCGCTTATGCAGATGACGTTGCTATAGCCGTCTCTGGGAAGCACCTAAACACTTTAAAAGAACTCCTACAAAACGCTATAAATAAGCTAATTAAATAGACAGCTAGGTGTGATTTAGGTATCAACCCCCACAAAACTGATCTAGTCCTGTTCTCTAGGAAATATAAAATTGCATTCATCCAATGAAGCAAACTATTTGGGTATCATTTTGGATAGCAAATTAAGCTGGAAACCCAATATACAAGATAGAGTCAGGAAAGCTACTATTAGCTATTAGCTCTTATCTCTTGCAAAAAAAGCTATCGGGAATAAATGGGGTCTGCAACCCCGAATTACTCACTGGCTCTACATTTCGGTTATAAGACCGATCCTCCTAAAGCTATAAACCTCAGCAAACTAAACAAAGCCCAAAGATCAGTTTGTCTGTGTATAACCGAAGTACTAAGGTCGACTCTGTCTGCAGCACTGCACATTCTATGTCATCTGATAGCCCTCGACATGTTTGGCAGACAAATGACGACTAGTGCAGCTATTCGTTTTAAAGCTATTCGTCTTAAATTTCGGTATTCTTCCAGAAAACATTAACTACACCATACCCAAGTTAAACTTTGATATGAATTTTAAAGTCATCATCCCTTCCAAGTCGTTCCGGGAGGAAGATAAACTTATAGAAGATGTGTTTTCTCGGACAGACTTAATCTCAGCCACTCCTTCCGTCTTCCAAATCAGTGCAGCGTGTTCCAGGTGGAAATAATGGCGATAAAGGACGTCTTATCCTGGCTAAAAAAAAACATCATATCAACGACAGATATATGCATCTTTTCGGATAGACAGGCACCAATCAAGTTATTGCAATCATGTTCCCTAAACTCAATAACAGACCTATATTGCCGATCGTTTCTCATAGAGATGGCAAAGCACTTTAATATTCACCTTTGCTGGGTGCCATGGCACAGGCATATCACAGGGAACTGTAAGGCTGATGAACTCGCCAGATATGGAACTACGAGTGCAGTGATCGCTACATGTAAGCTCAAATTAAAGTTGGATGCAAGAGAAAGAACGAATCCTAGGTGGACGCGTGTGGCAACGTTACTAGCGACAAAAGAGACTTGGCCTAAACTCTACCTGAATTGCTCTAAGATTCTGATTTCTCTCAACAGACTGCATATCTGTGCCTCACTAGATGTCATTACTGGGCATTGTCTAATAGTCACGCTACAGGGCTAGACGTTTACTCAACAGAAATGTTGAAGCCGCATGGACGACGAGGAGGAGGAAACTATTCCTCCCTTCTCTTTGTAAAGGGTTTTCAATAAGGACAATTTTGTAATTAAATAAAACACAGAGTAGTTGAGATATCGGGCTGAAATTTATTACCGTTATAGTACACATGTTAAATTTAAGTATGAAATCCGATCTCGTTCACATGAGCACCGCGAGCACGTTTGCAGCGATCGATCGATTTTTTGGAGCCAATTTTCCACCACTCTTCCACAATTTTATTGCTGAACTCCTCTAACGTTGTTGGCTTGTTGGTATAAACCAATGACTTAGCGTAACCCCATAAAAATAAATCCATCGGCTTAAAATTGCATGATCGAGCTGGCCATTCGACCGGACCATTGCTCGATATTACACGATTACCGAACTTCCGCTTCAATAGATCAATTGTTTGACCAGCAGTGTGGCATGTGGTACCATCATGGAACCACATATCTCTGATGTCAAGTCCATCCAATTCTGTATCATGGCGATCATTTTCATCGACGAAAATAGACGGTCCAATAACACCTCCAGCATGAAATCCACATCACACGGTCACTTTTTGTGGACGCAATGGATTTGTGGACGTCTCGTAAGGGTGTAGGCTAAGATTTTTACACAAAATTCGCCACAATGTGGACAGAAAGATTCCTAATTCCTGTGAATGGCGTGGAATCGACTGATTTGGATCATTTTGAACTGAAGTAATTGCGGCTGCGATATTTTCAGTACTTCGAGCGGTGCGTTGTCTCACTGGCCGGAAATTGGTGCTTCAAAATCTCCATCGTTGCCTGATCTGTGTGAGCGGTTGGCTGAAACCAACAATGCTCGAGACCAATTTAGCAACTTGTGGCAACAAAAAAACACGTTTAACATCTGTCTGTAGCGCTCACCAGTTACGGCTGCGGTGGTACCGTCGGCGTCCTCCAAAAAATTAGGGCCAATCACTTTTTTACTGCAAATGCCGCACCAAACAGTCACTTTGAGGAGATGCAATGGCTCTTCGTGCATTTCATGTGGGTTTTCTGTGCCCCAGAAACGCAAATTTTGTTTATTCACATAACCGGGATTCGTCGCTCATTATGATTTTGGATACGAGATCATCCTCTTCTTGCACCAGGTTTAACAGAGCATGGGAGTAAGTTAACCCCAATTGACGGTCAGCAGGCAGCAATTGATGAACGGTTTGCACTTTATAAGGGAACATCTTCAGGTCTTTCACCAAAATTCGACGCAACGAACGTCTACTGATTGTGTGCATCGTTGTTTCGTCGATGTTTGTGGATTCTCTCGGACGTCCTCGGCCACAGCAGTGATATTCTGCCGGCGACTTCTTGTGACATCTCTAGTGGACCCAGTTTGCACGAGACGCTCAGCCAAACGCTTAATTGTTCGCGCACATGGTGCAGGACGACGAGGAAAGCGATAACGAAATTCACGTTGCGTTAAAAAAATAGAGCGGAAATTGGTCAAATAAGCAGTAACAATAATTCCGCGTTCTTCAGTTGTGTATCGCTCCATTACTTGTTGTCAACTAATTCTCTATCTGTCTACAACATAAATGTCAAAGCACAATGACATTTGACGCCATTTGCAAAAATTATGACACATTCACATTATCACATTACTTTTTTCCCAACTTGTGCAACGTACCTAAAGTACACTTCTCTCATTTTAATCCACAAACTTTGAAGGACAAGAACAATGCACACTACTACTTGAGGTTGAGTGGTATAGATACATTTAGGGGGTCGCCGTTCATCATTTAGGTATAAAACTTCCTGCTCTCTTCCATGAGTATCTAAGCCATAAAAATATCTCAAAGTCAAGTTGAAACCAAATATACTCGTATTCGTAGGTACGTAATGAACAAAAATGAGATAATTTTTCCATTCTGACAGATTGATGAGAGGTGGTGCATCAACACAAAAAAAAAAAAAAAACCCAACAATGACAATTGAAACAGAGCGCAGTCGAGGTGGATTTGCTGTCATATCAACCCAAGTTGTCCCCCGTTTCCTGCGTTGACAGCACCAACTACTGTCATCCGATGTGCGCCGAAAAAAGAAATACCCAAACCGGAGATGGCACAAAATATTTTATATGAACTCGAGTGGCGAGTGGTCCACTTTCATGGCCATGCCGTACTCCCCCCCGAATGTATTTTGACTGAGCAATGCAGCACAGAACGATGTGTGCTCTTTTTTGACAGATAAATTGTTGAATGCATTATTCAGTGACTCTGGTGATGTGTATGATGATGTGTCATCGACTTTTCCTTTTTCAAAAAAATTTCCTTTTTTTTTTTTTTTTTCCATCCGTCGGTTGTGTAGTTGTGAAAAGATTTTATCATCACAAATTATTTATTTTTCTCTTGGGTTGAATAAAATTTTATTTATTTTATATTTACCATTACGCCCCAAGTATTTTATGTGGATGTGTGTGTGTATCTGTGCACTGCCCGTATGCATAGTTTATCTGAAGTTTTGGTCAGTTTCTTTAAATAAAGTTTTCCAGAAGAGCTCAAGTTAACTAGGTCAGGAGTTCCTTTTTGCAAGGAAACCTCGAGTAAGTGGATGGGAATCTCAGGTACAAGTTTGACCCATAAAACCAGTGTGTCGTTATTTGTTTCATGGCGGTGATAGCGGTGGACAGTGTACCGTGTGCTATGCAAATAGAATGTAAAGTTCTCCATGGAAAAGTTTGCTTTTGTCCACAAGTTTTCAATTTCAAGTATAAATATCCAGTTATAAAGTGGATTAAGTCGGTCGAATTCTAAAGGTTTCTACCTTTTCTCTGTGTGAGCGAGTGGTTGGGGGTTGGGGGATGGACGAGGACAACTTACCCTGAATGTTTTGGTCAAGAGAATTTAGTTACTTATGTTAGTGTGTGGTAAATGGTATTTAAATTAAATTCGAAATGTATCATTTCCGAATGTCTTTGTGTTGTTGTTTTTTTTTTGAGGACATGAGCGAGGGAATTTGAAGTTGTATCTCGGTTGGGGTAACTTCGACAATTGTAGGGGTTGGATAGTAAAGTGAATTGTTGGTGAAGGGAGCACTGCTGGAAACTTTGGGGTTGTGGTGAACGATTTAATTTAAATTATTCAGTCTGTCGGGTTAACAAACTCTTTGAATGGTCACAAAACATGTTTGGCACGTGGAACAAACATAGATATGTACTCGTACATACGTGCATACAAAAGTGGGATTAAGTCCACTCAAGACTTTGTGGGCAATAAGATTAAAGAGCATGTGAACATCTATAAAACAAGGTCTGGAGTAACTTGTTCAATCCAGAAAGAGACAGGATCTTTTGTTAAGCAAAGAACTCCTGCAGCTATGAAGAGTGGCTTCGCCATATTTTGAGACATTGAGCGATAACTCCAATCTACCTCAGTAGTATCTACTTTCATACCCTCTTTTTGTATTTTTTCTAGGGCGAACGTTTCACAGACTGTGCCTTAGTAAGCGTCCGTAAAATAAGTTTTAAATCCTCGTTTGGAGGACACGTCGTCCGGAAAGAGTTACGAAGAAAGGAATTAAGTCTCACACAGACCGAATACGGTTTGGCTGCGGTCCTGACTGCTGTTGTTGCAAACTATAGTTTGCAGCGTGCATACTTTCATCACAAACATTATCTATGCTTTTTATTTGCACCACAACCATTCAAATGGTTTCAATTTGCAAAATTCCCTTGTTGTGATCTTGAGACCGTATTCGGTCCTTGTGAAACTTCAATCTACAAAAAAAAGATTAGCTGTGGTAAGTGCCTATTGGCAAAATTGAGCAAAGCGTATGTACTGCTCGAGAACTTAAACTAAAAAAAACTTTAAGCGACGACACTAGAAGTTTCTGCAACAAAGCAGAGGATAGTCTGAACCACATTCTAAAAAATTGCAAGGAAACGATCTGCAAAAACACACGTCATCTGGGGAAACCCCATTCAAATTAGAGGAGAGGCTTACACTCTCTAAATCTATTTTGGATACTTGGGTTTCTAAGCTTCTTCTTTTCCTTACGGCGAGGTTATGATCCGGAGTAGAAGGATCACTACCCTCCCACTTTACTGCATCCCTACTGGTCCGCCTGTGGGAATTGCCAGTTTGACCTCAGGAAGTACCGGCAGACTTCCCGGTTTCGGATCACTTCGTCACTGAGGTGATCCAGTTGGTCTGCCTTTTTTGAATGTGATTGAACGTTGATTGATATTGCCTTTTGACGGGATTCGAAGGATCTCTCCTTTGAATATGACAATACCAACTGAGCCGGTCGTGCTCATGATAATACCGTGCCCTCATACTTTTTGTACATTGTCCAGCATTGTGCACCGTATGTGAGCGCCGGACGTACAACTGCGGTGTAGAGCATTCCTTTCAGCGTAAGGGACATTTTTCGGTCACTGAATATTGCTACCCTACGCTTACGCGATGATTGATGTCATCATCACAAGTTGCTTCGCTATTGATCATAGATCCCAGATATTTGAACTTCTCGCACTTGGGAAGCACTTTTCCATTCAAGTAAATGTTGGGAATAGGCCGGTGTGGATCAGAGAACGACCAGCACAGATACTCTGTCTTTTTTTAACTAAGTGCTCGTTGCAGGGACGGTTGATCTTCACTTATTCCATCATCAGAAAAGAATAACTGATGCACTTTGGGTCACTTTGGTCACTTTTCCTTCAAGCAGATAATCAAGGACTGCAATAAATAGCAAAGGACTGAGGACGCTTCCCTGGTGTACACCGCCTCTGATTGGGAACTCTTCGGTGACTCCGGCGGGACATCTTACTCTTGTCCTTGCTCCCTCATACATGTCCATGACAAAGACAAACCCGCACTGGTCTTCAGATAGCCGTATTATTTTCCGCAGTAACGATCTTCATAGTGTGTGACATCAGCTTGACATGACGGTAGTTATCGCAGTTTCGCGTATCGCCCTTTCCTTTGTGCAAACGAAGAAGACAACTTTCCCTAAACTGATTAGGAATTGGATCACCGCTCATAAGTTTGGAGATAAGAATCATGAGGGATTGGATCACCGCTCATAAGTTTGGAGATAAGAATCATGAGCCATCTAGACCCGATGTCTCCCATCTATTCCAGAACTCAGATGGTATCTCATCTGGCCCAACCGCTTTTCTTCTTTTGAAGTATTTGACCGCATTCCTAACTTCTTCGACAGTACTATCGGATACTTCGACATGGTTAGGAGCTGTTCTTGGAAAGTATACCCGGGGAAACTGTTCGTTCAGAAGTCTTTCACAACACTGTAACCATCTGTGGAGAATTTTGTCGTCTTCCACAAGAAGCTGGCCTTGAACATTGTTAATGAACTTTGGGGAACAAATCTCCTGAGCATTTCTTCTTCTCTGGGCGGCTATTTTGAAGATAGTTGTTCCCTTATTCAAGAGAAACCTGAGTTTCTAAGCTAAACTAAATATGCGAAAGTACTCTGAGAGCAACCTCAGTTGGCACATGGATGGGACTAAATAAATGCTCTTAGGTCAAAGTGTACCTGAGTCTTTGTTCATGATTCCATTTATTTACTCTGTGGGCTCCATGGCTCAGTGGTTAATTGCACGATCATTGAACAGGAGATTCAAGAATTTATCCACAGTTCCACCTCTCGCGAACGTTTAACAAAACATCCGACAGTAAAATTGTCATGAGAGGTTTCGGTAGATCGCAACCATTCGTGCTGGGAATAGCACGAGTGGCTACGAGTGGCTGTAGGTCATAAGTATATTTTCCAGTGCGGCAAGTGACCGCTATTTACTAGTTCAAGAGCTTTGACAGATTCGGAATGCAGAGCATCGCATCGCTTGCATCATTTTTTTTTTAATTTTCGGGTAGGTACCTATACCTGGGTGGTATCGCCCTTTACAGACTGCACATTCTGTTCAACAGCTATCCAAGTTATCAGTTGTTAGTCTATTTTTAAGCACCGTACAAATTCATCAAACTATTGTGGGGTCGATGCACTTAAGCCGATCTGGCAGCGAATGATGACCTGGGATGGTATCAAGACATGAACAATTTTATAACATCCATGTATTACTGTGGATGGAGGGAACAGATTCAACTTAGATAGAGGTGTTAGACACACCTTTAATGTGCAAAAGGATAACAAGAACATACTGCTTAATCCTTCATCTTTGTAGGCATCCAAGTCTGTGTCATGCACGTTTCTGGTATTGACTATAACCAATTGGTTTGGAAATAAACGGAAAGTTACGTACATGTAATTCCAGACCATTTACGCCCAAGCGTACACCCCCAATTCGGTATCATGGGAATAGTGACATCGATTGATTTACTTTCTATGTCGTGATAAAAAACACGGATTTATTATTTCGAGCTGGAAGATGGCAAAACAGTTTAAATGGTCTTCGCTTTTTTATGTCAGTACCTCATACGTCTTCTAGCATCATTTAACTTATCAACAATGATTACCGACTTATACAAACTCTCAAATGAATGCAGCGTCTTTCAAGTTGAAATTTTTGCCATTGATTGAGCAGTGTTGATAATCCTCAGATGGTAACAATCTTTGTGAATAGTCAGGCAGCTATCAAGGTACTGGACAGCAAGATAAAATCTAGGGCAGTATGTAAATGTCGTCAAAACCTGAACAAACTAAGCAATATCTACGCGGTCAGTCTCTGTTGGTTTCCCGGATATAATGATATAGAAGGGATCGTGATAGCGCCAGGAAAGGATCAGAACTAGGCACAAAACATACTCACACACAAAAAGATATTCTATTGGTGTAGGAAAAGGAAGGGAACTGACCAACACCGCTTAAATATCGAAAGGTGACAGTGTTATATCCCGCAGCCTATTGCCACAATCGAATGAGAAAGGAACCAAAAGCTTATTAGCTATGGCAGGGCATTGCGCTATCTGCACTATGGCCACTAGACGAGGTATAATTTCCCCAGACTACTGCAGAAGCTATCAGGATGAGGAAGAACAATTTTTTTAAAAGTAATTTAAGCTGCTTTGTTATCCTTACATCTTTTCCTTTGATCCTTTGCTTCATAAGTCATAAGCCAACATAAGTTGGCATCTGGAGAGTTAGATGACCAATCCAATATATTTTCTTCTTTGAAGCCCTGTCAGATACGGTTATCACGGTTTTCACATCTCAACAGCATCCTTTTTTTCTACAGTTGAATCATTCATTGAGCATCGAGATTCCCAGTGAAGGTCACAATTTTTTCAAATTCCGCCGCACAGAATTCGCAGGATGTTTAACTTTTCGTTGGACGGCTGTTTCACCGTATGAGATATACTCAAGGGATTGTTAAAGAAAAATCAAGCTTCTTCAGTGAAAATAATTTTGGTCCAGTCAAATATCTTTGTAACGGTGAGCCCAATCAAGTCTTTTTTTTTTAATGTGTTTTTCGTTTAACAAAGGCTTGGCTGATAATTTTATGAATACTGAAGATAGAAACCTTGCGACCTTTTTCTAATAACATTTGTCTTGCTTTTCTGGGGCTAATCTTGTTATTTTTTTTTAAAAAAATTTTGTTTTTGTTTTCTTTAGTTCAGGCAAGACGTCAACGTTTCGATGTTCTTTAAATCGTTTTACCTACTTCCTCACAAAACTCTCTAATTTGCGAAGATACTTTGCTGCAGCTGCAACAGATAATTTTGGTCCTCGTGGATGAGCAACAAGAAACACAGCTTCAAACTAAACCTTATATAGAGCAGTCATTACGGAACACGCCTTGTAACTTACAAAAACGAAATGCTACTGAAGTAAAATTTTACTGAGCACTAGAGAAGGAATAATTCTAACGGAAACCAAAAATTCTTATCGTCTGTGACTAACGGGTTAATTTTTATGTGCCACACGCTTTTGCCAAACACATTGTATATTCTATTAAGCATAAGTAATACATTATAGTTTTAGGTCTTACAATGGGACGTCAAGCCCTGACTTTTGAAGTGAAGCATTATTTTGTGAAGGCTGGTACTTATGTCCCCTTGTGGGCCATCGTGTACGGTTTCTGGTAATGTGTCTCAGCGTTCCCCAGCTTTTCCCCAACTGCCGTGCTTCCTTCTCGACTGCTCTGCGGCATGTTCTCCTTGGGCCACCAGGTCTTCTGCCGTCCTGAGTTAAGGGGTTCCATTGCATAGCATGGTTCGCTATGAAGCTGTCACCTGGAGGCTGGTCGATTTAGTGTGAACAATTTAAACAGCACACTATTTGTTTACCTCAGTTTATTTGTCCATTTTAAACCGAATTTCTGACATTAAGGGGATTGAAGGGATTCTTTTGTAAGAAATGACGATGATGATGAAATGTCGTCACCTTAAATTTAATTTTTTTTTGTCAAGAATCATCTTTTAAAAGAACGCACCCAAATTTTCAGACAGATCTGTCAAATAGTTTTGTTGTGGCAGCCATTTTATATAGACACCTACTAGCGTTAAAATGGAAAAAAGTGAAGTGGAAAAGTGTTTGGCGATGTTCCAGAAAAATTGGGCTGAGTTTTTACGCCGTTTCGTAACCGTGGATGAAACCTGGATTCACCACAACACACCAGAAACCAAGGAACAGTCAAAACAATGGACTTCTCCTTGTGAATCGAAGCCGAAGAAGGCCAAGGCGGGTTTGTCAACAAACAAGGTCATGGCGACAGTTTTTTGGGATGCGCGCGGTGTTATTCACATCGATTACCTTGAAAAGGGTAAAACGATCACCGGCGCATATTACGCAGAGCTGCTGGATCGATTCCAAGCCGATTTGAAGCAAAAACGGCCGCATTTGGCGAAGAAAAAAGTTCTTTTTCACCAGGACAACGCACCGGCGCACAAGTCCGCAGTCGCAATGGCAAAATTGCATGAGTTAGGCTTCAAACTCCTCCCTCATCCAGCATATTCCCCAGATTTAGCCCCCTGCGACTATTTCTTGTTTCCGAACATGAAGAAATGGCTCGGAAGTAAGAGATTTGGGTCGAATGAAGAGATCATCGCTGAAACAAACGATTATTTTGAGGGGCTCGAGAGATCGTATTATTTGGACGGCATCAACAAATTGGAGAAACGTTTGATGAAGTGTATAGAGACTATGTTGAAAAATAAATTGTTTTTATACCGAAAAGAGTGTTCTTTATTCCATTTTTCAGGGACTTATTGACCCACCCTCGTATCAACGACAGAATGGGAGGAAGATATCTTCCTACGGAGGACTTCAGGTGGTTTGTTTTTGCCTATAAAAATGATGAGCACTCAAATTCCGATATAACGCAGGAATTGAAATGTTTGAGAAAAAATGTTATTAAAGTAATCCAACATTGCGAAGAAATAGCGTCGGTCCAAAACAAAGTGCGCAAGGATCAGGCTCGAAAGACCACCATGTTCGTTTGAACAAACTCGATCCATATTTGACAGCTCCAAAAATAATGCAAAAAATTGTCGTGTAACTTTACACAAATGAACAGAATGGTGTCTCCCATGTGTATGTACATACGATTGCATTCCTACATACATACGTTACTTTTATATGAATATGAATTGTGCACAGAAAATGTGTGCCTAAAGCATAATTCCAACAATAATTCCATTGAGCAGTGGTAAATTTAAACGTCGAAATTTTTGGGATTTCTCTACAAGATAGATGCCAAATTTTTTAAAATTTTATAACACTGAAGGTACGCAATCTGGTAAAGTGTCCAGTTTTACCCGGAAGTTGATGAACAAATCGTTTTTGAGTACGGTGCGTCCTGCGAAAAAAAAAAAAATGTTCCAGTCGAATTTTCATAAATTGAATGTCATTTTTAGTACGCACATCTCGCAAAAATTTTACATTTTATTCTCTAAAACCCTCTACAAGATTGGTGCCGAATTTTTCGAAAGTTAAAGGTACGCAATCTTTCAAAATGTAAGACTACCTGGAAGTTATTGAAACAATCGCTTTCAAGTGTGAATGCCTCGCAAATCGTGCATCATACGAACAAAAGTATCACAGTGATACTGAGTTTTACAATATTTTGAAAAATTATAGAAATGCATGGAAATCATTTTTCAGTGTGAATATCTCTAAAACGCAGGTTTTGAATTTTTCTACAAGGTGGGTGTACCGAATTCTAAATATACAAGGTGTCTCAAAAGAAAGTTTATATTAGTTTAGCTTACTGCGTGAATGCAATGAATCCGAGGGTCGCGGGGGGTATGTCAATCAGTGGCTTGGCTCTAGGGAATCCAGTCGCTATGGAGGGTTTCTTGGGAGCGGACCATGCGTTGTGCGTGCGAGAGTTTTACAAAAACGGTGATTCGGCGAATGTAGTGCGTAGAAGATTCTGCAATATTCGAGGTTTTCGCCACTTAATTGATGCGCCAAGCATGCCTCTCATTCGAAAATGGGTCAAAAAGTATTTAGGAACTTGTTCGAAATCGTTCAAAATGTCTGCCCTTACTCCAATCTTTATGTAAATTGCTTATCAGTGCTAATGGTACGGAAAGGTTTTTTTTTTGAGTGAGCTAAGTATGTACCATACCTTTTAGCATCTATAAATCGATAAAAACATAATCCACACCAATCTAGAAAAATTCCAATGTAAGTCCTTAAATCCTCTCAACCTCAGTTCAGCGATCAGAGCCTAACCCCACAAGCCATCTCATTATTCCGTGTTTATTTAATGTTCTCAAAGGTGACACCTTACAATCGCTACTCTGCGCTGTTTCTGAGAATTCCCAATCCACCTTGGCACACCACACACAATCAATCTCTCTCCAAAAAGGTACCGTAAAGACGTCAATTCCATATGAAAAGCCCAAGCGCACTCCTCTCAGCACCACTCCCAAGTACAAACAAACTCTACACCAGATATTCAGAGTCCCCTCCTTCTACTATGAGATGCTACTCCGCTGATATCCTGCAAAATCATTTATGCAAACAAAAATTCTCTGGCAGGCTATAAATTCCACCTCATCGTTCAACGGTTGTCTACCATCATCGGCTGCTGTCCATCTTATTTTCCTTCTGCTGACCATGTGTGTGTGTGTGTATCGAAGATGAATAGCACAAATCATTCCTTCAATTAAGGTGAACTCCAATCACCGAGAGAGAGAGAGAAAGAGGAAAAAGCGGAATACACGAAGTAAAAAAGGCCGCGCCGCCACCACAACGCCTTGACATTCTCGAGTACATTCAAATTGAAAAACTCACACTTCAGCACTCTCAACGTCGCGCGGGCTTCTATCAGGCCCATCATCATCATCATCATCAGAGTTGACGTCTCGCAACAATGGACAGCCAAATGATCTACAAAGAGTCAGAAAAAAAAGAAAAAAAAGAAGAAGAATCTCCGCCTCAGAAGGTGATGTTTGGACTTGAGTAGATCCGACGATCCCTCCGCTTGACGGGGTTTGTTATTCTTAAAGTGTGATAGTTTCCTTGGAACACTTCTAGCCATCTCGGTGAACAGCCACTTCACGGTGATGGTGATGGCCTGAAATGCTCTTGAAATCGCCGAACAGAAAAACAACTCCACCATCAACTCGGGATCAATTTAACAAGAACCGAAATGGAAAATTATTCCGCTGAGATTGCAAACACCCTGAGCCTGAATTCTCTGTTGGGGCCGGCTATCAGTATCTGTCTAATTCATCTGCGAGCTGACTAAGCTGCAATGCAGTGCAAGTTGAACTTGTCGCATGCAATGTTAGTGAAAAGAGTCGCAGTTGCAATCATAGATACATAGATACAAACCGCACCACATGGCATGCATGAGTGCATGCACAGAGGAATCTTCTGCTGCAGCACAGCAGTAATAACATCTTCAAATTGGACATGAAGTCCACGATTTTATGTAGCACTGTGGTGGTGTAGATATCAGAAAAAAAAAAACTAAAACACGGCAGCAGGGAGGAACAGGTCTTGTATTTCATTTTTGCAAAGCAAATGTCGGTCTACCTAATCCTCCTTCTTCAGGTTGTCTTCAAAAGAGTCGTGCCCGTCGTCGTCGACGTCGACGTCGTCCTTCATGCTGAGGATGTATGCATTCGAATGGTTGAGTTGTTGTTTTTGTAGAAATTGCAGGCCTTGTGTATTCCTTTTGTTTGAACATTTAAAAGATAATAATGGCTGCAGTCGTGTGCATCCACAGCCAGAGGCCTAGTTAAATTCAGTCCGGTCGATCGTTGGTCCGTCCGGCAGGTGTGTTTCTCACGCATTTTTTTTTTTTTCTTATTTTGTTTCCCCATCTATAAAACTTTTTTTCTACCTGTTTCATGTGTTCTTTTGTCTTTAGTATCTGTATGAATGGATCTGAGCAAACGGCAGTGAGCCGTCGTGAGGAAGATTTTTGTCTTTGCCCTGGATGGCGGTGGTGGTGCTGGTGGAGTTATTCTGAAGGCTTCCCCAGCCCGCCAGAGACAGAGATTTGTACTTGCTTGGTACATATTTTCGTTGGACTTTTATGTCTTTTGCAACAGAAAATAGTATTTAGAGTATGATGATGATTGCTGGTTGTATTTTAGTGGTATCTGTAAATCGGAGGAGATATATTTTTTTTTTTTTGACCAGAGGGTAAGATGAGAGAGAAAATACTTTGTTAAGAGGCTGTAATTTGCTGAATCACTGCTCTGGTTAAGGAAGAACACCATAAATTGATTTGCGGTGCTGGGAGGCGAAAGTGTATTTATCACATTGAATTATAATTCTAGCTTTTGGATACATTGTATCTTGCAGATACTCAAAAAGAGTCGCTCTTATTCGCATCCTATTACGTCACGAACCTAACATATCCCCTTCATCATACGTATATGAGTCCGGTTTTTCTATTAAAGTATGGGTCAATCCAAAGTCCAAGTGTGTCAAAGTTATAAAATTAACTGGCCCTGGTAGATAGCTGGAACACATTGATTTACAAATGTGAGGGCAGAAAAGTCTCGACTCATCTCACATAGGTCCTTGTGGGCGCATTTTGATGCCCAATGGGGGGATTGGTCCCAGTTCCTGTACTGGGTTCTTACCTTACAGCTCGTTAGTAATTAGCATCTTTAACCACCGCGATGTCTTCTGCAACCTGGAAAGATTGTTTCGTGAAACATCAGATAGTTCTTGTAAAGGGTGACCAGATAGCAATGATAGTTTTTCCAATTATTATGTTTCAGCAGCTGTCAAAGTTACCAATGACATGCAAATGTCAAAATATTCAGTAAGGTTTGCCATTTCATCGTGCATCGTTTGACACTTCCCGAACGTGTAGAAATTATTAAAAAATATTATCGAAATTCCGGCTCAGTTGTAAATACGCAACGCGAATTTCGTCGTGAGGTCGGTCGTCATCATGACTTCAGTGCGCAGGCAATTCGTCGCACCGTGAAAAAGTTTGAGCGTAAGTACACTCTTTCAGACCCTAAGCCATCAACCAGACAGAGATCGGTGCAAAGTGAAGAAAACATAGACTCTGTAGCGGCCAGTATCGACGAAGACCCAGAAATGTTGATTCGGCGCGCATCAGCTGAATTGGGCATCGCCAGAGAGTCAACCAAGCTTATTTTGCGGATGGATTTGGGCCTACATCCGTATAGGATTGTGCTGATGCAAGAATTGAAGCCGGGCGACCATAGACAATGCCATGAGTTCGCTAATTGGGCGCTAGAAATGTTGGCCGGAGATCCGGATTTTGGCCAAAAAATCATCTTCTCGTCACCCCATACGTCCTGGAGTAGTAATGTTTTCTTAAAGTTTTTTTTCTCAAGTGTCATAGGCTCGGGCAGTGGCAGAGGAAGTGAGGTGTATCCTCGTGACCTTCTTCATCACTGCAGCTTCCACATACCCGTATATTGTCATCGTTGAGTTTCAGTTTCAGTGTGTGGTTTATTAGAAGGTTGTGGCCAGTGAGCAATGACGATCTTCTGTCATTTTGTAAAGATTATTGGTTCTAGATTTGTAATATTTTGGCCAAAGCTTCCTAAAGCGAGTTACACCTATTATTGGCTGTCATTAGAATCTTACACTTAACTCATTCTCTGAGGTTACAGAGTGGAGACTTAATCCATTGCAGTGCTCGATTGTGGTCTATTTCAAACCTTTTTCTTGCAAGTTCGTCAGCTATCTCATTTCCGGCTATATCCCTGTGACCAGGGACCCAGCAGAGAGTAATATTGTTCTAAAGAACCCTAAGTTCTTTGCGACAGCTTCGAACTAATTTGGACTCCATTTCAGTAGCAAACATTGTTTTAATGGCCTGCATCGTGGTATTGCCATAATTGATAGCATACTGGCTGCCTCTGTCACTGTCAGGGCATCCGCTTGAAAGACACTGCTGTGGTCATGAAGTCCGATTGAACTTGGTTTTGTTTTTCGAAAAATATACCGGTGCCCGTTCCTATATCCATCTTTGACCCATCCATTGTAGATAGATATAGACTTGTCTTTGTTGGTGACAGATTCCTGCATGTACAGGTCTAGGGCCGACTGCTGTCAGCGTTGTTCTCATCGCACTGGTTGTGCCTATACATGCTAGTCTCTGTATTTTTGACATTATCTTAAGATTGGTTGCTTTGTCCGCAGCTCGCCACTAGACTACGTTGCCATACGTGAGCATTGATCACACGATTGCCGTATACATCCACAGAATTATCTTAGGGTTTGGTCCGTAGCTTTTGTAGAAAGCTGTCGCTGCCTTTTTTTCCTCTTTTATTGACATTAAGCTTCCAGTTAAGTTTCTTACCGAGTATGATTAATAACTATCGTACTATCAGATATCCTTAAGGATATTCCCTCAATAGCTGGTAGTTCGAAACGCGGTATAAATTTTTTGTTAGTGAACAGCACAAGCTCGGTCTTCTGGGGATTGACCCTAAGTTGTTTTCTCCACGTATTAAGTGGCTTTAATGAATTTTCTAACAGTTCGCAAAAGATGGATAAGAATTTTCTTCTTGCCAGCAGCAATACTGCATAAACTCCCCTGTTTTCCGATTTCAGAACTATTTCGTTGACAACTACGACACACAGCAAGGGGGAGATGACTCCTCCCTGTAGCCTACTTCTGGTGGTAATGACTATTAAAATGGGTGTCACCTAGTTTCGCATTAATATTACTTTTGTTGATCAGACTTACTTCCACATTGATGAGAGTTTAATCAACCCTGGAGTACATACTCGTATGTTAATGTATAGTACAGGCTTTACTAATTTGTGGTATACCACAGGACTCTATACTTGGGCCCATGCTCTTATTCAACTCTCTCAAACTGCTCTCATATTCATCATTCCTCAATGCTGAATTTATTTGAACATGAAATGTTTGCGAATCATCTTGATAAGGCCTCTTGATAAGGCACAAAAATGTAATAAGGGAAGTTCGTCAACAAGTTCAAACATATTTAGAGTTCCTTAACGCGGCAGATTTCTTAACTCTTATTATAAGCGGTGTTAAGTTTATAAATACTTCTCGAGCTTACAAGTATTTGAAGAGCATTTTCAAAATGTGAAATAGATCGACCGCTATTACTATTGCGTTTTTGGTAAAAAGAATGACGATGAGATGAATTGCCCAAAGAAGAAAACATAGGTACACAGGCAGGGACTGAACCTGCGATAGACTTGGTTTTAGCCGCCAGTGCTCTACCAAGGGACAAGCTCATATAGCAAAATAGTGCTGTTGAAAAATTGATCGCGGAAGAACACGTACATAGATAGCTCAGTTGGTAGAGTATTGGGGGCTAAAACCAAGTCTATAAGAGGTTCAGTTCCTGCCTGTGTATCTATGTTTTTGTATTTGTGCAATTCTTCAATAAATATTTCTTTCTAAACTTTAAATTGGAGTGATTTGCAAGTGAACAGCACAAAGGTGCAAGTACGTGGAATACAAAGAAAAGTTTGAACGAACAAGATGCGATCCGAAGAAAACGTGGGTGTAAATAAATGAAGTGCTAGGACGAAGAAAACCTGATCTGGATTATTACTATTGACATAGTAGCATCAAGTCATCAGAACGTTGCTCTACGAGACTAAATGTATTTGGGACATATCGAATGCGCGAAGGTTAAAAACTTGTTGTATCGTCTAAATGTCAGGAAATAATTAATTGTATGATCTGCAACAAAAATTGTGTGAATTACCCGTATTTCTTTGCAGGACTTAAGTCTGTACTAGGCTTAGGTATAGAATCGACCCGGGCAGCAATCCCTAATCCTTTGTGTAGGCTTCAACCTTTTATGCAGCGCACTTATTGATTGTTTAAACAGGGTTTCCATCACCAGCTCTAGGGCCCATCCGTGGTTGCTGGTTTATTCTTAACTTGCAGGAGATTCTTGATGTATTCATGAAACTGTCAATTCACAATCTCTTCTCAGGATGACAAATGTTTTTATGGTCGACTTTACTGCTTATTAGTCGGATTATCAGCTCAAAGCTGGGTGGGACATCTGTTAGAAGATATGTCAGCAGCGGTATACTTCAAAGGAGCATCCTAACCCCACTTCTTTCGAATCTGGTGGTCAATGAACTGTTGAAAATCCTGGCGGCTGAGGGTTGTGATGTTATTGCCTTTGCGAACGACGTTGCTATAGCAGTCTCTGGTAAACACCTCATTACCTTAAAAGAGCTCCTACAAAACGCTTTGAAAAAAGCGAACTAGTCTTCTTCTCAAGGAAATATAAAAACCCTCCAACCCTTAATGAAACAAGCTTAATTTTCTCCAACGAAGCAGCAAAATACCTGGGTCTTATTTTGGATAGAAAACTAAGCTGGAAACCTAATATACAAGAAAGAGTTAAGAAAGCCACTGTCGCATTCTTCTCTTGCAAAAATGCCATTGGGAACAAATGGAGCTTACAACCCGGATTAACTCACTGGCGTTATATCTCGGTCATTAGACCGATCCTCCTATACGGAGTAGTTCTCTGGTGGATTGCCTTGGATAAGGCGACAAACCATAAGTTATTAAGCAAAGTCCAACGTTCAGCTTGTCTGTGCATTAGCGGAGCACTGCGAACGACACCTTCCTCAGCTATGGACACTTCTCTGAAGACATTGACTACACCATACCCACGTTAAATTTTGACAAAAACTTCAAAGTTACCGTCCCTTCCAGAGCAATCGGTGAAGAAGGTGGTTTTACGGAAGATAAGTCGTTAGTCGGCGGGGCATAGGGATATTCCAGGGAAATGTAAGACTGACGAACTTGCCAGACATGGAACAACAATACCCATCCTTCCAGGCAAAAGTTCACTGGGTATACCTATCGCTACATGCAAACTTAAATTAAAGCTGCATGCTATTGAAAACACAAATTCTAGGTGGACATGTGGTACACCTTGTCTAGCGACAAAACAGTGTCTAGCCGAAACTGGATCTGAAGCTCTATAAGAATTTGATTTCTCTCAATAGACTGCATAACAGCGCTGTTATAGGTGTCATTACTGGACGCTGTATAATAGGCAAACATGCAACAAAGCTTGGAGTTTTCTCAAATGGTTTCTGCAGAAGCTGCATGGACGAGGAGGAAGAGGGGACTATTCTTCACTATTCAAATGCCACTTAGGAGCCTCCTGTTTCAACGACCTAAATGATCTGAATAATATAGACGTTAAGGACCTTCTAAGCTTCATCAGAAGTTCCAAATGGTTCAACGAGGAAGCTAGAGGACGCTTCCTAAACCCATGTGGTATCACAAAGGACCTATTACTGGTCTAAGTGTGTTGGCTTTTTGCTGATAGCTAACTCAACCTAACCTAACCACCTATGGTTACGTTACTTCGAATCTTTCACTGTACAAACGTCAGTTTCAATACTTCATCTTCATTCGGCTATTGCCAGAATCACGACGAATAAATTACTTTACTAAAATAAAAGACTGCGTTCTAAACGCTCTTCGAATCGGAATATCCAGTCAATTTATAAAGCTTCAAGACAGCCTTTCATGTCGCCGTCTTTGCATATTTGTGTTACGCTTATTCTCTTCTTGCAATCTGTATCCATAATATCACTTAAACCATCTGGTGAATTGTTGTCACCACTGGCTATACAACTCCTCCCAAGACAATCTCATTTGAGTTCATAAATTGATATAAATGACACATCTTCACTTCCCACACACTCAATTGTCGTCTTCATTCAGTTACTGTCGTCCCCACTCTACGTACTCAGAAAAGAAAACATAATTACTCTAAAGCCGCTTTAATTAGTTTTACACTCATTTCGTTAATTGACGACTGCTTCTTCCAGAAATGACGACAAACGTTTAACTTCAATTAAAGACTAACAATGTTCCAGATGCATTCCATGTTGCAGCATCAGTTTCCCGTATCAGTGTCAGTATCCCTCCCCAGAGAGAGAGGATCACATGTAAGCGCCACCAGCAGTCTTACCAAAAAATATTACTTCTCTGTTTAAAATAAAAAGAAATCAAATGAAATTTAGACAGAAAAATTTATAATTAATGAACTTTTCAACCACGATTGATGTAGTTACCCCTTAAAGACAAAACATAATCCCACCAGCTACCAGCTATCAGCTACCAGCATCTTGTCGACTTCTGTCGACTCTTCTATAATGAATGATTAAATCGAAGGAATAATTCCCAGTAATTGATTTGAATTCCGTTACGGTTGTGCGTATCAAAATAATAAATGAATCCAAAACTACTATGAGAAGGTTAAAACAAAACAAATCGAACTCAAGATAATCGTGTCGATCTAACCTGATCTTATCGCACCTTGGGCGGTGTTTTTGTGTCTCATGCTTGGTCATTCCTTGGATTGATTTATCGAATATTTGTTTGAAGCGGCACACTTTGCAATCGAATTTATCGCGGCAAATGGTGCTCCTTAAAGTCATTTGTGGCTGATAATTTGTATCTAAGATATGGAATCCGGTGTCCTTTAAATGCTTATCCTCATTTTTCACAAATACGGACTACAGTCAAGGACTTAATGGGATCGGTTTGCTTGTTAAGTGTTAAATTTATGAAAAGACGCTTGCAGATACTGTCTAAAAATAATGCAAATGCCTATGTAATATTGTTTTGTTTACAGTCCTACTCTACGAGCTACAACTTCGTAGTACAACAAAGCCTCGTCATAATCATTGCCAACTAATTACTCAATGTGATGTTTGCACTACTGACTCACTTTTGAAAACATTGAACTTCCAATGAATAGAGATAATCAAAATGTAAATACGTACACAATGCTATCGCATCCTCATCCCCATTAACCTAATTTCCCAGGCCTATCTTTTGTAAACCATAAAAGGGGGGAAAAAAAAAATAATAAAATAACAAAGTGAAAACTTACATATTGCACTTTGTTTCCGCGGTTTATGTGTAGCCACAATAAAATTGAAATAACAAATGAAAATCAATAATTACATTAATTGGAATTTATTGGTCACCCTTTTGTGTGTGCACAATCCACATAATGCTCGCTATCTGTGGTGAACTTTCGGGGGGTAAATCGTTTCGATTCATTTGTTTCGATACTCTGACACCGTTTCAAGAAATATGCAAATATTCACACAAAAATGTATTTGCGTTGAAATATTATAAATGTTTTGAATACGCGGTGATGTTAAATGATTTCTAAAGGGTGGGTCTAAAGTCACTTTCTAAATTCTATTCACTGTAAATTTTATAAAAATAAACAGAAATAATCATCATGTAACGTCTGTTTGGTAACACGACTTCAAATTATGTTACACAACGTACACTTGAACGTATCCATTTTCAGAAAAATTTGTTTTCGTGCGTATGTGAAATTTTCTTAGACTCTATGAGACACCCTGTACTCATAGTAGTGTCAGATTTCTACTGGCTAAAAACAGCCTTCCTTTCTTCTTGTTTTCTACAACTAAGTTATGTAACTTATCAAGTAGTTTAAGGTTCAAACAAAAAATTGTTTCGGGTTAGGCAGGTAGATTTCTAGATACAGTGGCGTTACATGCGGCTACTTCTTAACTACGTTCTTTGAAGTCGGCGTATAAGGTTTGTCACGTCCAATGTTTGGAGTATGGCATGGTTGCATTCTTACCTACAGTCCGGGGTGGACATGGGCCTCAAACAACAAGCGTCTCCAGCCAGCACGCTAAGTTGGTTGAGGTCCCCTTCAACTTACTTCTACCTGAGTCGCGGTCTTCCTCTACTGCGCCGTTTTGAAGATTTTCCGGGACGGAGCATTGATGTCCATGCGCTTTAAATGACCCAGCCACCTCAGTCGTTCGACCTTCACTCTCCTGGCTAAGTCGATGTCGCTGAGCAGTTAGACGTTGTATCACATCCTCCACTCACCATCTATGCAGACGGGACTAAAAATCACCTGAACAACTCTCAAAAACAGACAAGAGCAAGCTCATCCACTTTTGATAAAGTTCATGCCTCTGCGCCATAGAGTAGGACTGGGATAATTAAGGTTTTTTAAAGGGTCCCTTTAGTTATTCGAGACAGGGCTTTGCTATTCAATTGCCTTCTTGGCTCAAAGAAGCAGCGGTTGGCAAGAGTTATTCTTTGTTTGATCTCAGCGCTCGTGTCGTTGTCTGAATTTATAGAAGAGCCTAGGTAGACAAAGTCCATAACTACCTCAAAGTTATATCTGTCTACGGTGACGTACTATCCGAGACGTGCGTCGATGTTTTTTTGTCTTTTCTTATTGACAGCATATACTTAGTCTTGCCCTCATTGACTGATAAACTCATCTTCGGCGCTTCTGCCTCAATACTCACGAAAACGCCACTGACATCACGCTGCTTTCTTCCGATTATGTCAATATCGTCGGCGTATGCGAGTAATTGGACGGACTTTTGAAAGCGCCAACACCAGAGGCACAATCTTTCAAAAGTCCGTCCAATTACTCGCATACGATGTTAAAGAAATCGCATTACAGTGTGTCGCCTTGTCTGAATCCTTTTTTGACATCAAAGGTGTCGGTGAAGTCTTTACCAACCTTGATGGAGCAGCATGCGTCGTGGCGTAGTGGTTAGGTTGTCGGATCACTACACAAGAGGTTCCAAGTTCGAATCCCAGAAAACACCAAAAAGTTTTTTCACGATTCCACCTCTCGCGAACGTCTGACAAACATCCGAGAGTATTGTTGTCACTAGAAAGCTTCTCAAAACAAATTGCCGTTCGGATACGGCACTAAACTGTAGATCCCTTCCATTCGTGTGAAAAATATAACGCACACAACACGAGTGGTTGCGAGAAGCTAGGCCCTGGCACTTAAAGAGCAGCGTGCATTCTCCATCGTCATCCTGTACAAAAGGACGAATTTGCCTTCAGACGTTCACACAACATGGCAGATAAGATCTTATAGGCGATTTTAAGGAGACTGATGCCTCTATAGCTGACGCAATTCAGAGGGTGTCCTTTCTTGAGGTTGCAATGACAATGAAGATGAATGCGGGGCTTGCGACCGAAGTTTGTTATTTCTTCTTGCACGGTGGCTATCCCTAAGTCTCTGTGGATATCATTGTTTCTAATATATCAGGGAGCATTCAAGATTGCTCTTATAAATTTATTTTGGAATGATTGTGCAAAATGTCTATAGCTTAGTTTGGTACAACCCCAGAGTTGTACAGTACGTCCACACAGATTTAAGGACTTGCATTTGTAAAAGCAGTTACATTTCTCTAAGTAGATTTTCGTGCTCGTTGCGCTTGTTTTTAATGTGTGGCTTCCACTCAAGATTCGCGTCTAGTGTCATTCCCAGACATTTAGCTTCGTTTGCATATGGTATTTGTACCGAGTCAATGAAAACGGGTAGGATGATTAGTTTCTTGTAAGTGAAGTTAACATGCATCGATTTGGTCTCGTTAAGGACAATGCGTAAAATTGTTGTCCACTCCAAAGTTCGTTGGAGTTTTTCAGTCTATTGAACTTTCCGTTGCCAGAATAGCCGTATCGTCTGCGGACGTAGCTACAACGGTGCCTTCAATTTGAGGTATATCCAGAGTATACAGCAAGAATAAGATAGGACCACGGCCACTTCCTTGCGGAACTCCGGCGGCAATTGCCTTAAACTCGGAATATTCGGTTTCGTGTTTAACACGAAAAAGCCTGATTTTAAGGTAAGATTCTAAGATCTTACGTATGTAGGTACCTCAATTCATTTTGCTAAACCTTACCGAAGGCTTGAGAGACGTTAAGATAAGCGCTGGAACAATTCTTTTTTAAACGTTTCTTCTCGGCAAATAGATCCGCCTTTTTTTTATTACCTTTCGTCCATTTGCTGTTGATTTAAGGGTACAAAGGAAATAATTTTTCCATGGCTTTCCAGAGCGAGTAATTTGTGATTTCTTCGGCCGTTAAGCCGTCAAGATAAGCAGAAGTCTCCCGGTTTTTTACATCTCGGAATGCTTTTTTCAACTTATAGGTATAAAAGGTTAGGTAGTTCGAAAAAGCAGCCCCAATTTGTTCTGTTGTTAGTTAATCTAGGCGCACCTTCTATTTTCATTAGTCGGTCACTTATTGTCAAATTTACCGGTGAGTGATATGAGGAGACATCAAAGCTTTCCTCTACTTTCCCAAAAATTGTAGACGTCTGGGAGAAGTCTATTAGGTCAGGTGTTTTTGCTGCGTCGGTGGCCCAATATGTCGGTTTCTTCGTCGAAAAGAAATCAACCCCGAATTGCATGCCGGCTTCATACAAAAGTCCTTTCCGTGAATTAGATTTTGAACCCCAAAAGGTGTGTTTTGAGTCGAAATCTTCACCAATAATGAACTTCGGTCCGAGTTACTTTTAAACGTGCGTCGCGAAGGACAATAAATGGACGCAATGTTGAAATACGAGTGCTTATTCCTAACTCGAACTGAACTTACATTGCACCGATTTCAATCGTTGTATTCATGGAGTGCTCAATGCAGTCTTTAATGAATAGGGAGAATCCACCTCTAGCTCTTCCGGGAGGGTGGTGTGTATATTTGCCCGAGATTTCTTGTCAAATGGGTTTCAGACATCAAGCAAGTGTCAATGTTGTCATTCCGCAAGAATACTTCTACATATTTCGGTGATTTTTTCTAGAAGGCCGTTTGCGTTCCATGTTAAGAGTTCTTTTTTTGCGAGGTTTTAACTCAGGCTTGCTCAGTCTATCAAAGGCGACGCAAGAATTATAGAGAAAACTTGGGAGGTTGGACTTGGCGTAACACCGCTTTGTTTGTTTTATTGTGACGCGGAGGATTGCGGCATTTCATATGTTTTTATCGGAGGAACTTTACTGTGGTCGACCGACGGGTTTACTTACGGCTCGTAACCTTTTCCTTAGCGGTTTTACGTCTATCTTTTATCGGATTTGCGTTCCGGCGTAAAGTATTTTTGAATGTGTCGCGTCTTTTCTGAAGCCCTTTTGCTACTCAAGTTCTATAGTACGCTGGGTACTTTCCTTTGCAATTTATGCAACTCTCCGGGACTGAGAGATGGTTACAGGTACATTTTAAGCATCTAGACTCTTTTTGACAATACGGCTGTGTGTGATTGAAAGCTTGATAGTGTTTGCACTGAGGTACGTTGTAAATACCGTCTATATTTTCGGTTCTAAGTTTGACCAAGATTTCCTGGCCTTGTTCCGTTTGTTGCTTCAGCTTATTGTGGATATTAACGGCATCAAGAATTATAAAATCTTTGGCTTCAATGTCGTTTATTACGCCGTCCTTTAGTGTACGAGGGGTGGAGCCCCCTTGCTATAACACGCAGTGGTCTTTCCGACTTATTTTCATAATTGCACCGCTGGATCTTTTCCGTGTTTAATTTTTGCGACATTGTTTGGTAAGCATTGTTCCGGAGTGACGTTACCTTAAATTTCGAAATCTTCGTCCCTTTGAAGAGGCAATGCAACTTATTGTAGTCCGTAATGGCAAAGACGTTTATTGCAGGGGGGAGGGACGTAGCTTAGCTTGAGTATTTTGTTTTTTTTTTACTCATTTTGCTTGGTTTTTTTTTCGGGAGAAGAGTCGGTTCTTGGTTTTTGCTAGGTCTTTCGTTCCTTAAAACCTTTGTTTTACTCTCTTAGTATATCTACCTCTCTCTTAAGCTCTTGGTAGAGCAGATCCGTTTCATTAGGCTTTATACGGAGTTCGTTGTTTTTCTCCTCAAAGCTTCTACATTTCACTGAGTCTTGTGCGCACGACAATCGGTCTTGATGGTGTCGAGATACCCCTGAATTTTTGGTAAAGGGGTTTATTAACTGCAATAATTTACTCTCCTCAGAATCCGTAAAGACTACCCCCGTTGATGGTGAATTTTCCAGTGAACCTGGGGTATTATTTTACTCATTGCATTGTTTGTATTTTTGGATTTTAGTCGCCTTCTTATGACAGGCATCCAAAGGGGGTAGAAATATTTGAAATTATCCGCCGAATATAACTCTTTAAACTAGCTCAAAACCTTATTCGTCATTGATACACATCTGCTTCTGTTATGCACATATCTGAGTCACTGTACATTTCTCTATTGGTTTACAGAATTATTATACACAAAACCTCTTAATAAGTTGAAAAGAATTCCCAAGAGTCCTTTACTAACTACCACACTCAATTTGAGGTTATCCTCGGCTGGCAGCCTCGCGAGAAGAACGAACATAAATTCAAAAATGATGACATTCCATTGTTTTGCGTGTGCAGCATCAAACTTTGACCACTCATCGTTGACCCATGTCCACAATGTGAAGTACCCTCGAAGAAACACCACACCAAATCTAAAGGACATTATATTTGATTTCAATGTCTCGGGGAAACTCTACGTCATCGTTACTGGGAAACCTGGTTCTTTTTTTTAGGCGCACACACGCACCCTCATTGTTCGGCCACAATGGATAATAAAAATTTAATATTTTCCTTTCCAAAGGATATCTTTGCTTTTTATTGATGTTTTTGGGACCGTAATGGGTCATATACGTGATCGTATAGATTTATTGCTGGCGATAGAGAGGTGCATTCTTTGTGACCTTGTATTGTGCTGCCATCAACATTATATCCAACTGGAAGATGGAATGTTGGAGGATTGTGAAGAATGAAAGAACCTAGCATACTCGTAGAGTTGGAGGATAGTGAGAGATTTAACTACCGCGCTTTACAAAGAAAATCGATTTTATTGACTGGTTTTCATGGATGTTTCTATCGTCCCGCCATTGTGTGAACAATTAAATTTTAATTTTGTGTAAAGACTTCAATAATAAGTGTCTAGTCCTGGTAGTAAGTTACGGAATTTATTGCTAGTTAAGAGGGAGTCCTTAGGTGGTAAATTCTTGGAATAGATACTGAGAATGTAGATGGTTTGAGTGTGAAAATACAGAAATTCTAAACCAGGTAAGGAAGTAACTACTCGTGAAAGTGACATTCCAATCTTAATCCTCAACACAACGGAAGTTAAAGGATTCAAAGGCGTACCTATTCATTGAGAATACTCAAATATTTTGATCACATCGCACAAAGAGAATCTAAGATATGAAGCCATTTAGGGATGCACACACGGCAACCTTAAATCCCATGGAATCTCTTAAACCACTAACAAAAGGATACTCGTATACTTTCAAATAAAGATACCTCCTTTAAAACTAATTTAAAATCCAAAAAAATTCCTCAACGCAAAGAATGTGAACACGAAAAAGGATTCTCAAAGACCGGATGAATGCGTTTTTCTTCTGAAATGTACTTAACCGAAGGATTATTCAATTTAAAAGTGTCGAAACGACTGACATGTTGTGCGTGTGTGTTTGTTTTACTGATGAAAATTCATATCCTTTTCAAAAATTAATAAATGAAATACTCGTATCATTCGTTGCTCTGGTTTACGGTTCAATGATGAAAAGGGTGAAAGGTAATGATGACACTCAGATGTGCACGCCTTAAGGACTTTTTTTTTTGTTTGGTGTATCCTTAACCACTTTAGTTAGGAAAATGACAAGGATCTAAAGAATAACAAAGCATTATCGCGTTTTTCTCAATAAAAGAAATCTTAAGTGCGTCCATGTCATTAGGGGTACGGTGCAGTTCGGGTAGGTAGGTAGCGGTAATTCATTTATCTTTTAGATAGTTAAGAGTATTTAACTCTGTGTGGTCATGACGGATGCAGGTGTATTTTTATAATTATGGTATGGAAATGACATATGGGTATACATACCTACCTGTGTTTGAAATGTGAAATTACTTTATTACACTGGGTGTTGTTTTATAGCCCGCTATTAAAATATTATTGTGGCGCCTAATGACGGGAGGGCGAGCAATTTGTGGAAATTAAAAGCAAACAATTTTTTTTTTTTTTTTTTGTGAACTGTTTACCATACCACGAAATGTAAACAGTTTGTGATTCTGTTTGGGAATTAATTGCTCGAAACAGAAAGCTGGGAATGCAAACAATTTCTGTTTTACCTCATCGTCCACATGTACGGATAAACAAAAGTGGAACAGGGTGACACAAAGCAAATCCGGTCTTAGGATTTGGCATATATGCGCGTTGTCAGATCGTATTTAATTTTATAATAAAATAGAATTTCTTGAATATTCTGCGGTTTATTGTCTAGGCTAGGTCCACATCTGATTCTGATTTAAGAGCCATGGATCTTGAAAGGACTATCATTTAAAGGTGCAAAGGAAATTTATGATATGAGAGTGGCGAGTCCAAGGGCATGCATTCTGATAAATATTTAACTTCCAGAATATGTAACACGAGACTTAGTCACACTGAATATCGATGGAGTACACCACACCATAGGTTAGGTTAGGTTGGAGGGAAGTGCACCTGGGTGCTTATCACGGGGCTCATACGGTACATTGTGTTTCCTTTTTGTTATGTAGAAGTTATATTTGTCTTGCTGTTGGTTCTGTTGCAAACCAGCCTACGCTCTTTCTGAAGCCTATCATGCTCCTAAGTAGAACTTGTATGAGATCCCCTAGTTCGTCAAAGAGCCTGTTTCCCATATCACGGAGGTGGCGGTTTTGAAGGTTTGGACAATCACATAACAAGTGTTTGATGGTTACTGTCTCCTCTATATCTTGACAGCTCCTGCAGTGGTCGAGCAGCCCCTATCGCGCAGTGTTCTGTTAGCGCGCCTGTCAAGATACGAATTTCTTTTTTATTCATCACCAATAGGCTTTTTGTCCTGTCTCCATCCACTGTCGGTCTTAAGCTGCGAGATCTAGTCGCTTCTGGCGCACAATGCGGAGTTAATCAGTTCTCTTGCTTTTAGGTCTATTTTCCTTTTTAGTTCACAAATTGGAGCTTCTACTGATATCCGAGGATGTTGAAAATCTAACGCTGATCTCTTTTTAGCTAGTTTATCTGCAGTCTCGTTATGACCTATATCCCCTTGTGAGTCCTAGGGCCTCGACTACGCCTACGCGCCATCGTGTACTCCCCAGCTTTTCCCCAACTGCCGTGCTTCCTTCTCGACTGCTCTGCGCCATGTTCTCCTTGGACCACCAGGTCTTCTGCCGTCCTGAGTTATTTATTTATTTATTTATTTAGCTTAATTCAAGCAGAACTTAATAACTACACTAAAACTAGACTATTACTAAACACAACTTAAGACTAAGGCTAAGTACTTAAAAACTAAACTTAAAACTAAAACTAAAGTTATTAGGGCGGGGGAGTGGAAGTGGAATTCTGGAGGGCGTTTCTAAGTGCAAAAGAGCTGTGCGCGCCGTTGGCCAAACGTAACATTCTAGACATTGGCTCGTTACAACCATAATTGGTGCGATGAAAATTGAGACGGAAGATGGGTACAGACCTCAGGAGGCGTGGGTTAGTGTTAAGGGAGATCATTTGAAGCAGATTAGGGCAGTCGATGTTTCCTGCTAACAGCTGATGTACAAAGAGTATGACAGCAATTTCTCGACGTATTTCAAGTGGCTTAATTTCAAACGATTCTCATAGAGGGGTAAGTTATGCCTGTCAGACCAAGGAAGACCGCGAAGAGTAAAACGGATGAACCTGCGTTGAACAGCCTCTATTCGAAGGGAATGGATATCATGATAGGGGGACCATACTTGGCTAGCATATTCGAGGATTGGCCGAACAAATGTGAAGTAGAGAGATTTCGTGACGTAGGGGTTCGAGAATTCTTTAGACAAGCGTTTTACGAAACCGAGTGCAGAGTTGGCTCTGCTAATAATGTTATCAATATGGCAGCGGAAATTTAGTTCTCTGTCGCAGATAACACCCAAATCGCGTAATAAAGTTACAGAAGGGACGGGCTCATCAGAGATGAAATAGGATCTAGGGGCTGGAAGACGCTTTCGGGAATATGTAATAGCTTGACATTTGTTGACGTTGAGCTCAAGAAAATTTTTTTGATACCAAGTTGAAAAGTTGTTCAAGTCAGCTGGAAGTGGGCAAGAGTCGGCGGGGTTTAATATGTGCCTGAAGATTTTTATGTCATCAGCGTAGATGGATAGACAGTAAGAGTCTATGATGATGAAGTCAACGTCGTTAATTGACAAAATGAAAATCAGGGGACCAAGATGGCTAACTTGAGGGACCCCGGAAGTGGCTTTAATGGGGTCGGATACAGCCGATCTAAATAATATTTTGTATTGGCGTTCCTCAAGGTAGGATTTAATCCACCCAATGAAACTCAGTTGGAAGCCAAGGGATTTGAGTTTAAAAAGAATGATTCTGTGCGAGATTTTATCGAAGGCCTTACTAAAATCTGTGGCAATTACATCAAGTTCTTTGCCATCCTCTAATGCACACAGAGTTGTAGATACGAATTCCGTTAAGACAGTAGTTGTTGACCTTCCCTTAAGAAATCCGTGATGGTTAGGGGAAAAGATAGACTTACAATGGAAGAACATTGTATCGTAAATAATGCTTTCAAAGAGCTTAGGAACGCAGGAGAGTTTAGCAATGGGCCGGTAGTTGGAGACTTCATTCTTGGGACCCTTTTTGTGAAAGGGAATTATGTAAGAGCTCTTCCATAGCTTGGGGAAGACTCCTTGTGCTATAGATATCTGGAAGAGAGCCGTGAGCGGTTGGGCCAGATGGTTCAAGCAATTTTTCAGTACTATTGAAGGGATACCATCAGTACCAGGAGGGTATTCGTTCTTGAGTTTTTTTTTTATCTTTTCTTTCACGTGTTCCACGGTTATGTCAACGGAGACTAACGAGGTATGGGCACAGCTTTTCATGTACGAGAAGTATTCAAGATCAACTTCAAGCCCATGATTGCAAAATGATTGGCTGAAAAAGTGGGCAAATAAATTTGCGATTATCTTAGGATCACCGGAGGAAGTGTTAGACAATTTTAAAGTAGCTGGATAGTTGTCAGATTTTCTTTTTGAGTTGATGAATTGGAAAAATCGTTTCGGATCGGAGATCATGGTATCCTGGATTTGGTCTAAATATTCGAGATATAGAGATTCACAGAGTTCGGAAAAGTGGGTATATGCGTGGAGGTAATTGGAAAAGTCAGAGTGCGAACGAAATTTAAGGTACGTGTCCCAAAGTTTATTTCTTCTATTGCGAAGTGTGCGCAATTCTTTGGTGAACCAGGGTGAGGACGACGAGGAGTTCTCCTGGAGCACGAATGGGACGGATTGTGTGAAACAGTTGCAGATTTCGGCGTAGAACAAAGCGATAGCACCGTCGATAGTAATTCTAGGATTTTCAAAAATAACATTGAAATTAAAGTTACTCAAAAGGTTATTCAGTTTTATGAAGTCTGCTTTACGAAAATTAACACTGTTTTATTATCGTTGCTGTAAAAAAATGTGAGAGATAGAGGTGGGTGGTAGCGGTCTAATTTGGAGAGAAGGTGGTTGCTCGCTGATACAACGCAGTTGTCGGCATCTGATGAGAAAATAAGGTCGAGTTGTCTACCTAAATAGTTAGTAACGCCCGCTTAACTGGTAAAGGCCGGAGTCAGAGACACAGTCGATGAATAGGACCTCCTTATCTGAGGAGGGATTTGTAGCGGCAAAGTGAGTCTCATCGTCAGAAAGAACCCATCGAAGATCTGGGAAATTAAAATTAATGACGACGTCGCGGGTGTCTACAATGTTAAACAGGGAATCAATCACATCAATGGCAAGTTGGTAGCATTAGATTGGTTGAGATGGACGAAGGGGTTCCATTGCATAGCACCCTTTCGGAGCGTGCGACCAATCTACTACCACTTCCGTCGTTGGATGGTTGTGCCTATTGGTTCCTGACCCGTTCTCTCGTAAAGATGTTCGTTAGAGATACGATTGGGCCAGAAAATCCTTAAGATGTTGCGCAGGCACCTATTAACGAACGTTTGCAGCTTTCTAGTGATAGCGGTCACTCTCCACGTGCTGCTCATAACAGCACGGATTCAACGTTGGAGCGGAACAGTTTTAGATTGGCGTTCAAACTGATTGCATTGCTTCGCCATATTTTGGACAACATCCCGAACACGGACTTTGCTTTGGCGATTCTGTTGGCTATATCCAGTTCGGTTCCGCCATCGGTCGAGACAATACTCCCAAGATACTGGACACCCCTCGATTATTTTCTCTGTGGCAACGTCAAGTCCTTAGTCTACGCTAACAAGCCAACCACTTTGGATGAGCTCGACGCCAACATTCGAGACGGGTGTTGCATATTCTGTTCAACGTATTACGGCATCTTGAAACTGTTTTCGAACTGACTTCCACGCAGTTTAGTGCTTTGATTGCCGCTTGACTATCCACGAAAATTGTAATCTTTGCTGGATTTAGTTTGTTGCTATGTATAGTTTGTGTAGCCTTATCAATGGGGAAGACTTCAGCCTGAAAGATGCTACAATCATCCGGGAGTTTGTACGAGCGGTTGATTTTAAGTTACTCGCAAAAAACTCCCGTGCCGGTTTCGATATCCATTTTAGACCCGTCGGTGTAGAGCTGAATGTCCTGTACATTAATTAATGTGTTGGAGTCCCACTCTTTTCTTTTGGGAATAAAAGTGGAGTAGTTCTTGTCGAAATTTTTGTTCTGTCGAGATCGGTTATACTATACCTGTTCAGTATAGATCCGTGTCCATAGGAGCTTTGCTTCCATGCGTCCGATTGTTTGAGACGAATCGCACTTTTGGCAGCTGGCATCGTATGTACTCATCTAGGGGAGGGATATTTAGCATCATCTCTAAACCCGCTTGTGGTGTTGATCTCTGTGCTCCTTTTAAGTTTATGCATGCTAATCTTTGTACCTTTGTGAGTATTTTAAAATAGTTGGTTTTGTTTGTTGCATTCCACCATACAATAATTCCATAAGTAAGGATGGGGTTCCTCTGAGTTGTTTATGGTACCTGAACCCTTTTGCGGAATATCTGATTCTGCCTTTAAACTGACCCTAAACAGTTGGGAACGCAACATGAGCATTTCCCACTGGAATAACTCCCAAACTATCAGACAAGTTAAAAGAGCTGTCCAACCTTTCCAAGAAAAGGCAGTTGATATCCTAAAATATAGAAGAAATGACATAAGAAAGCTTGTGAGCTTCCTTACTGGTTATTGGCAATAACTCTACCACCTAAACAAAATGACAATTTCAGAGGATATCACCTGCCGCCTCTGCCTAGAAGAGGACGAAACTGCAGAACACGTACTATGTGAGTGTGTAGCTCTTTGTAGAAGTAGGAGAAGCTTCTCTCTTAAGAAGATAAGCAGCGGTAATTATAGCTTTCATAAGGAAAGAAGAAGTACTGCTGCCATAAATAGTGGCCTCTGGCATAATAGATCTTTCTGGTTGCAGTGCTTCCGTTTGGGCATGACCACGTTCCTGTTTTTTTTTAAAAAAAAAAAAAAAGGATGGGTCTGGTAATAGCCGTATATATTCAGTTAATCATGGACAGTATGCGCAAAGTGCTTTCTTAATTCTTTCGTCCGTATTCTTCTTCCAGGTTAGCTTCGAATAAAGGATAGTTCCGAGATATTTAGCTATTGTGGAGAGAATCAGAGGAATTCCGTTCAGTTTAGGGGGATCAAATTCATCTATTTTCCTTCTACTGTAAACAGAACCAGTTCGGTTTTAGTCGGATTTATATTTAGACCGTTTTGTTCTTCTCAGGAGGACAATTCTTTTAGTGCAGATTCCATGAGGTTACTAATTGTAGGTAAGTATTTCCCAATGATCATGATTACTATGTCATCTGCGTATGCAACTGTCTTTACTCCTTTGGTTTTGAGGATCTTCAGAATTTTGTTAACGGCAAGGAGCCAGAGCAAAGGAGAAACTACTCCTCATTGCTGGATTCCTCTTGTAACCGGAGTTGATTATCCTGCTCTTAAGCATTTCGTCTCTGATTTTACTCCTAGTTCAAGTAGTGCTGCATTTATCGATGCCATATTTAGGTTGTTAAATGCCCCTTCGATGTCTAAAAATGCGGCAGGAGTATATTCTTTAAAGTGAAGGTTTTTCTCAATGAATGAGACAACATCATGTAGTGCAGTTTCTACCGACTTGCCTTTTATGTAGGCGTGTTGAGTGCTGCATAAATTGTGCTCATTGAAAAGGCTTCTCATTTGTAGATCAATTAATATCTCCAGGGTTTTCCAGTGAAACTAGGTGAGGCTAATTGGTTTGACATCTTTTGCGGAATTATGGGTTGGTCTATCCGCCTTAGGGATGAAGAACACTTTTAGCTCTCTTAATAGTTCGGTACGTATGTCTGACGAATATGTACAGGGTCTGACGAATGTGATGTATAAGTATTTTGTTTGAGAATTCGTTAGACCATCGTTTAGCTCTTTTGATAATGTTATCAATATAAGAACGGAAGTTGAGTTCCCTATCACAAATAACACCCAAATCGCGCAGTGAAAAGACAGAGGGAATAGGCTCATCGGAAATGGAGTAGACTCTGGGGGTTGGTCGGATACGCTTACGAGTATATGTAATAGCTTGGCACTTGCTATGGTACCAGACCGAAAATCGGTTCAAATCATCTTGCAGTCCGCACGAGATGATATAGTTCTGAAGATATAGAAAGGTGGGAGTCATTCGTCACAATCGACATCGTTAATTGTGAAAATGAAAATCATTGGACCAAGATGGCTGCCTTGAGGGACTCCCGATGTGGCTTTAATACGAGTAGAACCAGAAATTGAACATCCGAAGAGGACTTTATATTGGCGTTTTTTTCAAGTAAGACTTGATCCATGAGATAAACCCCAATCGAAAACCAAGAGCTTTAAGTTTGAGGAGAATGATTGCATGCGAAATTTTGTCGAAGGCTTTGCTGAGGTCAGATACAAACTCGGTAAGGTATACTGGTTCAGTGAAAGGATAGTCTTACAGAGAAAAAACATTGTGTCATAAACAATGTTTTTAAAGAGCTTACGAGTAGGTATGCAGGACAATTTAGCGATGGACCGGTAGTTGGATATTTCAGTTTTACAACCTTTTTTGTGAGTGGGGATTATGCACGAATTTTTCCAGGTTTCAGGGAAAACTCCCTGCGAAATAGATAGTTGAAATAGAGTAGTTAGCGGTCAGACTAAGTAGTTCACACAACTATAGCGGGCAAGCCATCAGCGTCGGGGGAGTATTCGCCCTTTAGTTTGTTAATATAATCTACTAACGACTCCGAAGTTATATCAATTGTGACTAAGGAGTTTTGGGGACTGTTGTCTAAGTAGCGAAAATAGTTATGATTAGGTTGAGTAAAGTGATCCGTAAACCATTGGCTGAAAAAATGAGCAAACAGGTTGGCGGTTGCTTTAGGGACTGCCGACGATTTATAAGCAAATTTCAAAGTGGATAGCTATCAAATTTCCATTTGGCATTAATGAAGTGGTAGAAACATTTGGGGTTAGTGATTAGAGTGGATTGCATTCTGTAAAGATATTCACAGACTTCAGAGAAATTGGAGTGGACTTGTTGGTAATGGGAAAAATTAGAGTCAGATCGAGATTTGAGGATGGGTGAGCACCGATTCCAATATCAGTAGTGACTTTTTCTTAAAATTTATTTCAAGTTCATCTCTGGATACATACTCGTACAATGTAGGGAATATCCCAGCCTCTGTTACTAGAGTTAGACATTGTCATAGCCGTCATTGTCCGACCACAGAATAATTATGTTCGACCTGGAAAATGCATGTATCACTAGAAATCCAGTAAAAAATCAAAGAAAAACAAACTGGGAGACCTTTGAAGAAACCCTAGGTTAGGTAGCAACCTGGAGCATATCGACATTAGTCGAGCTTCAACCCATTACTTAGTAACCTCGCACTGGGATACATGGTGGCAGTGAAGACGGGCGAAAGTTCTGTTCATACCAAAACTGGGGAAAAAAAAACATCACTTAACATCATTTCTCCTCAAAACAATGGAAAAGGCTGTGGACAATTACATACTCGTAAGAGAGGACGAACTAAATACTTCCCCACTTTATTACCGTCAGCAGGCATACAGAGGAAGCAGATCCACTGAAACGGCTCTATTTCAGATGATGGAAACCATGTAGAAAGCTCCAGCTAAGCTCAGGGTCAAGTACTACACCTAAGTACCTAGCGCTCTAGGATAAAGAGAGTAATTGGTTGTTTAGGCATGGGGGCATGAGCATCAGTTTAGTTCAACTAGTAGCTCATGTGCTTATCTTATCGAAAGCACCTTCCATTATTTCACTAATCACATCCCAGATAATAGAATTGCCACATCATCCGCATGCGCGATAACCCTAAAAGCTTTGACAGGATCTTGTTAATTACTGTAAGCCATTAAAGAGGAAATATAAGCCTTCCCTGAAGTGTACCTCTTTCTACGGATTTGGTGGAACTGCTGCTACCGAGGGTCGATTGAATGATTCTAGTTCTTAGCATGGCTACTATCCAGTGGAACTTTTCCACGCCTAATTCAATTAAAGCTTTCTGAATCGATTCAATATGGTCGTTATTGAAGGCGCATTCGACGTCTAAGAAGCTGGCTAGGGTGTATTGTTTGTAATGAATTGTTTTTTTAATTGTTCGCGTTATCTGCAGCATGACAGGAAGTATGCCGTCAAGGCCAGCGGATTTGTAGAGGAAGAAGCTAAGCCAGTAATGACCCACGAGGTATTAACTTCTGTAATTGTTGTTTTAATATCGCTGTGCACTCCTTTTTCGTTTGATATTTTTCCCGCTGTCATCTGGTAACACACATTGATACGAAAATATTTTTATTTGTACCAGCACTGTTTGTGAGGATCTTTGTGAGCAATTTTTAAGGAGTTTATACGTACCTAATGAGCCTGTGACATGCTGAGTCTTAATATGCATATTATAGTTCCATTTTGGATGGAATATGTAGTTATAAGGATCAGGAATTATGTATTTACATATTAAAATTGTATCTCTGCATAGCTAGATTGGGTAGATTTTTTATCTTTCATACAACATTCCCTTCCAAAAGTTGACAAAACTATTTTTTGGTGCCATTATCCACGTTTCTGTCATTATTCTCTGGGAATTCCAGTACACCTACATAACTTGTCATCCTCGGTATTGAAGCCGTACGTGCAGAAGTGTATGAATTCCCTGTATACTCGTAATATCACGATTCCTTCCAAGTCCTAACTGTTTGGGATAAGCAGATTACTGACTAAAGAAATTGTTTATATAGCATCAGCATTACACTAAGGCCAACGTGAAGTATTTCAAGTCTAGACAAAATGCATTGAGCATTCTTACGGAAATGGTTTTATTATGTGAAAGTTGGCAGTAGTGTTTAGCTGTCAATGCCATTTCATCATGTAGAGTTTGACGCTACAACAACGTGTTTTAGTGATTAAATGTGATTGCAACACAGCGGAAATTACGTGAAGTGCCTGCAAAGATCCACAATTTTGAGAACCTTTACACAGTAAGTGATTTAAAACTGAAATCTTGTCCACATACACAACAAAACATGAATGCAGTGAGGGATAATGTGAGTGAAAGTCCGGAAACTTCGATTCGTCGTCGTGCTCAACAAATTGGAATTTCTCCAACGTCTATGTGGAAAATTATGCATCACGACCTGCTTTTCTTTAAATACAAAATTCAAGTGACTCAAGAACTTCGAGAAAATTACGATGGCGAAATTGTTACTGTTACTGTGCGATGTTACAAACATTTTTTCTCCCTGAAGTTGCTCGGCTTCGTTTGCGAAATATTTGGTTTCAATAAGAAGGTGTCACATGCCATACAGCCAGATGAACAATGGAAATTGTGAAGCTGGCATTTCCAGACATTTTGGGATATCAATTGGCCGTCACGCTCACCAGTCCTTACTTGAAGAATCTTATTTGAAGGACCGGGAGTATGCAACCAAAGCTGATGAAGGTCATTTCCTTCATCACTTCATCCACATTAGTCATTTCTGCAATGTGGGAACAATCCTGTGACTATTCATCCTCCGGGCAGGTAGAGATCTATGATTGCCATTTTTTTAAGGTTTATCATAACCTGATATGCTCCCCCGCATGGATTTTGATTGCCTTCGCTACACATTTCTAAGAAACAGTTTCTTTTACTTCCCTGAATGGCTCTTTTAAACGCTGTCGGGGTTCATCTCAGTAGTTGGTCTGGCACGGGTGTGCAATCTTCTAGCTTTGTGGCACTTCCTGTGTAGTTCTTGGATCTCTTCGTTCCACCAGTAGACTAGCGGACGGTGATTTGAGGCTCTTTTCCTGATCATGGATGCATAACAAGCACACATGACCTGTGCTACTTTACAAGTTGCAGGACCCGTCAGAATAGATCTTCAGCGAGAGTTTATATTTTCCAGCCTAGCTGTTGCAGTGGTGGTGTTGCTCGAGAGCTCATTGCCTCTAGGTGGAATTCACATATGATTGACTGGTGATCGCTATGCCTGTGCCAGGCAGCTGTTGCCATAGGTAATGTCCTCTACAGAAGGTGTGTTTATTGCCTGCGGTACATAAGCAAAATGTCTAATTGCTCTATAGTAAGGTTTTCCCCCGTCTGTTTATTTCTGGACAGCCCCATTCAAGGGTTCATGCATTTAAATCTTTCTTTAGAGGTCTTCTGCTCAAGACGTCATTTACTAGACTGTCTTTAAGCTGTTCGAATTCCTCTATTGTGGAACTTATTGGCGCATAGCACCTGTATGCATAAATACTGTCGATCCTTTGCTCTGGTATAACAATTTTCAGGTGTTATAGGTTTTTCCTGAAAGGCACGCTTTCCGCAGGTCCATATTGCAACCTTCTTGGCAGAGTCCGACAGTATATGACTCACTTACGATAGCAATATCAATTTTTACTTTCTGTATTAAAAGATGACATGAGCTGCTGCGCAATGGTTTACTTCACTTTTTGTTCCTTAGCTCTCTCACTACTTCTTGAAATGTTGGCCATTTTCCACTTTCTGTGACGTGATTGTTGTTTGTGTCCTTTTTTTTTACTGCACATAAGACACCTCGGTTCTTTCTCGCTTGATTTTGCAATATGTCCCTTACCACCGCACTTGATGCATCTGTTGGATAAATCGGTCTCACGACCTCTCTGTATGGCCAAAGTCCATACATTTAAAGTATCTTTTTGGAACAACTTTTTGACGTATGGGACAGACAACCCAACCTATGCCTACTTTACTTGTTGCAAGCAGTTTTTTTTTTTTGCTTCTTCCGCTTGTAGACTTACGGGTACTCTAGCTATCTGCGTACCTAGGTATGCATTGTGCAGCGAATTTATGCAGATAGTATCTAAGCCATGTTGTTCCTCTCCTAGCTCTTTCATTAAGGGCTGACAAATCTCTTCTTTTGTGGTAACCCCGTCTAAATCTTTTATTTCAACGAACACCTGGTGGGTGATCTGTTTTACCTCCGCCTGTGTTCCAAGTACCTTATCCACTGATATGTGGAACTTGTTTGTTTGTGGGGCCAGAGTGTTTTTTAGCTTTAGGAGTAGGTCCCCCCTTTAGCCGTCTTCCTGATCCGATCTACGTTATTTCCCAGTTCGTTTAGTTCAGGACCGCTTCTGACTTTGCGCAGCATATCTGCGTAGGCTAATGCATCAGGTCTTGGTTTAATGTGACTTTTTGTATTTGCTTCGGATCGTTTGACTGCTTTTGGTTTACTCGTAGTTGCGCGTCCCTAGGCTCGAGTGTCTTCATCTTGTATGCATCAACGTATGTATCTGCAAGAGAATATATGAGAGCATTAGCTCATTATTTCGAGAGTGCTTGTAAGCCTTATTGCTTTTCGATTGCTTTACCATTTTAAGCGTATTCGACTAATTTTAGTTCACCATAACCTATAAAACGAATAACCAAAAACATAATCCTGATATAGAAAGAGAAACGATAACAATTCTGACTCACTGTCCAAATAAACAGGAATAAAAGGACCTCATGGTGACAAAAAGTAGGTATCCTTCTCCTGCAACACAAAAAATAAAATCGACATGAAAAGACAAATAAATTCTTCAAGTGGCACTTTCACCCGGGGTGGCCCATATCGAAGGCTATCTTCTCCTGCCATACGATATCTTTATTATTCTCTCCGAATATACCTTCATTTAAAATAATAATAATAACAATAATTTTATATTTTTCATTTGCCCCTACTCCGGTCGCAGTGTTATTGTTACCAATTGGCCATAATGTCGCTTAACACTCGGCATAGATAAAATGATAAATGGCAAATGAAATAGCTAGATCTGCCTGTGCTGCGAGGACATTATAACCTTGCTATTTGAATCTCTCAACCCCCGCCCTCCCCCCCCGCCCAGACAAAAGGTCACAACATCCATATTGTTGGCGTTGTCTTCGTTGAGGACCTGATTTAGATGCCTGTCGATGATGTTTTGTTGTTTTTGACTGTCGCTGTTGGCCCACCTAGATTCACATTGTTTTCCAGGACAGCGAATAAACAAGCGTATTGTTGTTAAAAGTTTGTAAATAAACGTAAAAGTGGAGAAAATATAAAAATATTATATTTCTTTGTTAAGTGGCTTTTAGTCATTTGGGTAAATATTTGACGGATGCGCGTGTTTATGTGAAGAGTGTGTCGAAGGACAATTTTTTGCTGCTGGTAGTGGATCACCAGCAAAACGGGAAAAATTGATGGGAAAATTGTGCGGAAAATTTCAAGGTTTGGGATAACTGTTTCTGTAAAGATTGCATTTTATGAGTGAAAAGCATGGGAACTAGTACATAGTTGTGAGCAGATATTTGTTTTCGTCGTAAGGGATTAAGTGGGTTTCAAGTGAACCATGTGATGGTCTTGTGATAAGTCCAAACTTTAAATGACTCTAGATCGTTTATTTCAATAAGAAATTGTGTCTTTAATTACCTGTATTACACAAGCAGCTGAAGGGGGTATTGGGGATATCCCCCCCACCTATGACAGCTTTTTTAATGAAGCTTGCTGTACCCATTCTGTATTTCGGAGATTTTAAATTTGCATCCATTTTTAACTTTCCCAAGAAAGGTTTATATCATTACTCCGTGGGGTTCCCGTTTTGCGCTGGCTTAGGTTAGGTTGTGTTACTGTGTTGATATTGAACTCGTCTTATCCCACTTAGGGGGGTTGCTCTCAATTCTTGTACAGCGTTCCTGCCTTACTGCTTGATGGTGTTTAGAGTCTCCAACCATCGTGACGTCCATAGAAACCTGGAAAGGTAGGAATGTATAGGGTGACCAGATAAGAGCGATAGGAAAAGAAATTTAAATAAAATAACAACGGTATGAGATATCAAATTGATTCTGGCCACCTCGGTTTCCGGCAATAGCGTCTCGAATGCTGGCCTCGAGCTCCTCCAAAGTGGTTGACTTGTTAACGTAGATTAAGGACTTGACGTAGCCCTAGAGAAAATAATCGAGGGGTGTCAAGTCGCATGATCGCGGTGGCCAATTAATGAACGCTCGTCGTGAGATGACCCTGTAACCAAATTTCTTCGAGCGTTGCATGTATGGCATGAAGCGCTGTCTTGTTGGAACCATAGTTCGGACATATCGATGTTGTCGAGCTCTTGTGACAGAAATTTGGTTAACTTCGCTCAATACCGAGGATCATTGACGGTAACGATGTCTCCTTCCTCATTTTGAAAGAAATAAGGTCCGATGATGCCGCCGTGCCATAAACCGCACCAAACAGTCAATCTTTGTGGATGCATTGATGCTTGGTCGAACACTTGTGGATTGTGATAGCTCCAATAAAGCCGCTGAGCCAAAAATGGGCCTCGTCCGAGAAGATGATTTTTTGGCCAAAATCCGGATCCTCGGCCAACATTTTCAGCGCCCAATTAGCGAACTCACGGCATTGTCTATGGTTGCCCGGCTTCAATTTTTGCGTCAGCACAATCTTATATGGATGTAGGCCCATATCCAACCGCAAAATAAGCCTGGTCGACTCTCTGGTGATGCCTAATTCAGCTGATCGGCGCCAATTCGACATTTCTGGGTCTTCTTCGATACTGGCCGCTACGGCGGCTATGTTTTCTTCACTTTGCACCGATCTCTGTCTGGTTGATGGCTTAAGGTCCGAAAGAGTGTACTCACGCTCAAACTTTTTCACGGTGCGACGAATTACCTGCGCACTGAAGCCATGATAACCACCGACCTCACGTCGAAATTCACGTTGCGTTTTTACAACTGAGCCGGAATAATTTTTACACATTCGGGAAGCGTCAAACGATGCATGGTGAAATGGCAAACCGTACTGAATATTTCGACAGCTAGATATCATTGATATCTTTAACAGCTGCTGAAACATAACAATTGGAAAAAACTATCATTGCTATCTGGTCACCCTTTATAACACGAGACAAGCGTGGCTATGCACATCAAAGCACTAGCCACCAAGGATGAAGAATCAGCGAATAGGTGCGACGGCAGGACCGTATATAGTATTAGTAAGGAACTCGCTGGTTCCACGCTACATCTTGTAAAAGGACTGGATGGAAATCTGCTGACTTCGGATGAGGAATAGCTGTCCCGATGGCGGGAATATTTTGCAGGAGTGCTTAACCACTTGGGCTACACTGACTTGGATCCAAACTCAGGTGCGCCCCCAGTAACGCTGAAACGTCGACGATAAGGGCCCTGTAGAAAAACAAGGCTATTGGCATAGACGGCATCCCGGCGGAGCTTTTCCAAGCCGCACCAAACATTTCGGCGGAAAAAATACTGCCATTAATAAGGAAAGCATGGGAAACCGAGGCCTTCACCGAAGATTGGAAGAGGGGGATGATTGTTAAGCTGCCCAAGAAGGGAAACCTGAAGGAATGTGGAAACTGAAGAGGGATATGCGTTCTTCCGGCTCTAGCCAAACTAACAGCTAGAATAATTCTGGATCAAGTGAAAGAACATCTCAATTCAACGCCTGACAATGAACAGGCAGGCTTTCCTTGCGCATCATCATCGAACAATGCATCGAGTACAGATCTCAGCTCCATTTGCTGTTCATTGATTTCGAGAAGGCCTTTGACAGCTGTAATTGAGATGCTATTTGGTGAGCCTTGCGCAGGAGAGGTATACAAGAAAAACTTGTCGCTACCTACGATGGCGGTAAATATCATGTCTTACACAACGGTAAGGCGTCAGAGGCGTCTTCAGCGGAGTACGACAAGGATGCATTCCTTCGCCATCGTTATTCCTTGTAGCAATCAGTAAAGTGATCCAGGCAGCTCTGTCATGGGGTTGAAATGGACTATGACATCATATTATGCTGATGACGTTTGTCTGCTCTTACACAGGATAATGGACCTGAAGTAAATGGCTCATAATTTGGAGTCAGAGGCGAACAAAGTAGAGCTGAAAATAAATACGGCAAAAATACCTAGCACTTCATTTTGTCAACTAAACACGAGCACCGCTCAACTCAACATTACCGAACAGCAAGTCGAGAAAGTAAGCAGCTTTTTATATTTAGGAAGTATGGTCTCAGAAGATGGTGGTACTGAATTGGATATGGACAGCAGAATTCGTAAACCAAAGGCTGCGTCCAGTATACTGTCTAAAGTCTGTTTCCAGCACAAAACCAAGCTGAGACTGTTCCGATCAAACGTGGAAACAGTGCTACTTTGTGGGTGTAGTACTTGGAAAGTGACCAACACCGTCAAAAGGAAGGTGCAAACCTTATAGATGTCTTCGCAACATCCTAAGGACCATCTGGATGAATCGTATATCGAATGACCAACTATACGCGATAACGGGCCAGGAGTGAATAGACATCAAAATACGGAGGAAAAATTGACAGTGGATTGGTCACACCTTACGACACGAAGACAGTTCCATTGCGAAGTACGCCATGCAATGGAATCCACTTACACAATCAGGCAGACGAGTGGGCCGCCCTAGGCAAACATGGAGAAGGACAGTCGAGGAGGAATCCAGATCATTGGAGATGACTTGGAGGGAGCTCAAGCGCGTTGCAGAACTCCGAACACGAAGGCGCGCTGGCGTTATGGACGCCCTAGCCAGATGACATAAGAAGAAGAAGAAGCTGGCTCCTCTCTTTGTATGTAAGAGAGATGGCAGGAAAATATGTAAGAATATCTAGCGATTCTTCAAAAGAGTTCGTCCAACTAAGACAATTGTACCTCCGCCACCAAACCAGTGAACAAGTGAAGAAATAAATTAATGAAGGTGGTAAGTCATCGCGTTTTGGAAAGAATAGGCAGGGATAAGAGTTATGCTATCTAACCTGCAAACTATCTTAATAGGATCCATGATGAATCTTTTTTTTAAAACGAAACCCTTAAGCGAATTCACCATAATCGCCACTCATTTTCGTTTGGCACTTCAACAATTATATTCATTTTCAGTTTGAAAGTGAAATTGATTTAACCACACAAGAAATTTCCAAATCTTTAAACGTCTGCACGTACACCTTGCAACACAGAATACCAATCAGCTAAAATTCCGACTCACAATGCATTCGAATTGATTCCTTCCAGCATAATCACAGGTCTCGGTGTGTTACGTAAATATTTCAAAACAACATCATCGCATGTGATGCCCTGCGGGTCTAGATAGCTCTTTGCCATAGCATCTTTAAGATGTGCAGCACAGAGTGGTTTCACCATTTCACAGTCTTCTCAGGTGTTCTCTCTTCATCGTTCATTCCCAGACTTATGATGAAAATGAAAATCGAAATCTAAAACTATTACTCATGCAAATATTTGAATAATTATAGGTTATAGCGGAACTCTTCGCTACCATGGACCGCATTCCTGATATTGGAGCGTAGCCCTAGTCTTACTCGTACTTTCTCTGCTCGTGACGCTCTTTGGAATGCTGGGAACTACGTTGTTTGTATTGGTAATGGACGCGTGTTTACCGTAAAACACCCTCCTTTGTGTTTGATTTTCCCATCAAAGGGATGGCAGTCGTCTGCAACGGACATCTAAAAGATCCATCGGTGCAAATGATGCGCGGGACTTGCAATCCAATGTCTCAATTAAGCTGCGGGTCCACAGGATCTGATTTCAATTGCCAATGAGCTAGGCAGCGGGTGGTAATCCAAAAACAATATTTTATTTTCTGTTCTCTCCTTCAAATATGATAGCAATGAAAAAAAAAAACCCCCCACCGAGTCCTGGAACTGGGTGCACTTGCTTTTTAAACTGCGTTTGCGGTTTTTGTGTTTTTGTCATTAATACGCGGTATCCTGCTGTGCGAATTGGCAAAAGGAGAGTCATCCTTATAACCAAAACCACCGGAGTAGAAGATGCGTGTGCAGAGCTATTGCAAACCACGGAAAAACCACAAAGCGGTTGCAGAAGTTTTCAACGCAACGCGCCAGGAAGCAGGAAGCGGCAGAATGGTGTAACCTGTTTCTGATGGTGGTACTGTGGTTTGCTTTTAGAAGGGGGACGGTTGGCAAATGAGGATGAAAAATATTGAATTCTGGTTAAAGTTTAGAAAGGGATACTCGTATGTGTGCCACGTTGCACTACTTGTGAGGTTATCTTTCGTTTAAATTTTATGCAATATAATGGTAAAATTGCAAGGAGTAGTTGGAATTGGGTATGCCACAGCTGCTGACAGTGCAGGTGAATTTTTTGGGCGGGGGAATTGTTTAAATTACTTGGTTACAAAACACAATAAGAGCAAGCACTATTCCCATGTGGAACTTTGTATGGTAAGTTAGGGGATTTTATGCGGTTAAATGTGGAAGTGCGGAAGGTTTGCGGGGTGTGTCTGTGTGTGTGTGTGTGTGAAAAAGTGGAAGTTGCAATTGGGTTTTGGGATTTCACGTGCAGATGTATAAATTGTATGCAATTAGTCAGTGTTTAATGGTTATGACGTCATAATTTATGGCAAAGCTCGTGAGTAAACGTTGTATTTAAACAAGAAGCTTATACGGTTTAGCTGAAAAAAAAGGACTAACGAACGATCAATATCACTGATGTCACATAAAGTTATCCATAGCAGTAGAGGGATTTTGATGGAAAATTTTATAAACAAGAAAGAGCATATAAAATTGTCGGATTGGTGGGATCGTGCACTGACAAATTTACTTCCAATGATCTATTATTTAGCAGTGATATCTCCCGGACCTGTCTGCCACAAATATAATAGCTTTAAAAGTATACATCCTGATGACATAAATTGAGCTGTTCAGTTGAATCCTTACAGGAGATGTTTTGATACTGCATAGCTTGCAATAAGATGACAACTCTTTCGCATGCGTCAGCAGACCTACACTGTGGGGCAAAAGTAATGACATAATGTGAATTGGCTGCCATTTTGTTAGGTTAGATTAGGTAACTAGGTGCCATTGTTAACAGGGTTGTCAACAGCTCACTTTGACCACTATGAGTCTATTGTGCCCAATATTTTGAACCCTGGGAACCTAAAAATTTCGATCTTCGACCGCTAGGCTAAACCACCCAGATAAATATATGAATCTCAGGAGTTTTCTTAGCTCAATGCTACCTAGCTCATCCAGCTCTGAAAAGAAGTATCTGCCAGAAGCACGGCTTGTTTTGATGGCCAGACCTGGACAATCACACAGGAGATGATGAACAGATTTTATTTCCTCTAGGTCCTTGCAGCTTCAACAGTAGTCGTTATGAGGTAACGTAAGCCATGCTGCGTGATTAGGGTCATCGTGTTGGCCGCTGAGATAACATCCAGTCGTTTTTTAAAAAATTTTACAATCTTGGGTCTTAGTGATGATGACTCTAACGCCTTAATGGCCGTTTGGCTATCAACATAGATGCTGATTATTTGCCTTGAAATATCTTCCTCAATAATCATATCCCCAGATCGTTTTATTGCAGCAATTTCGGCTTGGAAGACACTGCAACCATCCTTAAGTCCAAACGGTCGATGTATGTTCCGAGACTCACAGTAGACGCCGGCATCAGTACCGGCAGTCATTTTGGATCCGTCGGTAAAGATGACCAGTTCGTTCTCGAAAGAGACTCTTCCCTCATCACATTCCTCCCTACTAGGAATTTTAATAGAGAACTTTCGGTTGCAGTTTGGAATGGGGATGATGTAGTCCGTTTCCGTCCGGAGTCTCAATACATTCCATCGGTTTAGAATTGAGGCATGACCGTAGTTTCTATAGACCGGTCTTAGTGCAGTTTTGACTGCCGTGTTCCCGCAATATATGTCAAGTTTAAGAAGATTCAGTATTGTTTCCAGAGCTGCTGTCGGTATTGATCTCATCGATCCCGTCAGACCCAGGCAACCTGCCCGTTGAATCTTTGTAACGCTTTCAAGTTGATATTTCTTCTCAAGCACTTTCCACCAGACAATCAAACCATAGGTCATAGGTAGAGCCAGTGTACCACTTTAGGCTTAAAACCTCAAGATTCCCCGAAGGCTCTCCTGCATGCATATAGTGCAACATATGCCTTATTGATTCGATTGTCAATGTTAGCTTTTCAGTTTAATTTGGAATCCAATATTACCCCGTGATATTTTGCAGTTACTGGAGGTATCAGCTCGACACCATTCATACGAGGGTAGTTGTATTCTGGTATTGATCAGCTCCTCGTGAATAGCACTAACTCGGTTTTCGCCGGATTCACTTCCAGACCCCTGCCCTTGACCCTGTTATTCACTAATTTTAATGCATAATTGAGTCGCTCGCTGAGTACCGGGAGGAACTTTCCGGATACCAAGATGGCAACATCGTCGGCATAGGTCGCTACCTTGAAACTATTCCTTTCAAGTATGTATAACATCTCGTCCACTACTAGAAGCCATAGGAGTGGTGAAAGGACCCCGCCTTGTGGGTTTCCCCGCTTGATTCGCTTTCTTCCTCTTATATCCCCTAGTGTGGAGTTGATTATGCGGGCACTAAGCATTAGTTCAATCCACCTGCATATACCCAAGTGTATTTGGGCCCTGTGCAGACTATCTACTACAGCTTCGGTAGTTACATTATTGAAAGCCCCTTCGATGTCAAGAAATGCCGGACAGTATGTTCCTGTCTCTTCACAGCGAGGAAAGTAACATTTTAGGAGAGCTTCAAGCGTATTCTCGTAAGAGTCTGTCCAGTTGCCATCGCAGTTCTTAATAGAAGACACTTGTGATGGAGCTTTGGTAAGAATCTTCCTCAATCGAGCCGCCTCTGTGGTGCATTCAATGGAGTCACAAAAGCTTCTTCAGGAATTTTTCTTAGCGAATCTTATTTCCTTTTTGAGTCTTCCTTATGTATTGATCACTCAATATCTTCCTCTTTAGCGAGGTTTCAGCTATGTCTTTAGGTGCGCAGACACTCTGCTATTTTCGAATTCCACCAGGGTGGATAATTTCTTCCGCTAGCGCGTCTGGTAAGATCATTTACCACCTTACTGCCATTTGTTAGAAATGAAAAAAATTGGGCTCTGTTTTCACGAGAAGTTTATTTGAAAGTGTAGAATTGATGACAGTTGAAAAACTGATATCGGTTAAATGACCACCTCTTGAGGAGATGCACATTTGTGTTCGTTTTACGGCATTTTGAATTTTTGCTCGCAAAACGTCTGCAACCAGACGTGGTGATTTCTTCTTCAATGTTGGCTTTCAAAACTTGCAAGGTTTGTGGTTTATTGTGGTAAACGCGAAAGCCCCAAAGAAGGAAGTCTGGTGGCCAATTCAAATCGACAAAACGGGAGATCATACGGCCCGGAAATTGGTGCTTCAAAATCTCCATCGATGCACGAGCTGTGTGAGCGGTTGCTCCGTCCTGCTGAAACCAATAAAGAACGGGACTCAATTCAGCAACTTGAGGAAAAAAAAAAAAAAATCGTTTAACATCTGTCTGCAGCGCTCACCAGTTACGGTTACGGTGGTGCCATCAGCGTCCTCAGTAAAAAATAAGGGCCAATCAATTTTTCACTGCAAATGTTGCACCAAACAGTCAGTTGTTGAGGGGATGCAATGGCTCTTCGTGCATTTCATGTGGATTATCCGTGCCCCGCCCAAACGCAAATTTTGTTTATTCACATAAACACTTAAGTGGAAATGGGATTCGTCGCTCATATGATTGTCATCCTCTTCTTGCTTGCACAGAGCATGGGAGTAAGTTAATCTCACTTGACGGTCAGCAGGCAGCAATTGGTAAACGGTCTTTCACAAAAATTCGACGCAACGAACGTCTGCTGATGCCAAATTGTGTGCATCATTGTTTCGTCGATGTTTGTGGATTCTCTCGGATGTCCTCGGCCACAGCAGTGATATTCTCGGCCGATCGAGCAATATGGGGCCGGCGACTTTTTGCGACATTTCTAGTGGACCCAGTTTGCACGAGACGCTCAGCCAAATGCTTAATTATTCGCGATCATGGTGGAGGACGATGAGGAAAACGACGATGAAATTCACGTTGCGTTAAAATAAAAGACCGGAAATTGGTCAAATAAGCAGTAACAATAATTCCGCGTTCTTCAAGTTTGTATCGCTACATTGCTTATTGTCAGCTAATTCTCTATCTGTCTACAACATATAGTAAATGCACAATGACGTTTGATGCCATTTGCAAAAATTATGCTAACATTGGACCGGCGATTAAATATCGGATGCCAGCAACAGGCATAGATATCTTTAGCTGGGTAGCCGTGGTGTAGTGCTAACATCATCGCTTGTCACGCTGTAGGTTCACGGTTCAAATCCTGATGTCAAGAGTCATCTATTTGTTTCACATGAAAGAAATTGAAAAGCCGATCATTTGCGAAGTTTATGTCAACTCTTCTGCTAAGGCAGAACACTGGCAGTGATGAAGACATGACCTTGGTGAAGACATTAGGAGGACTGAAAAAATACTGTGAATCATAAACAACGAAAATAACAACAAATCAAAAATGCTTCCCAGTTATCTGGACGCCACCCTTGGAGTTGGTTGCGCTCTTGAATAGTTGAAGATTAAAATCTGCTGGAAATACAACTGGAGATTGGATGATAGTGCGGTGTTATCAGTTAAGCAAACTGCTCGTCTCTATATGCTGTCGAATAGGTGAAGAGAATGTTTGAAGGCCGAGCTTCATACTTGTCAACAATACTCAAGCTTGGTCTAACTTGTGCTTTGTACAAGAGAATGAACTATTTCGCTGTGAAGTATCTCTTTGCTCTAAATAGATAGTTCAACTTCATATATGTACCTTTTGGTTAAGTAGGTAGGTAAAGGCGGCGGTTCACAATTGAGACGTGAGATATACTAAACCCAGCATATCGAGTTCAGGTAGAGGATGTGGTCTGCAATCCTTTTGTCAGCTATCTCTCTCAGGTATTCTGGTTCTCACCAGGGCCGGACATCTGCGAAGAAGAAGAAATTCTTTCACGTTAGTATCACTGCAGCTACGGCAGAAGGTGATATATTGGATGTCAAGTTTGAATGGCCTATACTTATGGCTACAATTCTAGTAATATCTGGTTTTGATCTGCCTAGTAGTTCATTTGATTTAGGTTTGTTATAGCTGGGCCATGTGTTTCTTGATATAGCGCCCGAAAGACCCTCAGCTTTTTCATCACCACCTAGAACGGTACACCTAGGGATGGCTTAAAGAGATGCTACAACCTCGAGGACGATCTCTAAAGAAATGGGGAGAGAGCTATACGAAGGGGAAAAAACTGAAGAGAAACTCTGACTATCAAGTACCGACGCTTGTCGAACTCTGCCCAAAATTTTATTCATTTGAGTGCCTTCGTCGGTGTCATAAGTGCTTTCTAGGCGCTTTCTGATTCTGACTGAAATATTCGGTCACAACCCCGCGATGAAGGATGTGTCTCTAACTGCCTTCAATGCTTTAAAACTTTGCCCATCGCAGATATCAAACAGGGGACGAAGAATCACCCGGGGGCAATTCAAGTCTCTTCTTCGTCAGTCGTTCCAAAAACAATGCTTCCATTAAACACGAATTATAAGTATCCAAAATCATATCGTTTTTCGCTTCATATGCGGTTCTGAGTACTTTCTTGTCTTCAAATCGCTGCGAGAGACTAAGTTTCTTGTGTGAGTTCATAGTTAGGTATGACTTCCCCCTTTTAGGGAAGTAAACCCTTGATAGTTTTGAATATTTGTTTAGGACATGTAGGCTATGGTATTCTGAGACAACGCAACTAGCTGTATGAACTTCTATGAATTTCATAGCTCAGCTCGCTCGCTTTTTACGCTTCTCCCTTGTATTATTGTTAAAGAACCTTCTTGCATGATTGTTGCAACTATGCAACCTTTTTCTATGCATAGATACAGATGCATTACAGATTGCAACGACGTGACTTAAATATGGGTTGAATTATCTAATGCTACGCCTGACTTCCGGTGTCTTATTTTAAATATGTCACCCTGTAAATTAGCAGCCATAAAAATATTATGCGCCTGTTAAGTAAAAACAAATTCAAAACAAGAGACCACTGGATAGGTGGCTACATCGTAAAGTATTGATTTGCAATCCATAACTTTAATTTAATGTCCCTCTACCAACCTGGCATAAAAACTAACAGCTTCCACTTTGCGGTCCTAATATTTACATACTCACTTCTCTCATCTGACTGACTAATCCTACAAATTAACTTGTCACATAACTTTCGCCCGCAATATTAATAATCCCGTCTTTGTATCAGTGATTCCTGGAAATACCTACCCACAAATTTGCACCTTTCTTTACTGTTTTTCTTTAACCGTAAAATTTACGAGAATGTATAAAATCTCATTATCAATCAAATAACAATCAGATGACAGGTCGCATACATTTTACCCGACATCGACCGCAAAACTCATTGACGCTTCGCTCTCAACGGTTGGGTGATAATTTTTCACCAAGATACACACATAAAGCGAACACAAGAAACCGCAAAAAAAGCAATCAAAGTCCGGGCTTTAAAATTATGACATCATCGTCGACATCTTCAGAGAAACACTTACAATAAGCTGCCTGCATCCAGTGGCTGTGCTCTAAATCCTTCAGAATCGCTTAAAGGAGGACAAAACCCTCGCCGACGTTTAACAAAAAAAAAACAAAAGTGTGTGCATAAACAGACAGCCCATGTCATCACTTTCATACCGAGGCTACATCGTTGTGTCTTACCTCCAGGTCTCTCTCTGTTATGGGCATACCGCCACAAAAGAAACCAGAATTTTACTAGTAAAGGTGGAATCACAAACCACCTCTCCACCGGAAAGGGTACAAAGGATTTGGTTTTCATGGCTCTGCGTGCGCGCGTTTGCGTTCTTTGGATGGTATGTTACGGCTGCGCATTGCGCCAGAAGCCAAACCTCTTCTCTTTCAGTTTGTTTGCAATGTGTTGTCGTCGTGTCGTCGATTTTGTTGACTCTACTACTTTTGTGTAGATTTTGTGTACCTTATGCCATAGGGCTAGCGACGAAGGCACTACCACTTTACAAGTACGGATAATTGCTAAGATTGAAAAAAAATTTCATCGCACGGGTGTATAGTGCACGCATACCTCATATCATCCGGCAGGTGCGCTGGTTTTTAGAACTTACCGTGGCCGGTTTTAACCGCGGTATGTGTGTGCATTTGCATGCACTTGAGAAGGATTTTCCCTTCGCTACGAGCACACAGTGCGGCCACCATCGCCGTGTTTGTTGTACGAATGTTTATGGTATTTTACGTGAGGAATAGCCGGAGGGGGCGCAGATACACTGCTGTGAATATCTAAGGTGGCTATAAAGCTGGTGCTGAATTAGCTTGATTATTGGGTGCATGCAATATTTTAAGTGGCTTTGTGGTGGCTGCCATTCGGCATATTTCTGCATTTTTCTCTTTGAGTGCATAGCAACGTGTAACTGGCTTTTGTTTGCAAGAGGCAAGAAGGATTATGGTTTTATTGTAGGGTTAAGCGAGCAGGTTTTACGGGCCAAAGCAATGAAAAAATTATAGTGTGTGTGCCTGCCGAATGATATGTAGGTACAACAATCGAAATCGTTTTTTGTTCGCTTTCGATCTGCGGTTTTATCACTAAAAGCCGCTTAGCACAGCATTCGGTGAAACGGTGAAAGGAGATTATTAAGCCATAAAATGGAGATAAATCGTGTTTGGGAGGAAAAGTGTTTTAGCCTTGAATGTTTTGGATTTTTCTTGTAGAAATCGATTTCCAATCGAATTGCTCTAGTGGGTGAAGTTTTGTTTGCTGATAGGAAAGAAAAGATTCTGTTACGTACTGTTTTTCATCACCGATCCATTTGAAGTAAAATAGCAACAACTACGAAAGTTACAAAGGCAGGTATAGATATTCCTCCTGTATCTGCTATATTTGAGCCATCAAGACCAGTTGTGGATGAACTGATTGGACACTATCAGTGCGGTTTAAAACCTAGGCTAAGATCGGTGTAATGTCATATGAGATACTCGTAGATATACACGTATCTTTTAGCGATGTATCTTCTACAAGGTACTTATATGGATAACTATGGTTTCGCTCTTTTAAACTCTCGTCATACCAGTCTATATGCATGATATAGTATAGATAGCGAGTACTGCCTTCACTTAGGTTTTCCAATTTAGGCTCGAAGTGGTTTACCTTCCTCAGTTTCTTCCTCTTCGTATAGCTTCTCCCCATTTCTTTAGAGATCGTCTTCAACGTTGTAGCACAATTCTCAGCCACCACACGTCCATTGCTGGGTGTGGAATACTAGGTGGTGATGAAAAAGATGAGGGCCTTTCGGGCTTTAGCCCCAACATGTCCAGAGATACTACTAGTCTAGATAATGCCTTCAGAGCACAAGATGATAAAATCGTCGAGGTACGAGTATGTTAGCAGTGTGTGGTATCATCGCCGGAATGCTTTCAATCGAAATGTAACGTTTATACAATGTGAAGCAAAAGTCTTCACTCGATTTCCTAAGGCAGTAACTTTGTTTATAAATAAAAGAATTAATTCGGTTCACTGATTATGTTTATTTAGACGTTTAGCCGCCCGAATTGATGTACATTCGGACTCCTTCCACAGCATTTTCTATGACTTTTCTCAAAATTTCTGGCGATAAATTGACCACTTCTTGTCGGATGTTCTCCTTTAGAGCCGCGAAGGTCTGCTGTGACTTGTTTGTATAGACCAGCGACTTAAAAAAAATACCAAAGAATGAAGACGGGAACGGTCAAATCGGGCGATCTTGCGGGCCAGTGCACATGGCCAAAGCGATGGATTAAGCGGCCGGGAGGAGGGAGGAGGGCTTGGTTGTTATTTACGCGTTATTGGTGGGGTGCAGGTGTACGTATACATTTTCAAGTCTTTCACTAAAATTCGCTGTAAATACCATCGGGCATTAGCCTAATTGCGTGGCCCGTTGTCTGGGTGATGTTTGAGCGTCTCCTTGGACATCTGCAGCCACAGCAGCGATATTATCGACTGAACACCTGCTGCTGTCCCATGTTGAGTCAGTCTCCTGGAGGTGAGTGGCTATACTATATGCTGCAGTGTTTGCATAGTTGGTGTCACACGATCAGAGAATCGACGACGAAATTCACGTTGAGCCAAAACCAGCGATCGATTATTTGTCAAAAACATTGACACATTCATTCCACGTTCTTGAAAAGAATAATAATCCATGGTTGGTCTAAGTGGACTCTGCTTCTGTTTGCTTCACTAATGTCAAAGTCGCGATGACATAAGATGCTATTTGCAAAAATGATAGCATCTTGAGCATGAGGGTGATGACTTTTGCGCCACACCTTGTATAATGGAAATATGCAGACAACTCAAGCCTGCTACGAGGAAGAGCGAATGGAAAGATTACACCAGCTACTAACCGGGTACGAATCCTTCTGTGAGTAGCGGTTCAAGCCCCAGTTGCAACCAGGAGTCACAAAACATGTGTTCATCGACCGTTCATGTTTTTTTTTTTTTTTTTCAAAGAAAAGTGTAAAACTCTGGAGAAAATAGGGCAAATACTAAATGTTGATCTCTTTTTCTTTCGATTCTCTGAGATTTCCCCCGCTTCGTTACAAAGTTTGCAAGACTTAAGCTAAGTCGATCATGTCCGTCCGTCTGTCCGTATGTCAACACTTCTTGGACTTTAATTTCTGAGCTAGGAAGATGAAATTTGGTAGAAAACCTTTTAAGGACCCGAAGCAGTACAAGCCTAAACAAATTCAAAACTCTCCCACAGACACGCCCACTTTTCCAAAAATTTAATTTGTAATCTTTTTAATAGAAACTGGAAAATATTGCTTTAATAAAATATGTATGTAGATGTTTACATTTTCTATAATTCTTCCATTCGTATACAATGACACGCCCGCTTTTTGGGGGCGTTGTTAGTCATACACATTTTTTTTTATATGGTTGTATGTATGCAGGTTGTAGGTTGTGTATGTTGGGCTTGATTGCTAATTGCCGGAGTTAGTAGACTCTTCATTTCTAGATGCTTGTTCTACCAGGCGTAGTTGCATTATGCCTATAATAACTTCACTTGTCGTTAGCATGAAAGTTATAATCCCTCTTGGTGTCACCTCTGCACATATTTCCCTTTCTAGGGTGTTTCCGGCCGTAGTGTATCTTCGACATTCCATCAGAACATGTTCCGCGTTCTAGGTTTTTGCCATCACAGTGTGGGCAGTATGGCCATCTACTTGCTTACATTTGCAGAGGTACTCCCGGAAGCATCCATGCCCCGACAGGAATTGTGTCAGGTAATAGTTCACCTCTCCATGTCCTCTGCTAGTCCACTCCTCTATGTTGGATATTAGTGTGTATTTCCATCTTCCCTTGGTTGTAGTGTTCCATCTGCATTGCTACTCGACCTGTAAGGCCTCGCTGGTAGTTCTCCTCTTTTCTGGTTCAATCTTGCGTTATACCGCTGTGTTTTTGGCTTCCAGGTCGATGACATTCTGCCTGATGACATTCTGCCTGACGCTTATGGCTTCCGCTGGCACGATTCTAAAAGCGCAGGATACTCTTGGCGATGCAATTCTGTGCACCGAGTTCATGCGTCTCATGTAAGAATTTACATCCGTCGCTGGTGCCTATATAGGAGACCCATGCATAAGTATCGACTTGCTCATCGTTGCTAGTAATTTTCTAATTAATTGGTTGGGTCCTCCAATATTTGGCATTAATCTGCATAATGCGGCTACTACCCGGTAGGCTTTCTCACCAGCGTACATCATGTGCTCTATAGAGTGTTCTACTCTTCTAGTGCTGCTTATTAATACTGCGTCTGCCTTGTCGTCCGATAGTTCCAGGTCTTTCAGACACTTGTTCCAGCGTTTTTGTTACAACGGCTACAGTAATATCGTCAGCATAGCCGATGATGTCTACTTTACTCGGGTTGAGTATTCTCAGGATCCCGTTATACATTATGTTCCATAGGACTGGGGCAATCGCGAAAGATGGTACTGTGGTTTTTAGTGTTTTCTAAGGCTCGAACATTGAATTCTCAAATCTCGCGTGTCTATGGCTTGTAGTTTGACTAAAACATTTCACTAACTAATCGTATAAAGGAACGTTCCCAAATTATTTGCCCCCCCCCCATGCTGTGCCCGACGTCTTTCTTCTTAATGCGCTTTATTCGATTTTTTTTTGTTTACTTGTTCCGCTGCGCTGGAAGGTCTGGCTCCGATGACAATTAGTACAACAATTCCATACAGTCATACGCTTTTCGTGCCTAATGTAACAACTAAGTCATCCTGTCATCGATCTTGTCCGATGCCACGACGGTGTTCAGTTTCCGCTGGTTTCGTTGCATGTGAGGAATATTCTTTACCATGTACCAGTCATTTGGTAGAACCTTGAAGACGACGTATGGGTCTTGATATCGTGGTTCCAGTTTCAGAGACTCGCCTGTGTAGTAGTCCGATGAACTACAAGTCGAACTACAGTTGTTGCCAGTATTGTAGTTGTTTGTCACAGCTGTAGCTGAAGACATCGAGTCCTCGTCGATTGGAGTAATGTGTGTTTGCCCCAGATCCAAGGCCAAATTGAAAAGACTGCTCGTTAGGAAAGGATTGGATAGTGCAGCACCAAGCCCGCCAACTAAGTTCGTCAGAGTAGTCAAGGTTTAGGCTATTCAAGTTACCACCTGAGCCCAACAAATTACCACCACCTGAGGGCTTATTTACGGGAGCTTGGTTAACAGGTGCCAGAGTTGAATGGCATTTGTTGCTGCTGACTCGGTTGTCGGTTGACAATGCTTGGCAAATTGCGTGCCACATCCTTTAGTGATTCACCATTTGGACCGAGTCTAATTCCAACTCCACCCAAACCTTCTGGCAGTTTTACACCTTTGCTCTTGTCTGGAATACTATCAAAGCGCACAGTCATCCGACGATCGTAAAGCGTTTGGCGATCAATCATCGAGATGGCTTGTACAGCTTCGATCGTACTCAATGACAGCAAATCCACGACTGTTAACCTCTTTGTCCACAGTCAAGTCGACGTTGAAGACCTGCTTGAATTCCTTCCAATCAGATGGATCTCTATCGTATAATGCGCCCATACTGGTCACTATTGTCGCCATAATCCTCCTTGACTACCAATTTTCCACCGTTGGTCGCGTAACGATTAAGTTTCTCGAGTGACTTCTCCATGTTGTCCGTGTCTTTGAACTCGACGATACCACAACCGCGAGCCTTGCCATTCTCATCGTGGAACAACTCCACGTACTCCACATTGCCAACAAAGCGACAGAAGAGATCTATTAAATTCTGCCAACGATAGTCGTAGGGGACGTTGGAAATGTAAAAGTAATAATTGCATCGATCACGCCGCAGGCTTATACGCTTTGCGTGTCTAATGTAACATTATTGTGATATCCCTCCAAAAAAGACTTTAGTATACTCTTACTCAAAGTGAATTTCTTATTTGACTTACTTTGGAAACCTTGTGGCATTGTTCTCGAAGGGTCAGCCCTCTACTGATACAGAAAACTAGTATTTGGCGATGAGTTCGTTCACTAAACTAAGCAAGTTTACCTAGAAAAAATCCTAAACTCCATAACTGAAAACTCTTGAAGTGAGCAAATACTCTTAACCTCTTAAGGAGACCATGGTATTATCATTTTGCCAAAGTTCGAAAAGACTGTGGCCAATTTCTCCGCAAGATCCTGGTCACAGAGTAAACCCATCTAATCAGTTACCCCCTCTTTCATTACCTCTTAAAATTTATCTACCAATCAATTATTTTTAATGCAAATTTACCTGAGCATTTATCTGAAGTAAGACACTTCCAAGCCACTGATGCATGTTGCGTAAATAGATACTGCACAATTCAACTGCTACACCATAACGAATTCCATTCGATACCAAACTAACATTCCAGTGCACAACAAGAATAAACCACTTTACATTAATCTCCTGAAACCGCACCTGTGCCCACGTCATATCAAACCAGAAACGTATCTCTATATGGTTGCTGCTGGTCTTGCAGCAGCACTGTCTGCAATCGCTACAGCGGAACTAATAAATTCCTTTCAATTAAATTGTATTCTACCAGTCAACCCTGGCCAGAGCCGATCCCGCAGGCATAATAATGTTATTACCCCCGCGAGCCTAGCACATGACAGTTTTGATTAGTTGTACCTGTCACGCGCAGTCGTAGCGCAGCATACTTCCCCCATGTTGTGTTTAGGGCGCCGGACGACGGTCACACAAGCGGACACACCTATGTCTCTATGCACCCATTCATCCACATTTAGATGGTTCATGTGTCGTGCTCCTATGAATCAGGTGAAATCGGGATGGGGATAATGTCTGTAGGTATATAAGTCATTCAAATGTCGAATTAGCATAAAATGTCAAAACAACACGATTCAACAATTTAATTGTCAATGTAAGCAAATCCGGCCTACTATGTTTCCTGTTCCCTGTCAAACTGACCAGTTCCTATGTTTAACGAAAAAGATGACTCAACGGAATTGAGTGGGTCCAAGGCGGCTAATTAACGCAACTTAACCAGTCTTCGACTTACGAACGACAGATACCAAATTATCTGCCAAAGATTTGCACACCGGTTGAGTGCCTAATGGACTTTCGAGTCATTCTTATCTTGGCCCTCGAAATTCCTTCGTCTGTCCATTTCGCAAATTGGCAGCCAAAGATGGGAAGAAAAAGGAATGCCCAACGTTAACGACAAAATTGATTAAACGCAAATGATCGCCAGGGCACCTTTGCGTGTGATCAATCCATCAATGTCAGTCTGATTCGGTTCTTAGCCACAGAGGGCTTTGCGAATGACGCTTGACCACCGCCAACGCGAAAGTTGACATTTTTTTGTTCATACATATGTGTTTTGGGTCACCGTAAATTTGACATCAATTGGTAGGGGGGGGTACCTTTCGATGTTGTGTCACCATTAATTGGGGGCTCGGTGTTGGCTTTGTTCATTCTACGAAGTTCGTGTCGGATGGGTTACGTTACACACGACAACGATGCGCAAAGAGTTTCTTTATCGGGTACATTCCTCTTCCAGGAATCGGAAGACCCTATCATCGTTTCTGTCGTCGTCGTCGTCGAAGAAGAACAATAAATGCGTAATCCACTCTTGGAATTCTAATTAGCAAAACCCAAAGCCGATAATGAACGTGAACATCGATGACTTTTGTTCTTCTGTAATCGAGTATCCAAGTGCCGAGTCAATCGATTGACGCGTCACCCTTTGATGTGTGCTTGTGTGGTGGAGTCACGCAAAGTTATTGTGGCATTTTGTATTTCGATATTTCCTGGGAAATTTTCGATACGGTTGTTTTTTTTTTTTTTTTTGGAGGGATTTCAATAATTTATTAGAAATAATTACATGAAATCGGATATAGTACGACAGCAGGAAGGGTAACATTTGGTAGTATTATTAGCTGGATAATCGTGGTAATTCATGTTGGGTAAACAAAAAGTTAATTATCATAATTTCTAGGAAATTCAAACAAAGGCTAAACAGTATTTAGGGGAATTATGATTTTATATGGTCTTTGTTGACATTTAATGAATTTTTATGCAAAGGGATAGAAAAATAAAATTGCCATACGAAAAGGCTTTCAAATTGAAAATGATGCGTCAGTATCGGAAGTTATTTAGCCGGATTAAAAGAGTATTATCTCTGAAAAGCTGTTGAAAAATGTTAGTTTTAATTAATATCCATTCAGATTATCTACTCGTACTGTAGTAGGGTCCATCGTGTGTTTTATTATGAGTTTTTTTTTTTCAATATGGCAACACTCAGACAATTAATCTGACAGCTGACACCATTTTCTTTTTTTATTGTTTGACAAATCATCATGCAAAGACTTGCGTCCGAACAGCGTTTACAAATTGTGGAAATTTATTTCAAAAAGCTTACTTACTCAGCTTACTTAACGGGCCTGTGAAGGGTCCCTGTTTGAGACACGGCACCCTTCCAACCTCTTCGATCTTGGGCGCTCTAGCATCCGCAATCGCTTGGTCCATAAATCGGAGGCTCGGTCTTCCCTGTCTTCGCGAACCTGGGGGCTGGTATTCGAAGATCCTCTTAGCTGGAGCATTATTGTCCATTTGCTCGATGTGGCCGAGCCAGTGTAGTCGACGTGCTTTAACTTTTCGGACTACATCCACATCTGGATACAGCTCATAGAGTTCGTGGTTGGATCTTCTTCTCCTCGCATATGGGACCGAATATTCAACGAAGAATTTTTCTCTCGAAAGCATTCAAAATTTACTTTGTTTCCTGCTTATCGTCCAGCACTCGGCAACATAGAGCAGGATCAAAGTTTTGGAGAGCACGCATTTCGTCTTTCGAGTTAGGAGTTTTGAACCCAGTTGATCCCCCAAACGGAAGTAGGAGAGGTTTCCTTGAGTTAGTCTTCGTCGAAATTCCACTAACGTGTCGTTCGTGGGGTTGATGTTTACTCCGAGGTAGGTAAACTCCTTAACCACTTCGAAGTTACTGCTGTCAACAGTGATGTTTTCTCCTAGCTAATGCAGAGATGATGCTTTGTTTATTAACAAAATATAATTGGTTTTGTCTCCGCTTACTTCAAGGCTAGCTCGTTTCGCCTGCCCTTCAATTACCGTAAAAGCCTCTATGACGGCACGCTTGGAGCGACCGATGATGTCGATGTTATCTGTGTATCCCAGCAGCTGGACGAATTTGTTGAAGATAGTACCTTCCGTGTTGACGCCTGTCCTGTGTACTATCTGTTCCAGCACTAGATTGAAGGAATCACATTATAGCGGATCTCCTTGCCGAAATCCGGTACACGTTTGGAATAGTTCGGAAGTACTGTTTCCAAACTGCCCATTGCATCATGTGTTTTCCAGCGTAAGGTGACACAGCTGGATTAGTTTGGGCTGGATCCCAAATTCGGTCATCGCCATATAGAGCTCATGACGATGGATGCTATCATATGCGGCATTGAAGCCGATGAAAAGATGAGAAAGAAGAGACATTAAACTTTTATAGGTTAAATTTACATGAACAGATTTGGTTTCGTTGAGCGCGATTCGCCAAGTCTATTTCCATTCATTTACCCTATTTAATGCTTCTTGCAACTTGTTAGTGGTTTCTTCTAAAGCTAAAAGCCCTTGGATTCCAACCTCAGTTCATCTCATGGATCAAATCATATCTAATGGACCGCCAATACAAAGTTCGTTTTAGATCTTCAGTATCGGACCCTATCATGGGAATCGCGAGGGTCCCCAAAGGCAGCCATCTTGGGACATTGATCCCCATCCTTACAATAAATGATGCCGAACGTATCATCCGGAGATTCCTGATTCCCGCCCTCTGCAGGATGATCTTAATAGTTTTTCCATACCAATTTCTTAGAGCTTAATGTCAATAAATGTCCTACTCCCGTGTTGTGAGACGTCTCACACCACCTCCTAGGGTCTACATCATTCGTGACGAGTCTGTGCCCTTAGTCACTTCAGCATGCTATTTGAGTGTCATCTGCAATAGTGAACTTAACTTTCGACAATGACATAAGTACAGCCAACTTAGCACTTGGCTTTGTGAAACGCTGGTCGGAGTAATTATCTATCCCTTACGTAAAACATCGCATCTTACATTCATTAGACGAGTATGTCAGCCAAGTCCATTAGAATCGAAGCTGTGCAGCGCAGGTTCATCCATGGCTCTTGATCCAGTGCTATGCCCATAGTTTTGATTGGTAAACATTCTAATTATTGCGGCTGATGCCTGTTACTGTTTGGTTAAGGTCCTCACCTTTGGAAACCGCACATCAGGAGTGTCTGCGAGAAGCTAGGTCAGACCCTGCATTGGGCTGATAGCGCCAAAATATTATTATTATTATTGAGGTCCTCATCAGAGAGCAAAGACTCTGGAGAGATGGACATACTCTCATCTGCAATCCCGGGCATTCTATTCGGCAGTAGAAGCTGGTTCTTCAACCTCGGGCAGAACTTGTTGCTCCACTTCTGGCTGTATCCCCTGGGAGATTGGATTCGAGTTGGTATCTTGCCCTGCACTCTTCTCCGATCTCTTGAGTCCACTCGCTGCCACTCTGCCAAACCTGTACCTCAGAGAACAGTTTTGAGCCTTAATGCTATCAGCTGACTCCTGATCGATTCCGAGAGCCAATACTTGCCCGGTCCCCTGTTTACGAGCATACAGAACTTTCCATACCTTGATGTTCAGGCCATCATTTTGCACTTCCAGAAGTGCCAAAGAGGCGTAAGAAATGGAATCCTCCGCATACAGCAGTGTCCTGGTCTTTGCTGCATTCAATGGTGGATCTGCAGTGAGTTGAAAAATCCAGCATAGCTTCGGTGAAAGAGCGGTAAAGCTATTGATACGTTTTTTGGCACACAGATGGCAAAGAGTTGTTTTTAAAGAGACTGCTTTGCACTAAAACCTCTTACACAAGGTGCACCCTAGGGTTCAGTTTTAAGACCAATTTTTTTCTGTATTTTTATTATATCGGTCATTCACATCTAGTAGATATCACGGGCTACTTTTGAACCCAGCAAAGTCGCAAGTGATACCTATCTTCGAACAGGTCTGTACATCTAGACTTCGTTCCTGATATATGGATATCAATCACCAAATTAGAACTAGTAGAATCGGCCATGTTACGACCACGTCAATCGCGTGATGTATGCTTCGAATCTTTTCTGGTTGTGGAATCCCCGAAATTTCTTAGCTTGCCACAGACCTGGAGTGTTAATCTAGCTTCTAGCTCTCCCTTGATTTTCCATCTTTTTGAATACTTCGCGTATTGTATGATTGCCTATTCCGCAGAATGGTTTAGGTCCAATAAAGGATCCTGCTGCTCTTTGTCTTTGCCAAGGAGTCTGCTTCTTCGTTACCCTCTATTCCGACATGGTCGGGTAACCAATAGAGGGTTACCTTATTATTACTATCCAATTCATTAAGTTTGTATAGGCATTTCCACATTTTGATTTAATGACATGGGAGTGAGGTGCCTTGATAGCTGCTTGACTGTCTGATAATATTGCTATGTCGCAGTTATTGTATCCATAGCATATATTTCGGATTCAACGATGCTGGTACTTTAGCTTATAGGTTCTGAATGGCCCAAATATACCTGCCCCTGTTTCTTCTTCACTATTATGCGGTTACTCAGTCCGTATATTATGGGGACGTCTCTGCAATCCTTCTTATTTCTTTACTTGGTACAGAATTTTTTTATCAAAGTTAAATTTCCTGATACTATCATCCCTAAGCATTGTTAGAAGGGGAAGTTTCTTGAGAAGTACATGGTGTTCTCTCGAACTGATGCATTTCTCCCTCCCAGTACGCTTTGTGTTTTGCTCAACTACAATGTTAAGCGGAGTTAGCTCCAGAAATACTTCCATAGCTGCAGTTGGTCAGTGTCTCCCTCGTTGAGGCTAGGCTAGTTCGTTTTGCCCGGGCTAAATTCCCTGGACCTGCTGGTCTCCTATATATCATGAGAGCAAGGGTGGCTTTTTTGATAACTCCTCTATGCTTTACCTTACTTATGTAGCCTTTTAAATGAAAATGAGCTTCACCTCTTCTGAGGCTTTATTTGCTCTGGCTACATGCAAAAAACGTTGTTCTGCCCCGCACCCCTTGAGCAAAATTCTGCTTACGCTCATGACTTCATCTAGAATTCAGTTCTTTAAGAAAAAACCAACATTTTGTCAAAATAGCTATACGTTTTCGTCAAGAACCCTGAGAGTATAACCTGATTGAAGTTGCTTATCTGAAGTTAAATCAAAGTCTAGTCCCCCACCTAATGCTGTGTCTTAGACCACAATGTAACTCCCTTCTTCCGCTAAAAACCGACCTCATGCTGTACAACATAATGCATCTAGATTTCAATCAAGATATGACATTCGATTGGAGGAAATATGTTTGGACAGCCCTCATAATGCTGCAATCGATTGGAATCATATCTAGCTACAATCGAACAGCCAAACACGACAGACATGAAACAATACCCCTCCAAGGATGCTGGTTGGGATTGAATTCAAGGTGCACCCAGGATCGAAACACAGCACCAAGGACTCACCGATCGTTTGTTCGAAATTATTATTATTATTGGCTTTGCTCTGTGCAGCTGTCGATGTCGTTTATAACAAATGTTCGTTTGCCCTGCTTCGGTCCATGATCATCATCGCCCTGCAGGCGTAACTCATACGAGTACCTATACATTTTTTCTATCCTTGATATCATTATGATGTCGAGTTTCTCTGAATAGGGTTTTTATTGAGTCATAAAGTGCAAGTGTGACAATAGAAACAGTAGAGACACATTGAAATCGAGAAAAAGGGTCCTGCTTTGACTGAGGGTTAAAGGATTTCAAATTACACATGCATTCATCGTCGTCCCGTGTTGTCGATCTTAAAAGCGGTTTTTCCAATCGGCAATTATCACCCTGGCTTGCGGATAAAAGAGGGGACACACACTCGCTCGTCGGGTGTCAATGACAATATTCAAGATGATTTGTTGTTCAACTGTTTGCTGTTTTTCCTTTTTCATAATTTTCCATGTTTCCATTCACCCCCTTTGGAAAGCAAAAAAAAAAACAACAAACTTTTGTTTTTTACGGTGTTGAGGAAAAAAAGATTTCCCTCCTTTGGTTTTGATTTCTCAATTTCTTGGTGCAACATTTTTCAGGATATCAGGGTTTAGTAGCGCCCCATCTGCGCCTATTTCCAGGGCTGATGGGTGTAATTGTTTTTTATTTCGTCACGGATTGGGTGAGACCATAAGCAAACACAATAGCCTGATGTGATGGATAAAAAAAAAAAACACGAGCCAACAATAGCAAGGATATTAAATTGCTATGACTTGGATGCTGTTGGATAACCAAGATTAATCATTGTGGTAAATGGACAACTGCAATAAACAGGATAGGGGTTTGTTGGTTTACTCGAGAAGTTATTTGATTTCAGGCTTTCGTTCCAGGAATTAATCACTGTGGGATATACGACAGGATTGGAGAAATGAGAACTAATCGCAGGAGGCAAATTTCTGTACTAAATAAACAGGGATAATAAATGATTCCATCGTTGAGCAGTAGGTCAAAATTCACTGAGAAATATGTCATTTCTGCTGTAAAATATGTATGTCAACAAATCAAGTACTCTCTGCCATCCGATTACCCTTCGTCACGATATGTGTAATCAATTGAAAGAGGTTACAATTTAATGATCTGCCTTAGGTTAGCTAAAGTCGATGCCCCTCACAACCAACGCCTTGCTCTATTCCTTGCCTAATATCCTCACCCAGCATCGCATACCATCTACATACCTTGAGAATCTCGTCAACTATATTCCAAAGCTATTGTCGGTCATCGGATTGTGTCATATGATGTTGGGACCAGCACTTCATTTTGTCCGATTTCATGCCGGTGTTCAGCTTCCGCTGGTTTCGCTGCTTGTGAGGTATATCCTCTACAAAGTACCGATCATTTGGCAGAACCTTAAAGACGACGTATGGGCATCGATATCGTATTCTCCACCAACGCGAGTTCTCTCGGTTGATACTGCGTTGGCGACTGGTGCTTCGAGTCGAATCTTGACTTCTAACGCCATCGCCCCATTTTATCGGCTCATATTGCACATCTGCTGTTCCAGCTCCAGTAGCATCTTGTCACCCGAAATACTTCTCGGTGTATAAGCAAATAAAAGCTCATGCGGGCCCATTGCACCACCCATTGTAGGTGACTGGCCCCAACGTATGCATACACCTGAGTGACGTCCAATTCCAATTACATCTCTTAACCTGGCAATTGACTGTGGGAGCCCTGACAGTGGTCTTAATCTACTGAATCCCTTTCTCGTTGCAAAATTGACTGAATATTCGCGAGCTAAGCGCAGTTCTTCGATCGGTGACAATAAGTAGTTGGCTCTGAGGACTCTTTTGCTGTTCGTGGTCTTCATGGCTCGTAAAATAGTGTATTTAGTGAAATTATCAAAGCAAGAACGTTCCTTCCCTACCCTTCATGAAGGACCCAATATGATCGAGGTGCACGGTGTCGAATGGGAGGGGAATGCCGTCAATATTGTGCAGTTTTCCTTTAGAATTTCCGCTTTTCTTCTTCGCGTATGCACACTCCACGCACGACTTGATATATAACTCTTGGGATACCCCAATGTTGTCCTAATTCTTTCAAGTGTCTTTTCATCAACAAGATGTCTCACGTTATCGTGGAACAGCTTAAGGATTCTTCACTTGGGGACTACCCACCCCTCCGCTTCATCTACCTTAAGGAAGAAACGGTACCCTCTAACGACGTAGTCCTTTTGAAGCTGTTTCTTTGCTGAGGTTGTCTTATCTGCCTTCAACGTGGAGATCATGTCACGTAGCCTCTGATCCTGCCACTGCATGGTGACCACCCAGTCCTCGTCTGATAGTATTAAGATGCAGATGCTTCTTCCGCTTGTCGCTCATCTTTCACTGGTTGCCGACTAAGGCATTGATGTGTGCGGCCCTCTAACCATGTTGGTGAACAGTTTCGTAGCCGAACTCCTGCAGTTTGGGCTACTCGGGGAAACAATTTTGCATTATTGCTGGTCGCAACTATGGCCTGACAGTCCATAACGAGCTTTAAATGCCTGAACAGCAAATATACTATAGCCAGAAATGTGTTCATTGAAAACCCAATCTCCAATGGAAGCCCTAACCGAGGACACTGGCAAACCCAACGTAGGTTCAGGTCCAGAGAAATTCACTTCCGAGCCTTGTATAGCAAGCTCGTCAGAGATCTCATTTGGGGCGGGGGTTCATCAAAGCGTCTAGAGCAGAGTCAGGCGTACTGGGGAAAGCTCCTAAGCAGCCGGGACAGATCGTTCTTTGGAGTTTGGCGAAAGCAGTAGTAACGTTACGTTAAATCTTATTCCACCAAATAACTGACGCATATGAGAGCATATGCCGTGTAGATCCAAAGGACTTCCCTTGGCGACAAGCCCCATATCTTGCGGAAAACACCTTTGCATTGCCAGAAGAATTTGTTATCTAAGATTACTCCTAAATATTTAGCTTCCTTGGAGAATTGGATTGTGACGCCTTCTAGCACTGACTGAGTCAGACCAGTCAATTTCCTCCTTCTCGTGAAGAGAACCACCACGGATTTGAGAGGATTAACTGAAAGCCCATTCCTAGCGCACTAATCGTCGATTGCGTCTAGAGCCATCTGCAACTTAGAGCAAACAGTCGCTAGGCACGATCCGACAGACAGAACGGCGACATCATCTGCATATGCTTGAGCGTAAAACTATTGAGTGTGTTGTATGTACCCTCAACCAGTCCTTCCATGCTTTTCAGCAGGAAGGACGTCGGACTAATAGGTCTGAAACTCTTGGCGACAGAGTTGTCATCTCTGCAGATTTTCGGTATGAAAGTTACTCTGAATGTTCGCTACAGGGTTGGTATATATGCCAGTGCCAAGCCAGCAGTGAAGATTCTCTTCAGAGTCGGCAGCAACTGACTATTACTTGTTTCAGCACAGCTAGGTATATTCCGTCAGTGCCAGGTGACTAGAAGCTATCAAAAGATGCGACAGCATATTTGATACCGTCATCCGTCGCCACGCCCAATGCGGTATACCAGCTGCGCCGAGTTGTTCGGGTCAGCCCGCTAACAGTTTCACTAGTTAAACTTGGTTGCGAGCCGATGGTGACCTGATTTCCTGGGAAGTGAATCTCCAACAGAAGTCTGAAAGTACCCGCTTTCGATTCAGTGAAAGCACCATCAGGTTTTCTGAGTAATTCCGGCTTGGTTTTCCATTCTTAAGAACTTTGACCAGCCTACTAGCTCCACCGAGAGTAGTCTCTCATATTCTCTTTGCTTTGATCGGTAAAGGTTCCAGTCTACATCGGAATTTGTCTTGAGTGACCTATTTAGAAGTTTTCTGGTTTCTTTCGGAGGAGGAACTGGTCTTCCACACGGGTTTTTTGTCAGCGGAGACGTAATTTCAATGCATCTGGTAATTGTGCTATTCAGGTCTTGAACCTTATTCCTCTTGCTCTCATTTTGTGTTTCTGGATAGCTTGCAGGGCATGCACCAATCGCATTTATAACTGGAAGCCAATGGTGACATAGGTGTTACGAGTCCCATTTAGCACCAGGATACTGAATTTCATGCCAACGTATAACCAAAGATCACACAGAAGTTGTCGTAGGTAGGTACAGAACTTGTGTATCCTCTTAATAGTGTTCCAAATGACTATTTCCCATTATTTTATCATTACAGTCAGACAATTTAATACCAATTAACACACACGCATTGAAAACCTTTACTTAGTTGCAATAAACTCTAGGACAAGACGCAACGGACTTGATCTACAAATCTCTGTGGAACAGCTCCTATTTTATCGTTCTCTTTAAACTCGAAAGTTAAACACACCCTCCACCAATTCATTTTCCGAAAGTTCACGTTCACTATGTGCGAAAATCCCCCAACAATTAACGCCCAACACAAACAAGGATCACATTCATTGTCCTTACTGTCACCATTCATAAGCAAACGTGTCCACTAGGAAACAAACTAGGGACTTTATATCCTTCTAGAATAATAAAAGAGAAAATAATTTGTCAAAGCACCACCCTGTGTCTCATTGGATTGAGTACTCTTTCAAGGATAGGTGTTAATCCTATTTCGCGTACATATGTTCTTCTACACAACACACGCAGATAATCCTATCACCATAAATAGCCATGGCAAAGGATCACACATGAAATTTATACCCAAACAAATCCAAAGACAACAAAAAAAAAAAAAACCATACCAAACCTTATTCAAGTCCAGGAATTGGTAACAAGATTATCCTTCGGGCAGGACTCAATAGAGAGAAGAAAAAAAAATTGCAATCCAAGGATAAAAGTGTTGCAAGAGAGACAAAATAAGAATTGTTATAGTCGCCTCCTGCTGCCGGTTTACTCCATAATAAATAGAGACACAAATAAGCGACCAAATGAAAAGGATATTGGCTTTTTCTATACACCAAGGATCAGGAGCAACAACAAAAAAAAAAAAAAAAAGTAAATAACGCAAAAACACAACAAACAAGCAAAGCATATCTCCCTCTGTTTTGGTATTATCCCGCAGGATTATGGATACCGAAAATTATGATGTAGACAGGATATTAAAATTTTCTTATATTTTTTCCTGCTCTAAGGATACTCGTATCTTTGGTGTTTCATTTTGGTGAGCGGGTCCTCTGATGAATAAACCGTGGAAATGACACGACTCAGTGTTGTTAATCCTACCAAAAATTCATTAGCCAAGGGCATGGATTATTAGTTTCAGTTAGAGGGACAGGCGGCAAACCATCTTACCGATGAATCTGTGTCAAGGATAACAGAGAAGGATACGTTTGAGAAAATTAATCCATCGAGGGATTGTTATGTTGTGTTGATGTTTGCAAATATTGATTTATTTTCTTACCGCTCAATCTCGCTTTTGTTTTTTTTTTTTTTTTTGTGTATGTCATGGCAAGACACGGAGATCCTAATGCAAAAGGACATATGTTTAATGAGAGCCAGAATGTTGTTTGACGTGGCATAAGAAAACATCGGGCGAATTCTGATTCTGACTGAATGTTCCCTCTTTCTTTCATGCAGGATGTGTATTGTGATGTTGAATTAAGCGCGCACCCCGATTTCGTCCTGCGAATTGATTGTATGCGGTGCCCTGCATTGTTGTCCAATGAGTGGAAGAGAATTTTTATTTTATTATCAATCGGAGAGGGGAGTTCTCGTATCTGCCACCGAAAATGTGCAGGACAACAATGGGTCCTCTCAAGTGCACACACAGCAATATATGTAATTCAATCATTACCCTTAATGCGCACTCGGAATTATGTATTTTAATTGAAATTGCGATTTTGATATGGGTGCGGCACAATTTGTGTATCTGTGCAGTTGAAATTGCCAAATTCATTATTTTAATGCGTACTCGTATGTCGAGGAGCTGTACGATTGTTTATGGGTCAGGCTTCGGCAAGATGACCATAGCCGGACGGTAGTTTAATTTGGGAAATTGAGATGACCCAATTAAGAGGGGGAATAAACTTGGAAAATTTACGATTGATTGAAAATGATACAGGGAATTGGATGGATTTTAAGTGCATATCCAACATATTTAATGTCCTAGATACTCGTAGATGAGTACCTACACATATTGATTGGAGTGTATGGGATTTTCAAATAATTACACAAGCAAATTGAGAACAATGCAATTGAAGTGAGTGGGCATCTGAGAATGATTTAATTTATTAGCACATTACTACAGCAAATTATTATTAGGTACATATATATTTATTTATTTATTAGTCATTATTCTCTTTTACAAAAAATGTGTTAACAAATATTTCAAAAGTTAACAATAAAAAATGAAGATGTATGTACATAATAAATGAAAATAATGGAACTCAAGTGCCTGTGCTGAATGTTGAAATAAACAATTATACAAGGAAGGCGAGCAATACTTCAATCTCATTATGATCGAAATCAAGAAGCCATGGATCTTATATCGAAAGGAAGACAATGAAAAAGCTTACAAGATACAACTGGGTAGGAGTTTCTGTAGTGAGTAGTACGAAAAGTTGGAATTTTGTAGTGCTACGTAGATTACGAGTATTAAATATTGGACTCTGCATATAGCCACCTCTCATAAAAAAATTTCTTAGTAACTCTAAAAAAGAATAAATGTCTTACTGGTAGTATTTTTAAAGACCTAAACAACACCATAGAATGGGACAGAAGGTGAGCATTACCAATTCTTCTTATTGGTGATTCTTCTGCAAGACGACGATTGGCTTTAGATTGGTGATGTAAGAACCATGATAGACGGTTTTAAGGGTTCTGCTTGAGCAATACTTTTTGAGGAGATAAAACCACCGAACGGAAGAACATAAGTATTGTTTCAGTAGCGAATATGTTCTGTCCAACTCATGTTTTAATCGAAAGTTATACCGAGATACTTAAATTTAAATAAACGAGTTGCATGTTTGTTTTTTTCACTTACAACTAGCCTATGTGCATCAAACCACATTCTCAAGAAATGAATGTCATGATTTGCATCTCCTATCAAATTTAGAGGGCTCGTTGAGCCATATGCTATGCTGAGATCATCTGCAAATGCCGCGACTTTACCTGCAAAAGGCAGGGAAAACAAGCAGTTAATAAATATAAGGAACAAAATTGGACCCAGCACAGACCCTTGGGGTACACCTAAGTTAAGTACCTGAGGATTACTTAGAAAATCTCCTATTTTCACTCTTTATTTGCGGTCCTTTAAATACGACGTAAACCAATTGTAGATAAAGCCGCGAAAACCTGCAGCATACAACTTCTCCAAAAGAATATCATGACTAACCATGTCAAACGCTTTCACAATATCAATGAAGAGGCCTGCGCACATTTTTTTTATCGTCCAAAGCTTTGTTAATAAAAGAGCAGACAAACAAAAGAGCATCTTCAGCAGAGTGCCCTTCCCTAAACCCAAACTGATTTGGACTGAAAAATTTTATTTTTTGTACATGCGCACACACTCGTTTTTTTTTACCGCTTTTTCAAAGACTTTAGAATTTCTTTTTTTTTTATAATTTGCACGTGTTAAAGGGGATATGAATACCCTTATACTAATTTTTAGAACACGTACGTTTTATGGAAAGGGGGAGAGACAGAGTGGCATGGTTTGAAACTCAGGTGGTATTAAGTTTCTGTAAACTCCAAGAGTGGCTGTCCAGATAACTGGGGAGTATTTTGTTTGTTTTTCGCTATCATTGTCGTTGCTTATGATTCACAGTATTTTTTTCTGTCCTCCTGAGGTCATCATCACGATCAAGTTGCATTTTAGCCATATGACCACCATACTGCGAGTGTTATGCCTTCACAGTAGAGTTGACTTAGCTTTCGCAAGTGATCGACTTTTTATTTATTTCGTGCGAAATAAATAGATGATTCTTGACTTCAGGATTCGAACCGTAAATCAACAGCGTGACAAGCGATGATGTTACCACTGCACCACGGCCACCCTCAATCCAAATTGGGGATAACAAGGTAATTGGTCTGTAATTGTTTTTTTCTTTTCGACTCACCTTTTTAAAAAAGTGGTAACACGTTAGTACATCTCAGGAGATCAGGAAAAACTCCACTAAAGAACAGATGTACTAAGATGTCAACTAAATTAGGTGCAAAGGTCATCATAACCACAAGATCTCGAGCTGTTGAGAGAGTAGATGATACTTAAAATCTCTAACCCATTAATTTCTTCAAAGAAGAAACTGCTCCTCGATGTTCTTTCCACCACTTGAGTCCTTACACATTGGTTACAAATCAACCTACAGTTTGGTTGGAAGGACATATGCCCAACTGAAGCAACAAAATTATTAAATTCGTGCCGCTCAGCACAATGGAGTTGGTATGATAAGAAGGGTTGCTATTAACTATACTATTCGGTTACGAGTTCTAGTAGTGATACTTCTTTCTCACCTAGTTTTATCATTGATCATAGGGCGCTTAATAATAGTCTACGTTATGAATGCTGGGTAAATGTACTATGTGAAAATGATCCTTCTTTAGCTTACAGTAAGTTCATTGTTACCTTAAATAAGCATGTCTCACGATGTTCGAAAAAAGTAAAGAATATCGGGAATAAATTGAAAAGATTAAAACCTTGGATCAATACTGACTTAGTTATCAAAATAAATAAAAAGAAAAAATTATACAAGAAAAAAACGAAATATCCGAATAATGTCTATATTTTAAGTGCTTATAAACAACTATGTAAAGATATTTCCAAAGATATTATTCTTTGTAAAAACAATTATTATTCTAACAAGTTTCGTGAGGTTAGTGGTGATTCTAGAAAAGAATGGCAACTTGTTAAAGAAATTCAGAATAAATCTTCGGTCAGCCCCACTAGTTCATAGTATTAAATGCAACGATGTCACCATTAATGACCCCAAAGATTTGGCTGAAAAATTTAACGAGTATTTCGCTTCGATTGGCACTAAGGTAGTATCGGATAGCTGTTCTGAATTCTCTAACTGCAACTGCACAGGTCGCTCATAGTTTCTTTGCCGAACCGATAACGTCCTTTGAACTGTTTAGAATTATTAACTCACTTAAAAACTCGAACTCTTCAACAACTGACTGCTTTTCAAACAATTTCGTTAAAAAAATAGCTCTAAACATTTGCGATATTCTTTGTTATATTTTTAACAAAAGTATCTCCTGTGGCATTTTTCCAGACGGTCTTAAGCAAGCCGAAGTTATACCTTCTGCTATCAATAATTATAGGCCTATTTCTTTACTTCCAGTGTTTACGAAAATTTTTGAGAAAGCTATAAAGAATAGAATGATCAAATTCTTAGATAAAAATAATTTCTTTAGCAAGTACCAATTTGGTTTTCGGTCAGGTTTTTCAACTGAAGGAGCCCTGTTAAATTTCTGCACAAATATTTATGATAGTTTTAACTGCAGAAATCTGACTGCGGCTCTTTTCATTGATATTACGAAAGCATTTGATACTGTCGATCATAATATTCTTTTAGTAAAATTATACAATTGTGGTTTTAGGGGTAATATACATAATTGTTTCAGGTCGTATTTATCAAACAGGAAACAGAGGGTACAAATTAACGGGCAAATGAGTTCTTTTAGTAACATCTCCATAGGAGTTCCTCAAGGCTCTGTGCTAGGACCGATACTTTTCTTAATCTTTATTAACTCACTATTTTCTCAGAACTTTCGTAGTAAGATTAATGCGTTTGCTGATGACATGGCATGTACTCTCTTTTAAACTTAATTGCTGACATGAATCATGACCTGGAAGTTCTGGGTCATTGGTTCCAACAGCATAATCTGGTGATTAGTGATAAAACGAAGTTGATGTTTTTTAATCTATGTGGAAGGGAGTTGAACTTTGGTACGTTTTATTTCCACTGTGCAAAATGCAGAACATTTTTACATAGTAAAAATATTTGTAAATTAGGAACAACCGCACAAACATATTTTGAGTCGTTATAGAAAATGTTAAATCGTATAAGTATCTTGGTGTTACACTTGACTGGAGGATGAGTTGGTCCGAGCATACGAGTGCGCTTAAAAAGTACCTTATAGCTGCCACAAGACAGGTATACTTTTTAAAATCATTTTGTTCCCGAGATCTTCTTAAGTGCATCTATTATGGGTTAGTCCATTCTAGGCTCGAATATGGTTTAGTTTCATGGGGTGGAACTCATTTCAACAAAATGAACCCACTTCTTATTTCTCAAAAACACATTATACGTCTTATTTGTTTTACTAGTCCCTTAAAACATTTATATTGTTATAAGGTCTTAAAGATATTTTTTTCTAGATCAGGCTATGAACTGAATAGAAGCTCCGATTACTATAACCTAAGAACAAACAATTTGGATCTAGTTACTGTACCACATCATAATCTGCAAATTTTCTTCAACTTTTTTACAGTTTTGGCTCCCAGACTCTATAATAACTTACCATATAATATTAGAATCGTTAGAATTAAATCCGTATTTCTAAAGACGATAAAACTATGGCTCTCGAATAAAAGCTATGATGACATTTCTAACCTGCTTTGTGTTATCATCTAAATAATTCTCTCCTTATATTATATTAATATTAGTTCCGTGCTGTGTTACTTATCTTTTTCTATATTTTTTTGTTGTCAACTTAATAGTAAATATCTGGATATCGGTGACACAATTTTCGCAGTTTGTTTTTGATTTTGATTTTTTTCATAATACAAGAGTTTATCCAGGGCTTTAATCTTGTTTGAGACTTCTTTTTGACAACAGTGAAACTAAAGGTCCTGGGGTGGAATCGGCTAAGGTGATAGTTGACTATTGATAATCAAAATCAAATGTTTTGCTCTGCGTAAGTTGATTATCAAGTTGATAGTCATTTTCGAACTGTCGTTTTCGTGTGATAGCTATTTAGGTGTCATTTTCAAATATTTCAGTCATTTTCGTTTGCTATTTGGTGTGTTTTTTTTAAGTTCTTACAGCAAAGTTGAATAAATAAAGTGTAAAAAAAATGTTTACGTCTTTAAAATTATTTAGCTCAAGTAGCACAGAAAATGATTATAAATACGTGCGGTTACTTACAATTAATTTAAGGAATGCATCGAATATTCTGGAACTACCTAATCCAATGTAAGTTTGAGCACATCTATATTTGCAATTTTATGAATGGTTATATTTCATATTTTTGAAAAATTTTCGACTAAATAAGGAAGCATTTTTATATGTCCTAAAATTATTGGAACTGGCTACCACATTAAACCTCCTTGGTGGTGGCGGATATCAGAGCAGATTGGGTTGCACCAATGGGCCAAAGTACTGTATCAGAAATAACCACCAAAGTCATACGGAAAATGCAGTCCATATTGTGTCCACTTTTTATTAAGTTTGTCTCGAAAGAGTCCACCAAAGAGTTTTTTTTTTTCAGAAGTATAAAATTCCTAGAGGTAATTTATTACATCATATTGTGCTTACAATGAAATTTTTACCATCTTGTAGTGATAGTTTGCATTGATGGCAGTCATATCATGATATTAAGACCAAAAGAAAACGAGAATATGTTTTTTAACCGAAAAGGAAGACATAGTAAATGCTATGATTGTAAGTTACAAGTACATATGATAAATCTACAATAATACATTTGTACATATCTAAATTTTAGATCTGTGATGAAGCAATAAAAATTTTAGCCGTAAATGCGAAGTATGGTGGATGTGCCCATGATAGTTTTGTCTGGGCCCAAAGCGAAGAAAGAAATGTCTTGGAAGTGGATTTTCTTTCAGGCTCGAGCTCGGGAGCGCTACTTGGTAAAGTCTTTAATATTTTTTAAATACGTATTTTACTGTAGATACAAAAATATATGCGTATATATTTTTTAAGGCGATAGTGGATATCCCCTAGAACCTTATAGGAACGCTGCAGAAAACTCCCATGATGCACATTTTAATGTCGTTCATTCACAGGCCAGAAGCATTGTCGAACGTTGCATTGGCCTCTTAAAAGGTATAAAATCTTTGCCATAAATTTCTATAGTTTGAAAATTAATGTTTAGTTTTTCTTTTAGTTCGTTGGCGCATTATAATTGAAGAAAGAAAGTGTAGGTACACACCACTAAGGGTCATTGAAATAGTTAACGTCTGCTCTGCTCTTCACAATATATGTTGTGCATACAATGTCCCTCTTCCCGAATGAGAAGTAAATAACTCTCCAAGTCAAAGCCAAGCATATGAATCTAGAGGTCATCAACCTACAATAGAAGCCAAACGCATACTGGACAGAATTAGGGATGACTTGGCCGCTAATATCACATTATAAAAATATTTTTTTTTTATCTTATACGTGGAGATTATTTTATCAAATAAAAACAATGCTATTAATTACAGTTTATCATTCACTGTTTTTTTTTCATTTTTTTATTAATTATCTTTAAAAATTAATTAAAATTGATATGTTTGCTTCAATTCGTTTGACACCTTTGCTACCTCCAGATCTAATTTTTGAATCTTGAGCACTTCACTCCTCATTTCTAACAACGCTTTATTGTTATTTTTTTTGGCATTAACAAACTCCCTTATTGCGTCCTTTATTTCAATTAAGGTTGCATTCATTTTTTCGCCCTGCTCAACTTGCTTGGCAAAAAATTGTTCCTGCAACTCGATTTGTTTCTTAAATATTTCTTCTTCGCCAATCTTCTTGGTTGGTGGTGGTTTGCAATTACCACATCTTTGCTTTGGGGTATCGTCCTCTACATCTTCAATTAAAGTATTGGTTTCTAAGTAATGGAACGATTAATAATTACAATAATTAATAATTATATAAACTTTGCTAAAATAAGTACCTACCTTTTGCAAAACTACTGTCGGTGGCATCTATTGCTTTTAAATCGACGGGCCCAACACCAGTCTTTATCAAGGACGCTTTGTTTTGCGCGAGTTTCCTTTTTGTTACATATTTCCGAACTGTCCATACCTATTCTTATTATATTTTTATTATATGTCGTCATGCACATGGGTACCTACCCTTTTCCACTCTGCAACGGACTTTCTTGGTGGGCCATTCGCGTTAAGGATGTTTGTTAATTTTTCCCATTGTTGTTTTTGGACAGCTCTTCCAACGCTAGACATGCCGTTATATGACTTGGCGAAATCTGGGTTCTTCCATGTATTTAGTGAGCATTCCCATTTGACATTTATTGGCCTGACTCCTTCAAAAAGAACGAATAAACCAAATTCCAATTCATAAACAATATAATATAATCAATTTTATGTACTTACATTTTGTTTATTTTTAAAAGTTCCTTTTTTGACATTTTCTAAGCCTTGACATTCAAATTTGAACTGGGTTGCCAAGTCTAAGTAGACATTTTTTGATCATTTTACACAGAGTAAGGAGTAGTTGATAATCAGAAATGACTATCAACTATCAACTTAGCCGATTCCATCCCTGTCATACAATGGTCAGTTATTTGCAAGTCGAAGTTGACACCAACACAATGATTTAAAGGGATTTTGGCAAAACGGCCAAAAACATGATCAATACACGTATTTGAGATTGGCCTTGTAATATCATTTATGAAGGATGTAAAACCATGTTCGGCTGTAAGGGCAAGATGATAGTCTGATGTAGTGCTCGACATATGTACGTATGTGGATATGTATATGATAAATAACATCAAGCGAGTCCTCAGATCGTAAGAATAAAATGTTTTTGTTCCATATAATGGGTTATCTATAGGTAGATTTGTTTTTATTACAATATATAGGGTCATCCAACAAGAGGTGTCATTTTAAATTTCACGCCATTGTTGAACTGTCAAGATTTAAGTATTACTGCGATTATTTTTGATAAGTAAATACTAGGGGAGGTTATTAAATACACTCAATATACAAAAAGCTGCATGTGCTGCAACTTCCAAAACAACAAATAAGATTAAACAAAGCCCTCATCCTCGCGAAATATGTGAAATTATTACAGAAAAGAGCAAAACTAGAAAACGTTGGCAACAGGCAAGGGCACCAGGCGACAAAACCACACTGAACAATTTAAATAATAGGCTCACAAGTTCTATAAGAGAGTTTAATAGTGAGACTTTAAAAACATACCTTACAAGTCTTACAAATGATGCTAGTACCGTAAAAAACAGAGAAGCTACTCGTAACTGGGCAAAAAGCAGCCAAGAGAAAGCAAATACTTTTGAAAAATATCTTGAAGATGTCTTCAAACCTTATGAAGATAAAAGTTATCAAGGAATCGAAGTAAGGTGCGAAGAAGATAGACCTATTCGGCCGGTAATAGCTAAAGAACTTGCGTAAGAAGGCATAAATATAAAAAAAGGCCCCAGAGTTTCATTTAATTACAGGGGAAATTTTGAAACAATTTCCACGAAAAGTTTTAAAAATACCAGCGCAGATTATAAATACTGCATTCAAGTTAAGATATGTGCCAAGCATGTGGGGAAGGTCGCGTAGGTAATAATGATACCAAAACCAGGCAAACCACCTAGCGAAGCAACCTCATATCGCTTAATATCGATACTACCAATGTTATCCAAGTTATTCGAAAAAATGCTGGTAAAACGTCTGCAAAAGATAATTGATGCAAAATCGATATTCTCAATTCACCAATTTGGATTTAGAAATAAGCACTCTACCATTGATCAGGTGCAAGCATTTGAAGAGAAAAATGTGTGCTCTACAATATTTTTTGATATAGCACAAGCTTTCGATAAAGTCTGACACAAACGATTGATCCACAAATTACAAAAGCAACAGCCGAAGCATTTTGGAGTCATATGTATTGATGATATTGACATGGACGACGTTTACTTTCAGCATTACGACGCCACATGTCTCACAGCTGGTAAAACAATGGCTCTATTGCCTAACAAATTTTTTGTACGTGTGATTTCTCGACATGGATTTAACACCATTAAACTTTTTCCTTTGAGGATAAAGATAAAGTCTACGCTAAGTCTCCACCAACGATTCATGCACTAAAAGAAAATATCAGAGCTGTTATTCGCGAAATACAGCCCCAATTATGCGAAAACGTGATGAAAGAATTACTATTTGTAGGCAGAGCCTAGGCGTATATGTATTTTGCAGATATTGTGTTCCATTACTAACCTCAGAGTTTGTAATTTAGATTAAAGTAAAAATATCACCGCTTTTCATAAAAATGTTGCGTTGTTCTATTGATTTAAAATGGCACCTCTTGTTGGATGGCCTTATATATTTTTTTTTACCAATTATTGTTCCCAATAATGTAGTTGTACAGACTTTTGAAAGGTCGTACTTCTGATCTTAGCTTGAGAATTTTGTGCAATCATTTCAAGTATGATATTAAAGGAATCACACGACAGCACGTCACCTTGTCGTAGTCCCTTTCTGACATCAAAACCGTTGGCGATGTTGCTACCTACTGTGATGGGGGAACGTGTTTTGGAGGTATATTTCAAGGACATGGTAACAGATTAGAGTGGTCTTCACACATAAACTCTGTAAGTTAAGTCAAACTACGGCAAAATTAATCTTACCTCCTTTGTCCTGAAAACTTTGGAAAGACTAGCAGACATATGTGTACATTCGTAGCAAAATAAACCCTGGAGACTTATCTTCAGCTCAATATGCTTATATGAAAGGTAAAAGTGTAGAAATATATAGAAAAATACACATTAGCAGCCTTCCTAGACATTGAAGGAGTCTTTAACAATGTCAGAACGGATGCGGTGCGCAGAACCTTAACAAACCTCAATATACTCGGATCATTACCTGGTTGGTGCCAAACTGCGTTTACGAATATCCATCGAAGCTCTTAGGTGATCAGCAACTACGCCAAAGTATTGGTCTTCTCACAAGCACCTCCAAGAGACCAATGGTTCGACTCCGAATGCGCTCATCGGTCGGTAACAAATCAAAAACGGAGGCGTACAGGTTTTGGTTCCAGAAGAAAACAAAAACGGCTTTCCAGCTCTATGTTACCCGAATCCGCTGAGTAACGCATGATCAGGAAGAAGAACAAAAGAACACTAACAGCGTGACGTCAAGGAGATGCAGAGATGCTTCAGCAGAAAAGAGGAAAAGTGGTGCGAAACTTCTACAGAAGAGTGAAACAATCTACATCATGATTATAGTGATGGAAATACCGTAGTGGACACGCAGTCGATGTTTAACATCTGAAGAGACTACTTTAACCAGTTACTAAAGGGTAATGACACTCAAGACCCCGCCAACGAACAACCGATCATCTGAGATAAAATAAGCCATCGCCAGGCTAAATGAACAAAGCAGCTGGTGCTGATGGGCTACAAGCGGAGCTTTTTAAACATGCTGGAGATGACCTGGTAAGGAATGACCTGAACACGAACTCATCTCTAAAATATGATCGGAGGAAAGTACGCCCGCCGACTGGAACTTAAGTCCCATCTGCACGATCCACAAAAAAGGAAATCGCCTATCTTACACCAACTACAGAGGCATTAGCCTTTTAAACATCGCCTATAAAATTCTATCCAGCATTTTATGTCAACGTCTCAAGCCGTTTGCTGATATCTAATCGGTCCTTACCAATACGGCTGAAAAGTCTACCTCCCGACCAAATTTTTACATTGCGCAAGATCTTGAAGAAGGACCACGAAGCCAATATCGATAGCCACCACCTGTTCATCAATTTCAAAACCGCTTATGACTGTGTGAATAGAGAAGAACTGAGCACCTACAGCAAGACTTGAGGCCATCTTGGATCTGCTTCCGCTAGACATCTTCATACGAGTATCGGCAGCTATTCGTGCCCTAAGAATCAGTCAATCAGATAGCTGGAGACCAAATATAATGGGTCACACTTGGATCGTACAGAAATATCTAGGCAATATACTCGTATCTACTACTGATTACACCACATCATACCTAGACTTTATAAGACATTTCTCAAGAACCTGCCTGAATAGGGATGACTGGAAAAGAAGTATATTTCCCAATACACAATCTATAGCAGTATACACCAATGGATCCAAAATGGGAACAGGCGTAGGTACGAGTATCTACTCCGAGCCGCTGGATATATCAAAGTCAGTCCGACTTCCGAACCACAGCAGTGTTTTCTAGGCGGAGATCCTATGGCAATACCACAAGACGATATCACCTTTTGCATCGACAGCTAGGCAACAATAAAAGCGATTACTGGTGCAGAAATAAGATCAAACCTTGTGAAGTGCTGTCGAGAAGAGCTCTAGGTTTTTGAAATACAGCACAAGGTAAAGCTCTGCTGGGACATGGTGGTATACCAGGTGATGAGAAAGCGGGCGAACTGGCAAGAGAGGGTAGCCGTGGTGTAGTGGTAACATCATCGCTTGTCGCGCTCTTCGTTCACAGTTCAAATCCTGATGTCAAGAATCATCTATTTATTTCGCATGAAATAAATAAAAAAGTCGATCAATTGTGAAAGCTAAGTCAACTCTACTGCGAAGGCATAACACTGGCAGTTGATTGGTCATATGGCTGAAAACGCAACTTGATCGTGACGATGACATCAGGAGGACAAAAAAAATACTGTGAATCATGAGCAACGACACAATCAAAACAAACAAGCTCCCCAGTTATCTGGACGCTACCCTTGGAGTTTACAGAAACTTAATACCATCTAAGTTTCAAACCACTACACTAAATCTTTTTTTCTCTCTCTCTCTCTTCTTCACCACACCTGTGTCATGTAATAGTATATTTGCGCGCCCAAATTATATGTAATAAAAAAAGCAGAAAATAAAGCTCTAACAGAGGCAAACAGCAGGTGGACTTCTCTAGATACTTGTGTCACCGCTAGGAAGCTATGGCCCATATACAACAAAGCCAGGACCGACAGACTTATGCTAATGAATAGAAAAAAAAAAATAGAAACCCTTTTAAGAGTGATTACGGGGCATAATACTCTGCGGTATCATATGAAAAAAAAATACGTATAGCAGAAGAAGGCCTGTCTAGGGGTGTCGACGAAGTTCACGAGGATACAAAAGACTTTCTTTGCCACTGCCCAAACCTCTACCATCAAATAAATTCCTCGGACGACACTTCTTCCAGGATCTAGAAAAACTGTCTGGCAAACCGATGAATGACATTTCGAACTTCATCAAATCTACAGAATGGTTTGTAAAGGGTGTCCCAAAATTCACACAAGAAGTAATTTTGATAGGAAGCACAGGTTTTTAATTAAAAATTGTAAATGTTTTACAATTCCAATTTTCCACGGCTTTGCTGGCACATACGCACTCTTTTGTTGAAATTTTCCATCACCGTTTTGCATAAATGTGGCTGAATTTCATTGACACAGAGCTCAATTTGTACCTTCAAAGCGTGAGTGATCGTGGGCTTGTTGGCATAAATCTTAAAATTCAAAAAGCCTCAAAGAAAAAAGTCCAACGGCGTTAAATCGCATGATTTGGGGGGCCAATTCTAATCAAAAAAGCGGGAAAATAAAGTACCAGGAAATGACTCATGCAGGAATTGCATTGTTTCTCGGGCTGTATGGCATGTGGCTCCGTCTTGTTGTAACTACATATCCTCCACATCCATATCTTGCAATTTATGCACAAAAAAATGGATTATAATGTCACGATACCGAGCACGATTAACTGTTATTGCCTGACCAGCAGCATATTCAAATAAGAAGGCTGGAGGATGCCTCCAGCCCAAAATCCGCACCAAACAGTGACACGTTGTGGATGCATTTGTTCCTCAACAATCTCTTGCGGATTTTTTGAAGCCCAAATTCGACAGTTTTGACGCTTAACAAAGCCATCAAGATAAAAACGAGTCTCATCGCTGAGAATGATTTTGTTTGAAAAATCAGCATTCACGTATTGTTGTCAATTCAGCGCACTTTCTTCGTTGTGCGTGGTCAGTTCTTGAGTCAATTGCACTTTGTATGAATGAAGATGCACATCTTTCGTGAGAATACGCTGCAAATAACTTCTCGAAATGTCCAATTCTTGACCTCGTTGCCGAATTGATGTTCCTGAACGATGTTTCTTGTTGAACGATTTGTTGAAGGACGGCCAGATTGTCTAAGATCACTAAATGATCCAGTCTCCCTAAATTTTTGTATTAATCTCCTCACAGATCGTATTTTGTACGAAAATTGCAAACTGTAACTGCCAAACCTTCATTATTTTTAAAATATTGCTCAACAATGAAAACGCGTTGTTCTTTCGTGTAGCACTCCATTTTTAATAACCCTGAACTGTCAGCTGTCACGCTGTCTTTTTTTTTTTTTTTTTTTTGTTGGTAACACTTTACTGCATAAATGTCGTAAAATTCATATTTTGCATGAATTTTGGGACACCCTTTACCATAAGAATAGTAAGTACGGTTAAGTATTCTTTTAAAGGAACCTGGGTAACACAATGGATCTGTAGTAACAATGGCTATCATACTCGTACTTAGCACAAGAGTGCACTCATTCACTATCAGCAACGAATTAGGTGAGTCTACTTCAATGATTTTTATGTGCTACAAGCCATGAATCCAAATTATGCATTAACTTTATACTTTATAGGAGAGCATGGTACCGATACCAATAAATTCTAGCTTTTGGCAAGAAAATAAGTCTAGACATTCTTTATCATCATTTTAATTGCAAATTGACCCAATGGAAACGACGTGCACTATAAATACCGAATGAAGACGTTAAATTAAAAAAAAAATAAAAATAAAATAAATTACAATATCAGCTAAAATGACAATCTCTTGAACCTAAATTATAATAGACACTTTTACGGGTTTATTTTACCTTCAAAGCTTTTTATAGTGCTCCTCGATTCATGGAAATTTCTAGACCTAATCAAAATGTATCACTATGGGTGCTTTGGTGATGGAATTATCAAAGTATTTTCATTTATTATTCATTTATATAGGTTCCTTGCATTTGTTAATTAATTAGTTAAACATTTCAGTTGTTTCTCCCCCCAAAAAAAAAAAAAAAAAAAAAACAAGTTTCAAATTTGACGTCAAAATTGTCATCCACACAATTAGAAGCTATAAAATGTTGTTGACACTATCGTTCATCGCGCTATTTCTAACTTATATGACAAATTTTGATATCTCACATAAAACAACTTTGTTATGTTAAAATGTTAGGCATTTCCAAAAACCAGAAGAAAGTCAAGGTCAAGGTAGATGATGTCTGCTCGTGTTAAAGACGGTGTTGTGCGCAAAAGTATCTGGTTAAAAATACAGACGTGGGATGTGATTAAATTTAGTCTTTTTTTGCATTTTTTAGCATACTTTTTACAAGTGAATAATATATGTAGTTATGCGTTTTATTAAAATAATTTTTTTACGCGGTATCTTTGTTAAAACTATTTTATTATTAATGTATTCGACGGCTTAAGATGTATTTTGAAAGAGAATGAATCATGAATGCATACATCAGAGGAATGATATTTAATCTAAAAAGCATGTCGACTTTTAGCATGTTGAAGTATTTTTTTAAGCTGATTAAATCTGTTTCGTCAATTATTAAGAAAAGTATTTTTATACCGACTGAAAGGACTATCAACAACTACGAGTATATGAAACCAAAGCTAGGTACTTTGATATTTTAGGGTACTACCAAGTCACAACGTTTTTTTCGTTTCAATCACCGATACACAGATAATTGATTGAGTCTTGATGCCTCCTCATTTACGTGATGGGTAAGTATTCTTTTGTGGGCCTTCGCGATGTTGCCTAGATCCCGGTGAAGATCGACATTCCTAACGTACTATGGCACATTTACGATTTTTTTTTTTTTTTTTTTTTTTATAATTTGCACGTGTTAAAGGGATATGAATACCCTTATACTATTTTTTTTAGAACACGTGCGTTTTGTGGAAAGGGGAAGAGACAGAGAGAAAGACAGGGTGGTGTAGTTTGAAACACTGGTGGTATTAAGTTTCTGTAAACTCCAAAGGTGGCTGTCCAGATAACTGGGGAGTATTTTGTTTGTTTTCGCTATTATTGTCGTTGCTTATGATTCACAGTATTTTTTTTCCGTCCTCCTGATGTCATCATGACGATCAAGTTGCATTTTAGCCATATGACCACCCTACTGCCAAGTGTTATGCCTTCACAGTAGAGTTGACTTAGCTTTCGCAAGTGATCAACTTTTTATTTATTTCATGCGAAATAAATATTTGATTCTTGACATCAGGATTCGAACCGTGAATCAACAGCGTGACAAGCGATGATGTTACCACTACACCACGGCCACGATGTTTCTTAACACTTTATTTTGGAATCTTTAAATACATTCAATAACACTGGATCTAACACATCCCCAAAGTTGACTATCATAAGTCCATACGGGTTTAATTTCTTGACTGTAAAGCAAAAGCTTATTTTGGACAGATAGTGATGAGGTGGTCAAATGGTAGTGTATGCGTAATATATGAAAACACAAGCGTTTTCACTCAGCTGAGGCCTACCAACTCCTACTCTCAAGCTCCTCGAGGTGACCGCTGGGTGCCTAGTACCTTGTTCCAAGAAGCGGTAACCAACCCCGTTTGGAGGATCTTTGGCGGCAGCAGATGAGAGATGGGGGGAGAGTGCTCTCTTACTAGAGTACTTCTTCTTGTTCCAGACGGCAGCGGAGGAATTCCCTAGATGAAGTTAATGGTGGCGTCTACAGTTCCAGTTAGGTTGAACTTAGTGAAAACTTTGCACGAGTTGCTCCGACATATTCGGATCACAGGTCGGTAAGGAATTTCCAAGGTTAGTCAGGACCTTGGGATAGAGATGGTGGCAGCGCTCATACTCCCTTAGTGGACTACTGGCACCGGTGTACCCGGCTCCACGTCCTAGGGGATACAAAAGGAACTGGCCCTCCAGGTTGGGGGTTGTGCCGTCGGGTTAACTTCCCTACCACGTAAAAAACTTTCGGTTACGAAACAACCAATAGCCTCGGATACGGAGGATTCTACTGTTGACAACCTAAGCAAACGGAAAAAGGACAACGATCTTCGAGTCTGCACGTGGAATGTTAGGTCCCTCTACAAACCACGTGCAACCGAACAACTTGCAGAGGCCCTAGACTGCTGTAAAGCAGACATTACCGCCATCCAAGAAGTGCGATGGGATGGGCCGGGCAAAAGGAGGATGAAAACTGCGACATCTACTACGGCGATTGCTACAGACAACAAGGTTAGCGTCTATTCGGGTGCGGATTCGTCATTGGAGGCAGACTTAGGCAAGAAGTCTTGTGTTTCCGGCATGTGAACGAGCGCCTCATGACAATCCGCATCAAGGCTAAATTCGCCAACATTAGCCTAATATGCGCTCACGCCCCTCACGAAAAGATGGACGACGCGACGAAGGATGACTTCTACCAGCTCTTGGATAAAACGTATGAGCAATGCCCTAGCCACGACGTTAAAATTGTCCTCGGTGATTTTAACTCAAAGCTAGGAAAGGAGGACGTCTTTAGTAGCGTGGTTGGAAAGAACAGCCTACACGACATCACATCCGACAACGGATTCAGGCTAGTCGTCTTCGCGGCGGGGCGAAATATTGTCGTATTCACTCTTCCAGTATTCTGGGTGTCCGGACTTTCCGAGGACTCGGATCACTACTCGGTAATGGTAACATAGTAGTAGAACTGCAGTCGGTGCTAAGGATATGGAAGGAACACTTCTGCAGACTGCTAAACGGCAATGATGAACAATACTCCGCTGTCAAGCAGAATGAACCATTCAACAGTGACGATGATAGTCAAGTTTCTCGTCAACCCGATCAGAATGAAGTGAGGATAGCGATATCTAAGCTTAAAGCCAACAAAGCTGCTGGAGCCGACGGCCTTGCCGCCGAACTTTTCAAGGCAGGTGGAGATGAGTTGGTAAGGAGCATGCACCAACTCATTTGTAAAATCTGGTCGGACGAAAGTATGCCCGATGAATGGAACCTCAGCATCGTTTGCCCGATTCTGAAGAAAGGAGACCCTCTAAACTGCGCCAACTACAGAGGCATAAGTCTTCTCAACATCGTTTATGTGAACGCCTAAAACCGATCAAAACAAAATATATGCTGTCAACAAAAAAGGACACCCAACATCGGCGTCTTGGACAAAACGCCACAATAGACAGATATAATTTTGAGGTAATAAAGGACTTTGTCTACCTAGGCTCTATGGTGAGCTCCGCAAATGACACCAGTGGGGAGATCAAACGAAGAATTACTCTTGCCAATCGGTATTTCTATGAAGGCAATTGAGTAACACGGCCCTATCTCGAACTACTAAGGTAACTCTTTATAAGACATTAGTCATCCCAGTCCTGCTGTATGGCGCAGAGGCATGGACCTTGTCAAAATCGGATGAGGATGCCCTTGGTTACTTTGAGAGGAAAGTTCTTCGAGTGTTCTTTGGTCCCGTCTGCATAGACTGTGAGTGGAGGAGAAGATACAATGCCGAACTATACGGAACATGCAAGGACATCGACTTAGCCAGAAGAGTTCATATACAGCGACTAAGATGGCTGGCTCATGTAGAGCGGATGGAGTCCAACGTTCCAGCCAAGAAAGTCTTCTTGGAACCACCCCGGATGGACAGCGCAGTAGAGGACGTTCTCGTGGTAGGTGGCGCAATCAAGTGGAGGGGGGACCTCAACCAACTTGGCGTACGCAACTGGAGGCAGCTGGCTCATAACCGGGCTGGCTGGAGAGGTTTGTTGGTTGAGGCCCAGGTCCACCCCGGACTTTAGCGCCACCTAAGTAAGCAAGTAAGTAAGTGATGAGTATTTACCTATTAGCCGATTCATTTTATTCAATTTGATGTTTAGCTCGGTCCTTTTCTTTTTAACATGTTGTTTATGCCCAAATACTTTGCAGAGTTTGAGTGTCGGATCAGCAAACCAAAGATGCTTACTGCGTGCAATTGAATTCTTTTATTTGTAAAGTCCACATGGATTGACTTCATAATGTTAAGCTTTATTCGCCGCAACTTTGTCCAATTGGCTACCTAGAAGTCATTTTTCCAACTGCTAAAATTGTCGTGTAAGGTATCGGTCCCAAAATACTTCCTTGTGGGATTCCAGCTTTAATTTCCTTAAGTTGAGAATATACACTTTCATATTTGACTCGAAAGAATCTTTCGGAGAATTAGGATTCGATAAGGTCTAAGTTTTGAAATGGAAGTAGCATCTTCAACTTATTGATCAAACCTTCATGCCAGACCCTGTCAAAGGCTTGGGCAATGTCGAGGAAAAGTGCTGAACAAACCATTCTGCTCTCTAAGGTCCTTTCGATAACATCGGTAATACTGTGGACCTGATCCATGGTAGAGTGCTTATCCCTGAATCCGAATTGATGGGATGCAATAAGTTTCTTTGATTCAATTATAGGTTTCAGTATTTTTAAAATTAATTTTTCAAATAGTTTTGAAAATAAAGGCAGTAGTGATATTGGCCTGTACGACGTGGATCCTTTCCCGGCTTCTAAATTATGATTACTTCCGCTATTTTCCAGTAACAAGGAACAAGCATTACATAGCCTGGTAAGATTTGTTAATGCTTTAGATGTAAGCTGTCTTAGTAACTCTGCTGATATTAAGTCGAATCCAGGTGCTTTTTATAATATAAGGTTTTTTGAATTTCATTTTTCAGTTCATTTTTCGTAATGTAAGAAATTCTAACGTTCGTCTCACTGGAACTTGATGGGTTATTTAGTGCGGGCCCCTCATTTGGTTGGAAAGTGTTCTTAAGATGTTCAGCGAGTAACTCTGCTTTGTTGGCACCAGCTTTAGCCCAGGTGCGATCTGCTTGCCTTGAAGGTGGTATAAGTTAACGCAACATAATATGCAGGCAAATCCAACACATGCCGCATTCAAGTCATCGGGTCAGCAAGTCTGCCGAACTAAACACCGCCACACCGGTCATCAAATGCCAACGTCAGCAACGTTCCCACGATCGACGCGCTCCTCACATCAAGGTGCCAAATTGCAGTGACAGCGTTTATTAGGTATTTAAGGTAGAGATAAGTTATTCATGTTGTTCAGTTCATTTTAAGAGGCAGAACCTCTGCCAGTTTAAGAAATAAATATAATTTTTTTTAAGTAAATGAATTAACCGTAATTTAATTTATATGTTTAATCAGCCTTTTCAGATATTTATCGGATGATAAACCAGACAGATATCTTTTCATTGTTTGTTGTTAATCCGTTAATTTATTTACAAGATGTATATTTTGTTGTTTCAATATTATGTGGTCGAATAGTGTTACAAAGACTGGAGAATGATCAGAGCTGAGGACCGCTCCTTCTTCAACTAACAAACAATTTTTGGTTATTTGCCTGGTACTGAAAAAGTCAAATCAGTCAGGAGACTTAGCCAAATCGGTTGGTCAGTTTGTAGGTTTTCCAGTTGATATAAATTCACAACCCGTTTCTTGAATTGCTTTTGGAACTACTCGTACATACCTTCGAGATCCATACCACCAATTTGAAGCACAAAAAACTGGATTATCATACCCTGACACCGTTCGCCATGGACTATTTGTACATTCCCTGAAGCTTCTTCAAAGAAAAATGATGCCTCCAGCCCAAAATCCACAGCAAACAGTGACACGTTTGGAATGCATTTCCTTTCTATGAAACACAAGTATGTTTTCGTCACTCCAAATGTAGCAATTGTTTGTAGGCATGAAGATGTAAATTTTTCGTGAGAATACGCTGCACAGTGCTTCTTGAAATGTTCAATTCTTGACCATGATACCGAATGGATATTCCCGGACTCTCGTCCAATTTCAGGCGAACAACCGTGACGTTTTCTACTGAACGACCTGGACGCACACGTGTCGATGGTCTGACATCAGCAATCGACCCAGTCTCCTCGAATTCGTCCATTATACTGTTTACACTTGATGCACTTGGAAAATTTTGATTACCAAAAATTGGACGAAATTCGCGAATCGTGGCAGTCAAACTTTCAAAATTTTTGAAATAATGTATGCGTTGTTGTGTCAAATAGCGATCCATTTTTTAATAATGGCGGACTGTCTACCATCGAACTGACTGCTAGAGCACAACAGCAAAAATGGCGCCGAATTTATTTCTTTTAATTCATTCTATCAATGCTGTACGCACGTCGTTGGACATTTTTTAAGCTTCAACATGAAGATGGGTTACTCGTCAAAACTATTGCAGCACTACAATGGAACATCCTTTGATAGACACCTCTCAAAATTTCAGTCATTCTGGACGCTCATTTGTTGTTTCACAGTTGTTTGAATCAGCCTATGCCTATGTGAATGGAATACATCGAATATTGTGTCGTAATTAAATTGTTGCATATAAAAGGCATTTAACCACTGGGCGCCGTGGCTTAGTTAGTTCTTGTCTTGCCAGTTTACAATATGGATCATTTAAACACAGCCCAAGGCATTACAATTGTTGCATTTTACCATGGTACGAGTATGGCCATAAAATGCGCAAAACATCCGCTGATTGGGTCCTGGTAAATCAACAAATTGAAGCCGATTTTTCGAATAAAATCTTCTTCAGCGAACAGGCCCATTTCTATCTCGACGAATTCAGGGTTCATTGCATCCGCCACGGGTGGCAATTTGGTGCGCACTGTGGAAAGGCGGCATGACTGAATTTTTGAACTCTCTGCGCTATGGTCAAATGTTAACCAACTTTTTACGCCTGAAATTGAAGACATTGATATAAGCGACATGTGCTTCCAACAGGACTGGGCTACGTGCAACACAACATAGGCTTGACATGACACAACATGATACTGACTTTATTTTGACGCTATATTTATGCCATTACGTGTGAAATAGAACATCATTTAAATGGCTGCCTCGGCTTGGCTGACAGTGCTTCAAGCGGTCGGTCCAATTTTTGATGACTCGGTTCAATATATGTGAGGCGTTATTCCGGCGTCTCGAATGCTGGCCTGGAGTTCGTCCAAAGTGGTTCGCTTGTTAGCGTAGACTAAGGAGTTGACGTAGCCCCAGAGAAAATAATCGAGGGGTGTCAAGTCGCATGATCGCGGTGGCCAATTGATGAACGCTCGCCGTGAGATGACCCAGTCGCCAAATTTCTCTTTCACCACTTCGACCTTTGCGTCACTTGTATGGCATGTAGCGCCATCTTGTTGGAAGTACAGCTCGGATATATCGATATTGTCGCTACAGAAAGTCGGTTAACATCGCTCTATACCGAGGACCATTGACGGTAACGGTGTCTCCTTACTCATTTCGAAAGAGATAATGTCCGATGATGCCGCCGTGCCATACACTGTACCAAACAGTCAATATTTATGCATGCATTGAAGCTTGGTCGAACACTTGTGGATTGTGGTCGCTCCAATAAAGCCGCTGAGCCAAAAATGGGCCTTGTCCGAGAAGATGATTTTTTGGCCAAAATCCGAATCTCCGGCCAACATTTCCAGCGCCCAATTAACGAACTCACAGCGTTGTCTATGGTCGTCCGGCTTCTATTCTTGCGTCAGGCCCAAATCCAATCGCAAAATAAGCCTGCTTGACTCTTTGGCGATCCCCAATTCAGCTGATCGGCGCCGAATCGATATTTCTGGGTATTCTTCGATACTGGACGCTATGGCTTTCTTCACTTCGCACCGATCTCTATCTGTTTGATGGCTTAAGGTCCAAGAGAGTGCACTCACGCTCAAACTTTTTCACGGTGCGACGAATTGCCTGCACACTGAAGCCATGATAACGACCGACCTCACGACGAAATTCACGTTGCGTATTTACTACTGAGCCGGTATTTCAATAATATTTAAATAATTTCAACTCGTTCGGGAAGTTTCAAACGATACTTGATGAAATGGCAAACCTTACTGAATATTTCGACAACTAGAAGTCATTAGTATCTTTAACAGTTGCTGAAACATAATAATTGGAAAAACTATCATTGCTATCTGGTCACCTTTTACTTTGAGATGAAAACAACTTCTTCAGATTTTACTCGGGCAATGGTAGAAGTACAGAAGTTTAGCTAAGCTGCCCACGAAGATGGAACTCAAGGTATTTAATGTCAAAAAATCATTACTTAACCTCTTAATCCAACATAAAATGCTATTTCCATTCGTTCCTCACCAACCCGATAAACGTTTATACTTTCGCATCCACAAATTCCTGATGCCAGAGAACACCCCGATCCAATTTCCAACGATTCGCAACGCTTTGATCTGTTTGAATCCCAGCAATCAGACATAAATTCTCTAGTGCAAACTTGAACACCAAATGTTGTTGCTCTGCCATTAATTTTCCTTTTGGCACGACGAAGGGTCAGTTTCCAACCGATGAGATCACAACACCTTAAACTATCGAATGTAGTGTATCTGAAAGTGCAATTCCATTAAAAATTGCATTTCAGAATAACAGATACAGGCAAACTTTTCAAATTCTCCACGCACATCCGAATCGAATCGAGGGCACAGCAATCCAGTTCTCAGTCCCAATCGAACCCCTAATAGAAACCAATGGATGCGGTTCTCTTTTTGTTCATACCCAGAGGCGTGAAAAAGGACCTCATCACTAGCACCATCGTGCATCTTTAATTGCCTTCGAATAAATGAGTTATTTTCCGTGGAGATGTGGCATTTTGTTATTTTTTTTTTTTTTTATTCACACCATAAACTGGATTAAGCCGGGAGGTCTGGGAAAATTAAAAAAAAAAAAGGAGAAAAAAATTATGATCAGTTATGACCTCGTTAAAATTTCATTCGTTTTACATTCATTAGGGTGAATCCTCACGACGATCATTGTCTTTGTTTAAGCAAAGAGATACCGCTTCCAGATGAAAGAATTCTGATGCGGCAGGTTCACGGATCCGTCGGTTTGTTCACTTTTAATGGCCCAGTGATCATTCTTTGATCCTTAACCACATTGATCAGGCGTGAAGGCAAACGAATCGTGTAGTTCTCAAGTAGTTAGAAAGAAGTGATCTTCATAGGGATCGATAGGTACTCGTATTTGTAGAAAAATTTTTATGGCTGTCGGTCGGTTTGCTGCCCAAAGAGGTGGCTGTCGTAGGCGTTTGTTCGAACAATCGTTTCGGTTTGATCGGCAATCGATTATTAATGTGAAGTACTTCGGTTTATATTTAGTAGGATGAAATGTAAGGTGTGATATTTAATGCTATTTGGTGGCGAATTGGAGGGCGTAGGTTATGTTCTTCTGATATTTTGTAGAAACCGCAAATGGCTTTGTCAGATGTTGGAACACATTGCTCTTGTTTTATTCTCTGGGGTTTTATGGTTCGTAAATTAAATTTACTCGCACAAAACCTTTACAAAACAGATGATACTTCTTCAAATCCGCCTGTACATAAGTGAAAAATCGAAGGGAGGACCATATGGTAATTCTGCACGACGCTGGGTCGCCTTGGTACTTTCTAAGAACACATTCGGTAGTCACGTGTAGTTCTAGGCTATGTTTCCGTAATCGCAGTCGGTTTAGACTGACCCATCTTTTTTTATGCGCCAATGGATGTGGTAATCATCTAAAGATACTAATAGACCGGGCTACCAGTATACGCATTAATTCACATCCTGCACACTTCTACCAATTTCCATAGCCTATATCCTCCACATTTGCCGTTTCGGCTGTTCTTAGACCCTCGATTCTTCTCATACTGTACGCCCGTTGTGGAGGAACAGGTCTCTATTCAGTCCTCCCCTGACCTCGTTATATACTATAACACAGACGAGAGTTTCCTTCATCCGCCCAGACCATGGCAGTGTATAGAAGGATTGAGCTTACCACTCTGGATAGCGGGATCCTCTTGGCGTATCCGGGTCCACAGACGTTTGGCAGCATATAGGAAAGTGCTGCTTGTATCTGTGACGCCGTACTACATCTATTCTTCTTGAATACTCCACGTGAGCATTACTCCTATTCTCGAGCATTACTCCTAAGTATTTTAATGCCACTTTACACCCTATTGTCTACTTCCCAACCCACGAATTTGCGTATTCTTTCGGGTGGTTGTTAGGACAATCTCGGTCTTGTGGTCAGCCAGCTCAAGGCCGGCAGATTCTAGTCAATTTTTAATCTTACCGACTGATTCATCAATGGCAAACTCTATCTCGTGGATATGTGCGATATATTCAGCAAAACCGATCACCTTAACACCGTCAAACATTATGTTCTACACGAGAGGTCCAAGGAGTGACCCCTGTGGAACTCCCGAGGAAACGTTGTAGTACTTAACGCTATCGTCGGTCTGGTATCTCAAATTTATGTTGGTGAAGTAGTTCATGATAATCTTCAGCAGGTAGTATGGCGTATCTATTCTGGTCAGGGATCTCCTAATGCATGACTAGTTCGCCAAGTTGAAGGCATTTTTAACGACTAGCGTTACTACTGCGCAGTATTTCTTCTCCCAAATATTACTTCAGCTGCTGTATCTACTACCGCTTTTATGGCATCGACGGTAGAACGCTATATTCTGAAACCGTAGTGGTCATCTGACATAGCTCCTCTATCCTCTGCCATATATGACACCTTCTAGGATCTTTTCCATAGTATCTAGCAGGCATATTGGCTGATTCGACGAAGTTTCTCCGCGTGGCTTGTTTCCTTTGGGTAGCAAAACCAGATGTTGTAGTTTCCAGGGCTCAAGGAAGGCCCTTTCTTCAAGGCACCTTTGCATCGTTGCTATAAGAAGGTCTGGTTTCTTTTGGGCGGCCGCTTTAATCGTCATATTTGTGATGCCGTCTGGTCCAGGCGCTTTAGTGTCCCCTATTTTCCTCCATGCTTCGTGCATTTCATCCGGTGTGACTGCCGGGATGTGTTCCTTGCTGGTCTCCACCGTGATGGTGCAGAGTGTAGAAGGACTATTTTCCTCAGCATTGTTGGGCAGAATATTTGTGGGGACCTACTGGCCTTCAGCTTCTTCATCACCATCCCATATGCCATCCCCCAAGGGTTTAGATTTGCTTCGTCACAGAGTCGTCTGAAGCATCTTGCTTTGCTCTCTTTGATGGGCCTTTCAAAGTTGCGTCTCGCCAGCCTGAAGGTAACTAAATGTTCCTAGAACTGTGGTCTTCCCCTTGAGGCATTTTGCCCTGAGTGTTTTGACTTCGTCGTTCCATCTTCGTCGTTTCCTTTTGCTAGCTGATATTCTAGGCATTGCTGCATTGCACGCTGTGCTGATTGTTTGCATCAGTTGGTGCGATAGGGTCTCTGCTGATCAGTAGCTGAGTGAAGAGTCGGTGTTCATCATTTCCTAGTACGCGTCTTTGTCAAAGGACCTTCCACTTCGGCCCTGTTAGTTTGGGGCGCTAACTGGACTTCTCTTTGTCATCGTTGGATATAATCGCCTGGTGGTCGCTGTGCGTATATTGCTCGCTGACCCGTCATTTTGTTTTGCGCAGGAGCAAGTTACTCATAAATGTAATATCTCTGATGGATCCTTTGCTTTGCGGAACGTGTTTTTTGCACCACTATTCGCCAGATTTATGCCAAGCAATGCGAATGCAAGGAGAGCTCGCCCCTTATATCTGTAGGCTTATTACCTCTTTATGTAGCCCATGCGTTAAAATTACCAGCGACAACCACTGGGTGTCGCTGGTGTCCTCACGCGGCAGTTACAATGTCGTCCAGCGGCTTCAGGTAGTCTCTGAGTGTCAGATTAGGGGATGCGTAGCAGCTGTAGGAGGGGATGTCGTTTATCCTAGCAGTTACGAAGTTGTCCGCCGGAGCACTGCAGAGCATGGTTTCCACAGGTCTATATTACTACCTTCTTTGAGTTATCATCTATCCAGCTACAACCATCCAAGGGTTTATAAAGTTCACTAATTAGGGCAATGCCAACTCCCAACAATGATTAAGGTTGATCTGCACGACCTTCATCATGATTTACTGATGAAGGCTTTCTTGAATACCGGATACGTGTTCAGCGTTCTTTGACTTGTCCGTTTTGCACCGGAAACATAGGGGGTCCTTTGTGCAGTTCTTGGGTATGTGACCTTCTTCTCCGCAAGAGCTTGAAGCGATCGTGCTCGCTCTGGCAGTGACACGCCATGTGGCCGAACTCTAAGCACCTAAAACATTTCGTTAGCGCTATGTGCACCCGAATGAGGCAATTTACTCAGCCAATCTTTATCCAACCCGACTTCAGCATTTTGTTTACCCTGCCTGCCGACAACCCAATCATCGCGACTTGCGTGCCGCCGTAGGTCTTCCTTAAGTTTAGGACACCTGCTTCGCGTAACCCATTCAATTGGAACTGAGATTTGATCACCTCGCAAATATCCCACTTTGTGGTGACCTCATCGCTTCATTGCTTCTTAAGTTGGTGTTTTTCGTTAGGTAAGGTTTGTGAGGCGTTGTTCTTCCTGATTGCCTCCTTCGCCTTCTCATCGTGCAGTTGCTTTCAATGTCGTCTCGTATTGCCTGATGGATCGATTGGGTGAAATCCCATGAATTGCGATCAAATATTACGGATGCCAATGATATATTCGAGGCTCGACGTTTCCGTTCTTAAATGATAGTCAACGAATTCGTGCTGTAGCCATCAGACACTATACCTTCACCAAGATTTCTGCCCGTAAATAAGTTGCAGACAGAGGCCACAATAAACCCACCATCAAAACACACCGGAAATAGTTGACTTGGGTGCTTTTCTCATACAAACGCTCTGGAAAAGACAGCATGCCGGTCTTAACGACGTATCTGTTTACTCGATATTATTGCTGAGAGTACTATTCACAGAATAAGTACATTCAACCTGTCCCTCTTTATCGATTTCACGTTACCATCCTTATCAGAAATATAGAAAGGCTTCCGATATGGACATATCTTTCGATAGCTCAACCATACAGACTTTCAAAACTACTTGCACTTATTTGAAGCCACACCCTTACAACTTCTATGATCCTGTCGCAACTCCTCAACTTATCTGCATTCCACCCATCACTTCGTCAACAAAAAGTCAAGGATCAACTGTTAAATTTCCACTCAACCTAAACACTTTCAATTTAAAAGCAATGAAATGGAATGACCTCGACTCCATCTAAAAGCTTTGCCTGTCCCCAATCCATTAAAATAGTTTCGCAAACTATTTTCCGAGTTAAAAATCATGACTCAGCAATTACTTACGATGCAACGAGGAATTTCCCGCATGTCGGCCCAACAGTTTCATGGGAGCAACTCTTTAAAACGCATATTGCATCACATTCTACACCAGACACTGAGAGTGGCAAAGCCAAGAATAAAAATAGACCAACTCTTATCGATGGCAAGTGAGGGCATCACACTACTGACGGGTTAAAAACTGCAACCAACACACACTGTGATCCTTTGACCCAATCCTCACACCAGCCGAACAAGATAGGTGCTGTCTCTCATCACCACCGTCGTCGTTGTTCACATCGTCGTCATCGTCGGTAAATATCAACACTTTGCCCGATCAAAGACCATTCCATGGCAACAAAAACTCCAACCCCAAGCACGATGTCTATTTCATTATTAAAACCAAAAAAAAAGATATAAAAACGTTCCACAACTTTACTGGCCCACCACAGATACAACTCTTGTTGGTTTTCCAGTGCGCTGCGCTGTGCTTTTGTTGTTCTTGTTGTTGGTTCTTCTACTTTATTACTCCACCGAACACAGAGTCTCTATGAGCAGAGTAGTTAATTAAAAAGGTCAGGTCGAGTTTATTGGGAGAACATACAATCCCCACACACCAGATATAAAAGTATCTACACAGCTCCTTTGGAAAATTCCTCTTTGTTATCAAAGTTTTTCTTTTTTTTTCTTCGTTTTTAGTTTGTTTTTCCAATTTGTTGTTATTTTTATGATATAATTTTTCTCTTCTTAAAAATCGAAGCCAGAGTGGAGGGAATTGTGGAACACAATACCACTAAAAGGTGCGATGGTTATCGCCTGGCTTGGCATACGAAAACTCTCTGACACATGTTCGGTGCTCCACTTCAGACCAGCGAAACGACGAAGACGACGGACCAAGTCCTAAAGTAAAAGAATTGTGTTTGCAAAATTATACCAAACGAAAGGTCGGTCTTGCCAAAGAACACACAAAAAAAAGTGTACTCGTATCTTTAAGATACAAAGGGGGCAGCCGAAGGCACCGAGCAAAGATGAAACGTGGCCACTTAATTGTGGCTTTGCCCCCCTCGCGAATAGAGTGAGAGAATTCGCGAGAAGGAGTGATGGGAATTAAAAGATACAACCGGAAAGTTCTCCTCGTTGTTTGTATCTATTTACTCTCCATGGATTATGAGGTGCTGGCTGAGCAGTTTTGGGGCGCGAGAAGCTCGGAAGACTTCCGTGGATAATCGGAGCTAAGCTGTGAGTGAGTTGGACTGAAAAATCAGCAGCAGAGTAGTAGGTACGGTTGGCAAGGTTATGAATACGTTTACATTAATTAGCTGTTGATTTAATTAATCCGATTAGGCACAAAGTGAGGGACAGAGAGTGGTGGCAGGGCATTGTGTAGACGTTGATTGGGAACAGTGTTGCTTTAATTGATTCTTTAGATGCTTCTGGCAGGCGGTGGTCTGGCATTGTCTGCTGTCCATCTTAGTTTCAGGTGAGAGTTTCAGCTGTGGGTTAGTAATGAATTTGTTGGTTGCCATTTGTTTATTTATTCCTGGGTGTGGGTGTATTGATATAGATTTGAAATGTGAAAAATGTAATTTGTATCCGTGAAGGGGATGTTACTTGGTACTGTGAAGAAACGGAAGCGCACAATTTGTAGTACAGAAATACGTTACAATGGACAGTAAGATAAAAAAATATAGAATTAGGCAAAGGAATCCGGAAGAAAAAAACGAAATTCATGTCTTGGATTTGAGATCATGTGAACGCCAAAAATTGTTAACCAAAATCTGAGTAGGTATCGGAAATCAAACATCACCACACTAAACTCAACAAACAGACACATGTCCTTCCAATTTCTAAAAATGGCGACAAAATCTACCTTCCAACTTACGTACTAAGGCAACCTTGTGATTTATTTCGAAAAGAACCATTTTCTTAATAGCCCTTGGTATGATTTCAGGAATCAGCAGTCCCAATCAGACCTACCTATTTAACAGACTGGGAAAGTATTGCAAAACTTGGAATTTGTCTTTTAACCTAGCAGAGTTGAAAATAATGATTTTCAGGGTCGGTGGGGGTTTGTAGGTGGACACATCAGGAAGAACAAATTAAAGTTGTGCGAGAATATAAGTAGGAGTTTTGATTGCATCAAACCTTAGCATGAAGATGCAGATAACATCTAAAGAAAGCAGATGGTTCAGTTTGGGGAAGTTGCAGCAAAAATAAGAGCATATCCCACAGCATATCCCATGCTTCACTTAAAGACAGGTATAGCTAACCTGTTCTTGGACTTTCTCAAGCATCACTTGGACTATGTTGTACAAGTCATACTTACTTTTTTACTTATGTCCTGTATCCCCTTGTGGGTTCTAGGGCCTCTACAACGCCTACGCGCCATTGTGTGCGATTTCTGGAAATGTGCCGCAGCTCTCCCCAACTCTTTCCGAGTTGCCGTGCTTCCTTCTCAACTGTTCTGCGCCACGTACTCCTAGGACCGCCGCGTATCCTGCCATCCTGGGTAAGAGGGTTTCATTACATCGTTTGGTTAGCTACAGATCTGTCACCCTTTCGGAGAGTGTGACCGATCCACTGCCACTTTCGTCGTCGTATGGTTGTGCCTATATAGGTTCATGGCCCGTTCTCTGATAAAGCTGTTCGTTAGAGATACGGTTTCGCCAGAATATCCTTAAGATGTAACGTAGACACCTATTGACAAACGTTTGCAGCTTCCTCGTGATAGTGACGGTCACTTTCCAATTACCACATCCATATAGCAGCACGGATTCAACGTTGGAACGGAACAGTCGTAGCTTGCTGTTTAAGCTAATTGTATTACTTCGCCAAACTATGGATAGCATCCCAAATGCAGATTTTGCTTTACCTATTCGTCTGGCTATATCCAGTGTAGTTCCGCAATTGGTTGAGACAATACTCCCAAGGTATTGGAAACTCTCTACTCTCTCAACCGTTTGTCCAGAAATGCATATATGAGTTGATGAGTTTGGTCCTAGGCTGATCATTTTTGTTTTTGCCGAGTTAATTTTTAGCCCAACGACGTCTGCTTCCCTCTTCACATTTGCTGTCATTTGGTGAAGGCCCATTATTCTGTGAGTCAGTAGGCATACATCGTCGGCGTAGTCGAGGTGTTTGAGTTCAGAAGTGAGAGTCCACCGAATTCCTCCATTTCCTGTTGATAAGGCCGCATTCAGCACATCGCTAATCACCAATAAAAACAGTATTGGTGAAAGCATGCAGCCTTGCCGAACCCCACTTTGGACTTCGAATTCCTCAGACAGCCTTCCTCTGTGCAAAACGTGACATGTGGACCCATCATATGTAGCCTTGATAATTGCTATTAATTTATCCGGAATGCCTCTCCTGCGCAAGGCACGCCAAATAAATTCCCGATTGACACTATCAAACGCCTTTTCAAAATCGATGAACAACAGGTAAAGTGGTGATCGATATTCAATACATTGCTCGATGATGATCCGCAGGGTGTTGATGTGGTCGACACAGGAGGATCCAGAGCGGAAATCTGCTTGTTTGGCATCGAGTGTGTCTTCAAAGTGTTCTTTGATTCACTCCAGGATGATTCTAGCTTGGCCACAGCAGGCAGCACGCAGATACCTCTCCAGTTTTCGCACTGCATTAGGTTGCCTTTTTTAGGGAGTTTGACGATCATTCCCTTTTTCCACTCATCCGGAAAACTCTCGGCTTCCCATGTTCTCCCGGCAGGTGGGAACAGTAGCTCTGCCGATGCTGTTGGCGCAACTTGAAAAACTCCGCGGATATGCCGTCAAGTCCTACCGCCTTATTAGTTTTCAGTGCTTTGATTGCGGTAATAATCTCCTCCTTACTGGGGGTTGTGGTGCGAATTCGGGAATTTCTTTCTACGGACATTTCAGTCTGACTTGGGTGTATATTGCTGGCGAATACTCGGTTTAGAACCGAAGCAAAATGCTCCTTCCATCTCTTCAGTTGATCCTCATCCGATATTAGCAACGAACCGTCTAAGCCTTTCACTGGGTGTTGAGTAGAGTTTCGGCCACCTATAAGCTCTTTAGTGATTCTATAAACGATTCTGCTGTCGCACCTCGCTGCTGTTTCTTCTGCTTCCGTAGCCAGCGCATTGATGTAATTGCGCTTGCCACGTCTCACGCTACGCTGTACTTCTCTCATCTTCATGCGATATAGAGACTCAAGCTCGATCCTCCCTGCTGCTGGAGTTGCTGCAATTCGAGCTCTTAGCTGTTTTCGTTCGTTGATCCTTCTCCAGGTATCCTCGCAAAGCCACGCCCTATGGTTTCCATGCGATCGACCGACAATCCTTTCAGCACCTGATGTGAAAACAGTGTTCACAGCGCACCAATGGTCTTGGATGGTGGCGGTCAGTGAGCTGCTGATTGTTTCCACTCCACGTGAGAGATGGTCTCTTAATTCTTTTCGCACTGAGGGTATTCCCAGTCGGTCTACGTTGAACCTAGGTATTCTTGTGTCGTTAGATCTACGAACGGCAGCAGTGCGTAATCGGAGAGTAACTATCATAAGATGGTGATCTCGTACCAATCCCATGTCGGCACCTCGTCTGTTTCGGACGTCTAGGAGACTACTTCTAAAACGGCGACTGATGGCAAAATGGTCAATTTGGTTGGAGGTTGCTTGCCTGTCAGTTGACACCCAACTGATTTTATGGCAGGCTTTGTGATCAAACATGGTGCCACCTATGACAAGACGATTTGCGTTACAAAATTCAACAAATCTTTCTCCGTTGTCATTGCGATTGCCTAGTCCGTGCCGTCCCATAACATGTTTGAGCCCTTCGTTGTAGCAACCTACCTTGGCATTCAGGTTCCCCATCACAATGACGATGTCGCCGTTGGATGTTGCATTATGAACAGCTCCCAACTGGTTGTAGAAGGTCTTCTTTTCTTCCTCAGACGAACCATCTGTGGGGGCGTAACACTGTATAATGGTAACGCGGCGTACTCTCGTCCGGAATCTGGCCGCTAAAATCCTATCACCATGCGGCTGCCAGGAAATTAGGCCTGTGCGTGCTGTTGCGTTAGCAGCAGTCCAACTCTATATCCACTGGGCTTCCGGATGGTCTTCCGGTTTAGAGTAATACAGTGTTACACGTTGGGAATTGGTACTCACCAGCATACAACCATCTTATCTCGCTTACTCCCAATATGTCCAGCCTATATCGCATGAACTCATGCTCCAATTGAAGGAATCTGGCATTCTGAGGTCCTTTACTCTGAGAGTCAAGGAGCGTCTTCACATTCCAGAAATCAATCTTGATCCGATAGCCAAAGGTCGTCAACGTATTATCAGTCCTTATCGGAGGCATTGTGTCGGTATCCGTAGCGATTAAAGTTTCGGTAATGCGGGTTGCTGGCCCAGGTTACCTAGCCTAGGCATAAGACCCTAGACAATCTCGCACTTGTAATTTTGGCTTACATGTATAAGGATTTATGCATGCAGTTGCCCGGGGACCACCACGAGGAGGTAAAGCAAGCACTACATTACGAACTTGATTGTTGCGCTACTGGTCCAATCTCGATCAACCGCCACGCAATCAGCGGGTAACAGGTATGCATGTATCTACTACTTCTCCAAACCTTCGATTCATGAATTGCTGCATTTGTACGATAGTTCTATCTAAAGTTAAATCAAAGCCTGCAAATAGATGTATGGCCGGCAACATTTTGCCTTTCGGTTGATAAACCCCGTTTAACACAATTTTCTTACATTATTGGGAGCAAATAAACCCCGCAATCTTTTTGTTAAAATCTGCTACTGTGTGCATCTTCCTTCTTTCACTTGGCTGATCTTATCTCACACTCCAACCCCCTTTTCACAATTCATTTCACTAATAAATGCTTGCTCAGAAAAAAGGAAACAGTTCATAAAAAAAAAAAAACTTACAGAAGCTTCACCAACTTCAGCAGCTTCGCCGCAGCATCCTCCCACAGATAGAGGATGAATAAAAAAAAAAAAAAAAAATAAGCCGCTCGACCAGCAGATTGTGAAACCCAGATCTCTACGTCTACGTGTGTGCATTCCGCCAGAGTTCTCTCTCTCCTTATTTGTTATTTCCTTTGTATCTCATCCATGTAGGACATTGTTAATTAGCAATTAATGAAGCGATAATGAAAAGAAGATAAACCGAGCAAAGACCACGACGAAGCAAAAGATATCCACCATCCATCGCGTCGTCGTCGGTATATGGCAAACAAAGAGCCAAGTCGAGAAGAGTGAGCCAGCAGAAGAAGACAGACGAAAGCAAAAAACTAGAGCGGAATCTTGGCAGGAGATAAACCAAGGATTTTGCCTCCAAGCAGCGGACGATGGGTCCATAGATACATTACACAGAATATCTGAGATTTTTTTTTTTTCTTTTGTTCAGTTCGTTGGCAAATACAAATAATAAAATGAAGTCGAGGTAGGGCTGCTGGTGAATAAGCGAAAAACAGGAAAATCGTGATGAAAAACAATGACACGATGTGATGTCTGGAAGAAGACGACTTTGGAAGCATGATGTTATTGTAAGTTTTATGTTTGCCAGAGTGAGCTATGTTTGTCTTGAAAACCTTTATGCGGTTGATTTGATGCAAAACGTTTCGCTGACGGAGGGTGGTTGGTGGTGCCAAGCCAATGCAATAATGAGAGGAAAATGGATGTTGTTAACATGTTCCTCTAAAAAAGGGTTAAGAAGGGCATCCCCTTTTTTTTGTGTCCATAAAAATTAATTCAATAAGATAGCAATCTTCGACGGTGAGACAATGTTGTAGAATAGTCTGTCTTAATTGATTCTTATGAGACTTACGAGCGATTTTTGAACTCGATGCTGATGTCGTGTTAATGGATATTTAAGTACTACTTGTAGTCGACTATTAAACAGTCATGAGCAGCACGAGTGTTATTTTGGAAACTGCACTTGCAATTCTGCTGCAGTGGTTTAAGTAAGATTAAAGAGTTTCGTTCAACTGCCTGCTCTTAGGTTAAGATAATGGGTCTTTAGTGTTTCCACCTGTTGTGCTGCTTCCAAACAAATATGGTATCTGTCGTTAGTATATCACTAACCATCGAACTATAAGGTATGCAGAAGCTTGGGCAGTGATTTTCTGAGGTAATAGAGTGGAGTGTTGACTTGGAATAATCGTCAGGTTGTTCTTGGAATAATCGTCAACCATTTGATTGCCCTGTAGGCCATTGTCAGAAGTGTTTAACATTGCGCTGCTAGTCAAAACTTAATTTCTTTATCTAATAGGCACTTCAAACCAATTACTAACTGGAGAGTTCTGCCGGAAGTGTCCTCATCAGACCATAGATACATCGCTTTCCAAATCAAATGCGAAACTTTAACTTTGCAAGAGAGGAGGAATCCGCAGAAAACCAACTGCGTGCACTTTAGAACAAAGCTAGACAAATCTGTCAAAACTCCACCTAAACTCAGTACTAGACAGAAGGGAAACGATACTGTTCAAGACCTGACCAGTACCCCTACTAGATGCTTTGAAGTGACGTGCCCAGTGACACAGAATCTATGCAGATTGCCAGTTCCCTGGTGGAACCCAGATCTGCAGATAATAAAAGAAAGGAAACCAGAAAGCTTCTAAATTGACAAAAAGAATATAAGAAGTTAATTCGGACGTCTCTCAGTTAACCCCGAAAAGAGGTTGAGAAGTTAATTTGGACGTCGAAAACCAGTGATATTTACAGTGACCTCCAAAAGTTATTTGAAATCAGCTTAAACACATCATATTATTTGAAATATGATTCTCTGTTATACCTATATCCGTTTCTTGAATCTATGAAGTATATACTACTGCTACTGACAACGAAAAAAAAAAAAATGCCTGTTATGATTTTAAAAAACAATATTTTTTGATGGATACTTCTTAGCAAATCGCCAAAAGTCAGTAGAATCATGCTTCGTGAAGTAATTCTTGTGGGACAATCGACTGATAATTAAAATAATTGTTGTTTTTTTTGTATGATAATTGTTCTTACAAATTAAAAAAAAAAAAACAGATAACAATCTACATTTTAGGCTGCTTAAATTCAAAATGCCTCCAACAAGAAGACTAACTCTACAAGAAAGGCTGAAAGTAATCTTTGAATATCAAAAACTCGAAAATTTCAGCAAAGTGGAAAGACTTTAAAATCAGTCCTGAGGGAGTAAAACAAATAATAACTTAAAGCAGGGAAGAAGCGAAATAAAGGGTCTCCCAAAATTCACGCAAGATTTGAATTTTGCGCCATTTGTGTGATAAAGTGTTGCCAACGAAAAAAAAAAAAGACAGCGTGATAGCTGACAGTTCAGGGTTACTAAACATGGAGTGCTATACGAAAGAACAACGCGATTTCATTGTTGAGCAATCTCTTAAAAATAGTGAAGGTTTGGCAGCTACAGCTTCCAATTTTCGTACAAAATATTGTCAGAATAGTGATTTAACTTTATCAACTGTAAAGAGAGTAATTCAGAAATTCAGGGAGACTGGATCAATTAGTGATCTTAGACACTCTGGTCGTCCTTCAACAAGTCTTTCAACACAAAACATTGAAGCAGTTCGTGAGAGTGTTCAGCAACATCAATTCGGCACCGTGGTCAAGAGTTGGACATTTCGAGAAGCTCTCTACAGCGTATTCTCACGAAAGATTTGCATCTTCATGCATAAAAAAGTGCAATTGACTGAAAGAACTTTGTTAATCGTCAAAAATGTCGAATTTGAGGTTCAGAAAATCCACGACTGATTGTTGAGAAACAAATGCATCCACAATGTGTCATGGGACCATTTTTCTTTGAAAATGCGACTAGTCAGGCAATAACAGTTAGTGGTGCTTGCTATCGCATGATAATCTAGTTGTTTGTGCCTAAATTGTAAGATATGTACCTATATGTGGACAACATGTGGTTTCAACAAGACGGTGCCACATGCCATACAGCCCGACAAACAATTCAATTACTGCATGAGTCTTGGTAGTATTATTTCCCGTTTTGGTCATCAGAATTGACCGCCCAGATCATGATATTTAACACCGTTGTATCTTTTTCTTTGGGTTTTTTTTTATGTCTAAGGTTTATGCCAATAAGTCCACCCACGCCTTGAAGGAGCATATTGAGCGGTGTATCAATGAAATTTAGCCACATTTATTCAAAACGGTCATGGACAATTTCGACAAAAGATGTGTATGTGCCAGCAAAGCCGTGGAGGCCATTTACCTGACATGCTATCTCATACATAACATAATAAAACATTTACAATTTTTAATTAAAAACCTATGTTTTCTATTAAAATTACTTCTTGCGTGAATTTTGGGACACCCTTTACATATGTACATTAGCTGATAAGCCTCGATCCCGACGTCCCGAGGTAATATCAGCTAAATATGACGGACTTATGATATAGCTCTGCAGGCGAAACCCAAAGCTAGTAGTTTGAGAAATACAAGAACAACTTCAGGAAACAAGAAGTTCGGTATCTCAAACCTAAGAAGATGACTGCATGATGCCCAACTAACTGGACGTATTGCAAGGAGAAAACCTCCTTACAAAAAGTGCCTCCTCGAATTCGCTAAAAATTATGAAGATAAACCTCTCGAACTTTGGAAAAAAAAATTGAAATATTTGGAAATCGCCGAAGACAAACTGTTTGGCGTTCCAAAGATGACAACTCCTACAATGACCGATATCTCTGCCTATCCGTAAAAGATGGTGGGGGAGGCGTTATGGAGTGGGCGTGCTTTTCTTGGTTCGGAGTGTGAAAATTGCATATAATCAATGCAACGGATGCACTGTAGTCAATCTGCTCTTTGAATGGGATTGTGTAGCTCATTTGTCTTTCAATAAGACAAGAATGCCAAACACACGGCAAAGATAATAAAACAGAAGTTTAACACCAGCCGGGTAACTCTTAGATTAGCCTTCCATGTTACCAAACCTTAATCTCATTGAGTATTTGTGGGTTGAAATGGACAGGTAAATATCTGTTGAAACTTAAAATTGCGCACACCGTAGTTTCTTCCAGACAGGTATTCAGCTTTCCCACCGTACTTTCACTACACTCAATAAGTGCCGAATTTCTACACACTCCAGTATCCATATTAAGCTTCCCATATTGCACTCACTATACTCGATACGTGCAACTTATTTGTAATGTAAAATTGTATTTAAGCTGATGCATTTTTGTAAATAAAGTCACTTGTCGAAAATCAATCCAAGTCTTCACTCTAGATCAAAGAGATCTTTCCATAGTGGTGACCCCGACCTAATTTTGCTTCACCCTACCAGCGGTAAGGGGCAAATCACTTTTTTTTATATTAAAATTGACACAAGCGTTACCAAGGCTTCAAACGCTGGGATTCATTGTTCTTTGGAATAGAAATAGTCCTGTATAATACCATCTTAAGCAGGCAACGAATCCAAGTTTCGCCATACAAGCATAAAATCTACAAAATTGCAGAAGAAGAATTGGCATCATCACAAGGCAAAAGGCCGTAGCAGAAGAGCTATATAAAATTCAAATCAGCATTGGCAAAGACAGTCACGCCAGGAAAACAGCCGTATTATGTAGACAAACAACTTAACATAATTGAAAGCTTATGGCTAAAGTTCACCAATAACCAATAAAGAGTCAAAGACTTCGTTAAACAGGATACACCATACATCCAAGGCAACGCCTTTATGAAGGTCAAGCAGATCTATGATGACATCAAAAATTACCTAACTTCTATTCATTATGATACAGATACCAACATCGCTGGTAACAATTAACAATTGACTGCCATGACTGACGGTAAACCAGTACCAACCTCTCGATCCACTCCATCACTAGAGGTTGTAAAAACTCTTCGACGACAGAAATCAACCGCACAAGTACTGCAGTGGTTGTTCATCAATCTTGACGAAGGTTCGACGGAAGATTGGAGTTCTACATACCGTCACCTTAAAAAAAATATTTTAAACAAATATTAGGGGCAGATGCAATAGATGCATCAATTGGTCGCAGAACGGGTGGAAGACCCTCTTGCAGAAGGCTACCAAATGGAAGAGTACCTATAGTTGGAGGATAAGGTTAATGATTCTCTTTTCGCATTAACGAAAAAATTGAGACCGTTGACTAATCAGCCGAATGCATCCCAAACTGCAACATCAATTTCTACTACGAGTATGCCGAACGCAGCACTAATTTGCTTCCTAAAGAGATTTTTGTGAACTTGCTGTAACCAACCAACCTTTTCTGGAAAAGGGCAAACCAACCAAACTGGAATCACTTAAGAAATCTGATGGTACTTTCACTGAGACGAAAGAGGAGACTTTCAGTCTTGTGCTGGAAACTCACTACATGGAAAATCTAGGTCACAGCTCGGCCCGCTCACCCAAGATGAGCTGGATTCAAGTCAGAACAGTCGACGATACTCGTATATTGCATCAGGTGTGGTATCGGATGAGTTGTTAACTTTTGATGGCTTCAAGTCGCTAGGTAGCGATGGAATATATCCAGCCATACTGCAACAGAGTATAGACCAGCTGCTATCTACTATGAAAATAATTTTCACTGCAGAACTGGCACTGGCATATATTCCTACACACTGGCGAATAGTTAGAGTGACTTTTATACCAAAAATCGATAATCTCACGCATCAAGAACTTCAGACCTATAAGCCTGACTTCCTTCTTGTTGAAAAGCGTGGAAGGACTGGGAAGAGATTCACGTGCGCGAAGTTGCTTTGAGGCTCATCCTCTATCGGAGATGCAGCATGTCTATCAGCGAGGAAAATCCTTCGATACTTTTCTCCAATATTTGGTTACTAGGATTGAATGAGCGCTCGATATGAAGGAGTATGCGATGGGCATCTTCATCGACAATGCGACCTTTGACTGCATGTTTACACAAGCAGACAACACGTGGGAGACGAAACATTAGTGTTGTGGATTAAAGCAATGCTAATGAGCAGAACTTTGGCCGTGGATGCCGATATGTAATGGCAGGTGTTAACAGGGGATGTCCGCAGGTCGCAGGGTGGCATGGTGGTGCATGGTGGTCGACTCTCTGTTGAATACTTTGAATACACGAGGTGGCCCACACTGGAGTTTTGACGACCTTGCGTGACACTTATCCTACGACTCCAGTCTTATAGATATAACGTCTGACGCAATGACACCAGAACTTAGGTTGTTGCGCAAATTTAAAGTCGACTTTCTCTGAGTACAAGGCTGGCTTCGGCCAGTATCTGAACCAAGAAGGAATTGTAGCCGAATATTCACGGATGGCTTCAAAACCAATCAGGGATTTGGTGCTGCTGTACTGCTGGAGCACGACAATATCAGGCTGCATTTTCCATCATGCTGCAAATTGAGAGGGTCTCCCGAAGTCGACTATTTCTAGGAAGTCTAAAAAGCCGACGCCCGATGACTACATTGGATTGCTTACCTCTAATGAATGGATAACAGCGCTTCTTCCAAGAGGATTTTCGAATCCAGAGATAAAACGAACAAGAAGATCTAGACTCCTTTTTAAAGACTAAATAATCGTGGATGTTAGACACAAGGTTTTCAGGGACAATCAAAGCTATCAGTTGATATAGGCTCATCAAGCCTGTACAAGAAAGAGGCTTGCCCGGGCATTGTGAATAGTAAAAACGGAACCCTTATAGTGAGAGTCAATTGTCCATCAATTGTGAAAGATTTGGAAATGTTCAGCATGTCTGAGGAAATGCCTGCACCGACTCCGTAGTACATTTTCGGTCCATCCATGTAGGTGGCTGTATCACAATTTTTGATTACTTTACTGCTCTTCCATTCTTCTTTCATTGCTGAAGTTACTGGAAAAAGTTTGCTGAAGTTCAGAGTGGGGCTTTTGTAATCATTCGAAGATTCAAATAGGTGAAATGTCCATAGATGCTGGAGAAAATTGTAAGAACACTGTTCTCGCAAACACATACTACTGGGAGAGTAGCACTATTAGCATATATCAACGATACCCGAAGTCACAGTAGATGAACTATTGAATGCCTGCGAAAGGGTTCGTGATAAAAAATGCCCCCAGACGGAGGAATAAAGCTCTAAAAGCAGCAATAAGACGTAATCCTGCAATCTTCGTCAAAACAAAACAGAGGCTACATTCACTACCACACCCTATCGTCCGATATGTCTTCTTGATGCAATGGGAAAGATATTAGAACGCCTAACATTCAGTAGATTACTACCAGTCACTGAATCAGAAGATGGTCTCTCAACCCAACAATATGGATTCCGTAAAGCTCGATCCACAATAGACACTATTGGTGAGGTAATATCAATGGCCAAGCAATTGATACAGAGTTCTAGCTGGAGATGGGGATGAAAATAATACTGCGGAGTGATTACACTTGACTTGAAAAACGCGTTCAATACAGCAAACTGGAGCTATATAATGGATGCGTTAACAAATATGAATACCCCGGGATAGTTCCTGTATATAACTATTTCCACCAAAGATTGCTGTTATACAAAACGAAATTAGGGACAAAGGAATACTCTATAACCTCTGGCGTTCCACAGGGCTCCGTCCTCGGACCGGTTCTATGGAATATAATGTACGATGGTGTATTGAGACTACGAATCTCCGGTGGAGTACAAATCATAGGCTTTGCCGACGACATAGCTATAGTGGTTACGGCGAAACACTTAGACAAGCTAGAAATAAATGCTAACGAGACCAACGCATCTGTCAAACAATCGCTAGAGTCAAAGAGTTTAGCTTTGGCAGAACACAAAATGGAGGCCGTGCTTATTAGTAGCCGTAGAATAAGAGAGACTATCAATGTCAAGGTGGGGAGTCATACAATAATCTCCAAAAGATGCATTAAATATATCGGCCTCATGACGACAAGCTAAACTTTAGTAACCACATGGAATACATATCAAAGAAGGCATCGAATGTACACTCGGCGCTTTCGAGAATGTTGCCAAATGTTGAGGGCCCAAGAAGCACCAGAGGACTATTACTGGTTAGAGTTGTAACCTCAACAACAATCTGGGCAGATGCATTAAAAGTGAAGAAAAATCGATCGCGTATAAACAGCGTCTATAGACTAACCGCAATTAGAGTTATATCGGCTTATAGGACAGTTTCGGATGGGGCGGTGTACGTCATTGCTGGTATGATCTCTATCGACAGCCTAGCTGAACGGAAATCATTTCAGATAAAGAACGTAGAAGACAAGAGTCCTCTCTTGTCGCCAAGAGTGTGGAAAGAACGATGAGATACCTCACATAAGGGTAGGTGGACACACAAATTAAACCTCAGAATAGAACCGTAGATAAGTAGGAACTAAACTACCAATTGACGCAATTTTTGTCGGGCCATGGAGGCTATCGCCGATACCTCCATCGCTTTCAACTAGACACCTAGCCAGAATGCCCAGCATGTCCTCGATGCGAAGAAGACCCGGAACATGTCGTTTTCAATTGCCCACGGTTCCTTGAGGAAAGACAAAGATTGGAGAGTGTAATAAATAAAACATTTAATACTCCAAATATAATAGCAGAGATGCTAAGATCGGAGAGCAGTTGGGTCGCAGTTAGCACATTATTAACCCAAGTACAAATCGATCTCAGGCAGTCTGAAAGTCAGGGAAGAAATGCTGGAATTGCAGATAAGGGCGTCTGTGTAAACCCCAATACCCGCCCCGCGAAGTAATACCTGACTGTAGTCCTGTGGGGCGACGATATGAGCTACCGGACGTAAGGTTTAGTCAGTAAGAAGCTGACACTGCCGTGCAACCTGGAGTGCGGTGCCTATTAAAGATTGATGGAGAAAACCTAGGAACTCTAAATCGATACTCTTCATCGATTTTAAAGTCGCCTATAATAGCGTCTATAGAGATGAGCTATACAGATCCATGTCTAGGCAGGACGACGATGAAGAATGCACGTTGCTCCATCAAGGCCGGTAACAACATGACCGAAGCTTTTTTTGTTAGAAAAGGACTACGACAAAGTATCGCGCTGTCGCATAAAGGATTGTACACATTCTCAGGCTAACATCAGGAGTACGATCTATCTAAAGTCAATTACTACAATTACGCCAACGACATCGACATATGTATCAAACAGGAGCGTCGAAAATGGGTCTAGCGTTTAACTAGTTCAAAAAAAAGTGTGTGTTATTATCAGAATAAGACACTCAATATAGGTGACTTGGACAGAATATCACAATAGATAGCTACAACTTTGAGGTAGTTAGGGATTTTGTTTATCTAGGCTCCGCTATAAATTTAAAAAAAATGACACCGGCATAGGGATCAAGCGGAAAATCACTCCTGCCAACCGCTGAAGGCAGTTGAGTAGCAAAGCCATAGACTTCTAAGGTGACTTTACGTAAGATCCTCATCATCTTATTCCTACTATATGGCCCAGAAGCATGGCGGATGAAAGCAACCTTGATGGTCAGAATGGTTTGAACCCATTGCCTAAGATTGATAAGACATGTAGAGTGATTGAACATCAGCGCTCCAGCCCGGAAAGTCTTTGAATGCTTCCCATAGGAATGATGCGGTAAAGGAAGACCTCACCTAAGGTGGCGCATGCAATTGGAAAGGAATGTCAATCAACTTTGTGTGCAAAACTGGAGGGGGCTAGCACAAGATCTAGATCCAGGTCCATCCCGGAGTAAGTAAGTAAGAGATACATTTACTTTGATTGCTCCGGAACCCCCGGTACATGAAACAGTTTCTTTAAGTCCAACTTATAGTTAGCTATTCTTCTTCGGTTGGTTATACGTAGTTCTCAATAAAAAAAAAGTTAGATCAGTTAGAAAATGAAGCGAGTGTCATCGTCATCCAAAAGTAGTCAATCTCTTCCCTCATCTTCTGTTCTATCAGCGAGGGAATCATTCAACTAAAGTTCGAACAAGGTTTCTCCACCGAAACGCATTAGATGTCATGACATGAGGTGTATCTGCTAATGGAAAAAAGCGTACCTACCATTTCAAATATACAGATCGAAGTTACTTGCATTTGCACAAGAAAAGTAATTCAATTTAATTTCGTTTTAATTAGTTCAATTAAACAATCACACCGAACTGCCATATTCGAATCCACCGATGACAGACATTCACTTCATCTTGGGATGATGTCGCATCCATAATTCCATTGCAACTTGGTTGCTTAATTTTCAAGTGTTCACCAACACACCAGACCGAATGCATCTTCGTTACTACCGACACCGCCGCCGCCGCCGCCGGCCACATGGTCAATTAGACGAAACCCCATCCCTTGTCCATTTGGTGGTGAATCCTTTTTCCATTCTCTCTTTTCATCCGGGTGCACAATTAACCAGCGCGCGCTCGCTGTTCTCTTCGCTTCAATTAATTTCATCAAAAGAAATTACAATTGAAAAAGAACTGCCACAGACGCCATAGCGTCGTCGACGTTGCGCGGCATTACACGCGTGTGATCCACTCACAACTCTTTCATTATACTTTAATTGTTCAATTACACATCCGCAGAGCGGTGCGACGCGGAGGAAAACCACAAAACCAAGTTGCAGCTGAATTGAAGAGAAACGAAAACTGAAGACCGACGACGATGAGGAACCATGTAATTGAATGTGGCAGGGCTGAGGAGGCTTTCCATTCTCTCTGAAACTATACAGGCCCTGAGGGCTATTAACGCCAAATGGGATAAATCATTTTAATTCGCATGCCACACGGAAAAGAATGGAGTTGCTGCACAGCGGAGTGGAGAAAAATATTAATAAATTGCGACTGTAAGTGACACTTGAGAGTTAATGCTAAGAGATCCTGGAATTCCACTCATAAACACACAGGAAAGCCGGAGAGAGAGTGAAATTTTCAAGGGTCCAATTAGACCGCATTAAGGGGAAGTTTTATTTTCTGCGAATTATACATTATTCTCTTTCCGGTGGATTGGAGACATCCACCTGCATATCGTCTCTGTAACCACTTTCGATGTTATGTCCTTATACGTCCGTACCACACTTGTACGGCGCCAATGAGTTGGATTCCTCGCGGTTGTCGCGGTATGGCGCATGAACTTGGAGTCAGAGTCAACAACATTTTGCCGACTGTGTTATGTTTTACGGACCCAAAATGGTCATCATTGTACTCCCCGCCCCCGGAAGACGACTAAGGACGACCATGTTTGGTACTGGGATAGGTATCTACCGACGTTGCATGAGTAGCGTTGATTCCATTCCAATGGATGGTTATGGAGTGGTTTGTTGCCACCAAAAGGAAATTGAATTCTTCTGAGGTTTGTGCTGTTGTTACCTTGGAAGTTATTTTATTTTTATTTTTTTTTTATTACAGATGTGCGGCGAGGCCACGATCTGCAGATGGACATGATACATGAGCACACATGATCATGGTATGACCAAAGGGGGAGGGTAAAAGAGCTGAGTGAAATTGATGTTGGTTGGATGTATGCCACTATTGAGTGATGTCTAATTGACATGTCTCGGTGTGTTAGCCAGTGGCACCGGTTAAAGGTGGACAAAGAGTGACGAAAATATGTAATTACCGCACTTGGTGTGAAACAAAAGAACATCAGGTGTTTACGGTGATATGGCTGAGGACAGTTAGCGGTAAATGCTGTAACCTCAATCTTCATATGTACTTGGAACTCACATTCCAATGGGGCTGTGAAATATTTGCTTACGGCATCACTAGAGAACTCTAAATACTTTTTCTCACTTCCGTTTGAGCGAACATAGACAATGATTCCAAATATCCGTTGGGTATTTCGGGACAAAAGGTCACCTCACGGGAGTGCGAATCCTTCGCTCAGTATAGCCAACAATATGGCAAAGATTTTTAGAAATTCGTTAGTTAGTTACATAACCAGAAGATACATACATAACCAGAAGTTAAAATAAAAAAAATTAATCGTGCATCTTTAACCCTTTGACGCATAACGGACATATGTGTCCCCAATATTAAAATCATCATACTTATGCTCCTATGATCATGATTTTGAAAAATAAAAACTTGTTGGATTTTTAAATACATTGGTTTTAATATGATTCTTATTGCAACACTGTAAACCAAAAGTAAACAAACAAAATCTCCATTTGAGTGTTTGATTTTTAACGAGACAGAAATTGCAATTTAAAGATAATAGAAGACTACTTTCATTTGCTTTTTTGTACCATTCAATAATGGAACAGTATTGACTGGTAAGTTTACTTTATGTTTTGACTTTATTTTGCCAAATTCCATCGACGGGAACAAACTTACGAGCGGAAAACACAATGGGACACCGGTGTCTCTGTATGCGTCAACGGTACCTAATGTTTTACGCATTTGACAATACGGTTTAGAATTTTTGTTATCACTCATCTCACATACAAGACGTTGTTATTGTAGCATAATAATAACTACGCTCCCTTAAAGTATGACGCAACAAATTCCGAAGTGACTTTTCATTCTGGCAGAATTTTGGTTCGAACTGTCCTTTCATTTGAGGTTCGTGTCTGGGATGAAGTCTCCACAGCTCATGTTAACGAAAGAGACGAATAATATCAGGGATAAAAAGGAATTATAACTGCAAGAATTATTTCTCTTGTTCCAGTGGTCGAAGAATTTGCTAGAAGTTTCTGGCTATCAGAAACTTCTGCTATATAAGGACAGATGGCGATTGAGAAAGGAGCAGTAGTTTCTAAACTGTGGCGAAGAGATTAGAAAAGTGATAGTGGGCGAAGTTGTAATTTTGTGATAAATTGGAAGTTGAGATTTAAGAAGAGGAAGTAATTAGTTTGGATTTGTGAATTAAGTAATTGAAAGGAGACAAAGTGATTTGAGAGGACAGAGACCTTGTAAGAAAAGAATTGCGAAGAATAGTGTGAACCTGAATTGTTCTATAGACTAGAAAATAAAGAAATAATTTCACAGAATATTGTTTTATCTACTCGAGCCGTAGCTCGCATATTACATTATTTTACAATAAAGTTGTTCCAATCGTGTATTATATTGCTAAATTAGAGGTATTTATTCGAATATTTACTTTGCTATAATACAATTTTACCCATTTTCTATATAAAATACTAATTTTTACCCAGAAAACATAAAAATTAAATCTCATCTAGACTCTCTACAGGTTTTTTTCCTTTCATAATATGAGTACTAAACGTCATAGAGAATTTCAACTCATGGAAGATGCCATCTTGGAAATACTGGCAGTAGAAGACAGTGGTGATGAAGACACTTTAGCCCTTGATGAAGAAGATAGACAATTTTTGGCACAAAATATTGAAGCAGGGGCTGATATTGCTGAAATAGAACCCTCTGGAAATGTTCCTCCTGCAGCTGCAAACCCTGAGGTTGTACCACCCATTCACGCCAGATCAACGCCAAACTTTGCTTGGAGAAGTAATCGGTATGTAGCAAATAATTTTGAAACAGATGAGACCTACATATTTGGGAACATAAAAATCTTGTCAGAAGAAGAAAGTAGAACAGTGACTCCTATACAAATTTTCAACGGTACCTGTAATTTCAAAGGACTGATTGATGAGATATTGATTCCTCAATCAATCCGATATGCTGAACAAAATGGACGAACGTTCACTATTGGTCATGATGAAATGTCAGCTTACATAGGCATGCACTTTGTAATGGGTTACCATACATTGCCAACGTTTAGAAACTATTGGTCCACTGATCCTGATGTGGGTGTACCATACATTTCACAAATAATGACAGTGAACAGATTTGAAGATATAAGGAGAAATTTGCATTTCCATGACAATGAACGTCAACTTCCAAGATCAGATCCAGCCTACGACCGAGCTTTCAAAATAAGGCCCATCATTGATCACTTTAATTCATCCTTCAAAGATGCAATGAATAATACGCAATACCAATCAATCGATGAACACATGGTAAAATTCAAGGGCCATAACATAATGAGACAGTACATCAAAAATAAACCAGTGAAGTGGGGCTTCAAGATGTGGTGTAGAGCGGACTCGTTGACTGGATACCTCTTTGACTTCGACCTATACACAGGAAAAAAAGGCATTACAACAGAGTATGGACTTGGTGAGTCTGTTATTGCTCAACTTACAAGAGATATGGAAGGGTTAGGATGTGAAGTATACTTTGATAATCTTTTTAATTCTCCCCTGTTGCAATACAATTTGATGGAAAGAAATATAAAAGCATGTGGGACTGTTCGAACCAACAGAAAAAATGTTCCTAAAAATATACCTGCTGACAAGGATATGAAAAGAGGAGACATCTTTTCCAGCAGCTACAAAGGAATATCTTTCATAAAATGGATGGATAACAAGGCTGTACACATGCTCACTAATTCCTTATCTCCAATTCCAACATCAACTGCCACTAGGAGACAATCAGGAAGTGCTGAGAGAATAAGTACATGGGGGGTGTGGATCTTATGGACCAAAGGAAAGTGTGTTATGAGGTAGAAAGGAAATTAAAAATCAAATACTACCTTCGATTGTTCTTTGATATCCTTGATATAGCTATCAACAATGCTTACATTTTGTACACCAAACTGCATGAAAAAAAGCGAGTGGAAGGACCTCTCCTAACAAATTTAGAATTTCGCCAGCAAATCGCAAGATCCCTGATAGCTGGATATTCCTCGAGAAAAAGATCCATCCCATCTACTGTCTGTACAACAAAGAGGCTGTTCAACTCTTCAAGTGCTCAGTATGCAAGTTACCATACCATTATCAAAAAGGATCAGAGGAAAAGATGTGTACAATGCGCAGAGTTCAAAGTAGAAAACAGAACTAACAATGCTTGTCGTTATTGTGATGTACACTTGTGCTACACAAATGATCGTAACTGTTTCGCTGATTTTCACAATCATCAGTGAGAGGTTAGGTCGATCAGTAACTATGTACTTATGTAGGAACTGTTACTTAGGACGAGTAAGTTTAGTACAGTTTTCGTTCCCCCTATACATACTCGTATAGGGTCTCAAAAGTATATTTTTATATTTTATGCCTGAATTGCAATAAATAAAACGTTTATTTGATTATTTTTGAAGCATCTTTTCTATATTTTTTATCTAAAATAAATTTTCATTTACTTAGATATCAGCATGCTAAATGTAGGTATTTCAGGGTAAAAAATTACCATTAGTGCATACAGGGACACATATGTCCCCAAGTGGAAAACCCATTTCCCTCGAAAAATTATCGGTTTTTATTTGCAAAATATTTTATTAGACTGCAAATGAGTAAACAAATTTTTTTTTTTTTTTTTTTTTTTTATAATTTGCACGTGTTAAAGGGGATATGAATACCCTTATACTAATTTTTAGAACACGTGCATTTTTGTGGAAAGGAAGAGACAGAGAGAAAGACAGAGCGGTGTGGTGGTTTGAAACTCAGGTGGTATTAAGTTTCTGTAAACTCCAAGGGTGGCTGTCCAGATAACTGGGGAGTACTTTGTTTGTCTTTCGCTATCATTGCCGTTGCTTATGATTCACAGTATTTTTTTCCGTCCTCCTGATGTCATCATCACGATCAAGTTGTGTTTTGGCCATATGACCACCCTACTGCCAGTGTTATGCCTTCACAGTAGAGTTGTCTTAGCTTTCGCAAGTGATCGACTTTTTTATTTATTTCATGTGAAATAAATAGATGATTCTTGACATCAGGATTTGAACCGTGAATCAACAGCGTGACAAGCGATGATGTTACCACTACACCACGGCCACCCGGCATATGGGTTAATCAAAAATCCCTCCGCTCATTTTCTTCTGTGCGTCAAAGGGTTAAAACTGACATTTCGCATTTCAAAAGTCTAGAAGGTTAAGAGTATCTAGGCAAAGACTTTAAGAAGTTAAGTTAGGGATCTCAAGTGATACACTCTTTTAGTTTTTTTTTTTTCTTTTAGTTTCCTGGGAACTGACTTTCGTCATCCCGAATGGGTTTCACTTTTAATTTATTTGAAAAATAGATAAGAAAAATCAGCCGTTTGTCGGATTTCAAGACTTTTTTATTTGTTACCTAATTTCGTGGCCTTAGCTAACTCTTACAGATCAAGAGGTTTTACCCATCTTAGTCTCCTGATTACATTGTCAGTATTTAATAGTTCTGTTATTTCTATGTTAAGGTTGTTGAGAAGTCAACTTTTGTGCCTTTGAGCAGCTTTTTTAACTTCATCTTCAACTATTCCAATATTAAGATTTCTATGTAGATCAGCGTTGCGTATGTACCAAGGTGCATTAACTATGTTCCTTAGTACCTTATTTTGGAAGACTTGGATTTTTTGTAAATTTGTTTGGCATGTGCATGCCCATAACTGAAGTCCATACCGGTTTCAGAACCTGCTTGTATAGCAATAGCTTATTGTAGTTAGACAGGGATGAGTATCTCCCAATAAGCCAATACATTTTACTGTATCGCACTCATCTCTCTTTTTATTTATATGCGCTTTCCAACGCAGTTAGCGTCTAGGGTCATACATATACTGAAATGTGTGGTACGTTTTTATATGTAAAATTAATTTAATTGAAGCTTTTTTGATGCACAGCAAGTACAGCAGTGTCATCTGAAAAATTTCTATAGTGGTTTCTCCAATTTCAGGCAGGTCGCTACTGAATAAAAAGTAAAGCACAGGACCCAATACACTGCCTTGTGGTACGCCCGCTTTAATTTCTCTTAATGTTGAGTACTCTGTTTCTTGTTTAATTCTAAAGAATCGATCTGATATACGAGTATATGACTCCAGAATTTTTGAATACTGCTTAGGCAGTTGCTTTCGTAATTTGTGGATCAATCCTTTGTGCCAGACTTTATTGAAATCCTGTGCTTTTCTGTAATAATTTCACATATTTCGCGAGGATAAGAGTTTTGTTTAATCTTGTTCGTTGTTTTGGGAGTTGCAGCCCATGCTGCTGTTTGTATAAATATTTGCACTGCTTCTTCTAGTTCATCTTCTGTTTGAATAGCTGATGATAGTTGAATACTTTCTTCCAACTTATGTCTGAAGTACTTCCAATCAGTCAGTCTATTAACTAGTTTTGGACTATGTTCTATTATTATTATTTTATCGCCAAGTGTAAGAAGTATTGACCAGTGATCTGATTGAAGATCAGGCATACGGTTCCTTAATACCACCGACAAAATATGCTTCTTTTTTTTGCCTTCAAAATGACTTTCTACTATGGCCGCCTTAATCTCATTCTCATCTGCAAATCTCCGGCCTCGTTACTCCTTATTCAAATTAAAAAAAAGGAAAGGAAATTTGGATGTGAAGTGGGTGGTCTATCGTTGAAAAACCTGTGTCTTTCAAGGTCTGACTCGAAGCCGTGTGAACAGGCGAGTTATCCTGTAAAAACAACACTCCATGCCTGAATTTCCCACGTAACTTCCGTTCGACCGCTTCACATGCCTGAGTCAATAAATTTGCGTAGTGCAGGTACTCCTTACTTTACGACCGAGTTCCATTCCGACGACTATGTCGTTAAGTGAATTGCCGGGAATATAGGATCCTTGTTCATAAAAAGACATGCATAGGTATGTAGCTGTAGAGGGTCCAGGTAAGAGAGATGACGATGATGAAATAGAAGTTGTACTTTTAAGGGCGGTGGTCCTGGATGAATGAAAAGGAACTCGCAAGTGTGGATTACTACTTACTTTACTTATGTTCTGTATCCCCTTGTGGGTCGTAGGGCCTCTACAACGCCTACACGCCATCGTGTGCGATTTCTGGAAATATGCCTCAGCTCTCCCCAACTCTTTCCGAGTTTTCGTGCTTCCTTCTCAACTGTACTCCTAGAACTGCCGCGTATCCTGCCATCCTGGGTAAGCGGGTTCCATTGCATCGCTCGGTTAGCTATGGACCTTTCACCTTTTCGGAGATTGTGACCGATCCACTGTCACTTTCGTCATCGTATGGTTGTGCCTATAGGTTCATGACCCGTTCTCTGATAAAGCTGTTCGTATAGATACGGTTTGGCCAGAATATCCTTAAGATGAAGCGTAGACACCTATTGACAAATGTTTGCAGCTTCCTCGTGATAGTGACGATGACTCTCCAGGTACCACATCCATATAGCAGCACGGATTCAACTTAGCTAATTGCATTACTTCGCCAGACTATGGATAGCATCCCAAACGCAGATATTGCTTTACCTATTCGGCTGGCTATAACCAGTTTGGTTCCGCCATCGGTTGAGACAATACTCCCAAGGTATTGGAAACTCTCTACTCTCTCAACCGTTTGTCCAGCAATGCATATATGAGTTGATGAGTTTGGTCCTAGGCTGATCATTTTTGTTTTTGCCGAGTTAATTGTCAGCCCAACGACGTTTGCTTCCCTCTCCACAATTGCTGTCATTTGGTGAAGGTCCATTATTCTGTGAGACAGTAGGCATAAATCGTCGGCGTAGTCGAGGTGTTTGAGTTCAGATGTGAGAGTCCATCGAATTCCTCCATTTCCTGTTGATAAGGCCGCATTCAGCACAAGTGTGGATTGCTTTGTTATCTTCTTTTTTCTCTTGACAAATTTCTCTATAGTACTTTAAAAGTTCACTCACGCCACGTTCAACTTTATTAAAACGTTCAGTATTTGGACCTAAATTTTTAACATAGCCGCATTAATTTTGGAGAATAAACTAGGCTAACCCATAACTACTTCACTTCTTCTCTATTTTTTCTTCTTCTTCTTCTTCTTCCGAATGCTAACTCTATTAAATCCTCATTTGTTAGCTCTCCATCGGCATAATCCACTAATTTAGAAATGTCTTCCACCGTCTTCCTATGCCGAGAAAGAAACAAAGATGTCAGAAAAAATTCCTCTATGCGATCCGAGCGCCATCTTGCATCAAAGTCTGTCTTATCGAACAGCCTTCGTAAAGCTTGGGAAAAAGTCGTGCGCAAATAAAACGCTTTAAACGTAGCTATAGCGCCTTGATCCTTTAGCTGGAGGACAGCAGTTGTATTTTTAGGGAGATACACTACCTTTACGTCTGGGTGTAGATCATGCCTGGAGCATTATCAAGGAGGAGAATAATTTTAAAAGGAACTCCCATTTTCAAACAATAATGCTGGACTGAGAGGGTATGAAGCCGTTCATAAACCAATCTTCAAAGTTGCGTCATCCATGTAAACGAGTTTTTGGAGCTATAGATCAGGAAAGGCTTTAACTTGAACCCAGAGGCATTCCCTTCCAACAATAACGTGATACTGTCTTTAGAAGCCTTGAAATCAGGACTTGCTTTAGCTTCTTTGTGCATATACGACCTTTCAGGCATTTTTTTCCACCAAAGCCCGGTTACAACCACATCGAGTACCTGTTCCGGGCAGTAGCTGCCTTTTTTAATTATTCCATCCAATTCGTCAACAAATTTTGCTGCTGCTTCTACTTCCTCCTGATTCTCCAATTATGCAGGTTACATCTCAGCTTAAACCGCTGAAACCATCCATGGCTAGCTGTAAATGATTCTGTCAATTTTTCGCCCTCACGTACCTTCAAAGTCTCAAAGATACTGTGTGCCTTAGTTTAAATTATTAAAAGGTCGTCTCATGAATAAGAAATTTTCGTTGCCAAGATATTATGGCTTTAAATCCTGTCGATGATTTCACCACCGAAATTGTCGAATGTGCCAATTACAAGGCACATGCTGTTTTTTTTTAACCGTTTTACCAGTTTCGTAGTATTATATGTTGGAGCTTTACAGTTGCTGACTCGACTGATTTATCTGTTGTTAATAAAGACATATCGTCCGCAAACGTAGCTACGATAGTGTCTTCTTCTTGCTGTATATCTCGAGTGTAAGAGTAAGAACAAGACCGGACAAAGAACACTTCCTTGCGGTACTCCGGCAACGATTTCCTTAAATCGGGATTTTTCCGATTCGTGTTTAACATGGAATAGTCTGTTCGCAAGGTAGGATTCTTAAATCTAATATAATTGTTCCGGAAGAACCTGGCTTAACTTAAACTTTAAGTCTTCATGGCATACCGACTAGAGACGTCCAGAAAAACCCTAGAACATATCTTTTTCTCCTCTAAGGTTTTCTCTATTTCATTTGTTATTCTATAAACCTGATCAATTGTGGAATGCTTTGTTCTGAAGCCGAATTGATGGTCAGGAATCAATTGTCTTTCTTGAATGACCAGTTGTAGGTGCCTTAGATACTATCGGCAGGAGCGATATCGGTTTGTAAGATTTTTTGTCGTTTGGAGGCGGTCCGGTTATTAAATCATATCCAGGGGCCTTGTTATTTTTAAGATTTTTTATTGTCTGGCAACGACACGATCTCTATTTTAAAGTTGTCAGGTCTCGCAATCGTACCACCAAGGTCAAATGGCTTAAACGTTTCATCCAGGTGCACGGCAAATAAGTCTGCCTTCTCTTTGTCTTCTTTTGCCCATTCGCCATTGTTTTTTCTTATTGGTAGCTATCGTTTTTTAATACCTTTCATGGCTTTCCATAGTGAATAATTCGAACTTATTTCGGCAGTCAAAATACGTAGAGATCTTTCGATTTTTGAAATTTTTGATTCCTTTCTTGACACAGATGGTTTAAAAGAGTTTTGTATTTGGGAGCTCGTTATTGTTGCTCCCCTCTTTTGGGGTATCTTTTCTCCTATAGGGAGTGTTGTTACGCGGCTTCAATAAATCTGCCGACTTCGTCTTCTATTTCATACGGTGTTTTAAGCAACACATTCAGAACAATACTTCCTAAAGCCATTCCAGTTAGTTTTGTTGGTAGTTAATCTAGGGGCCCCTACTTTTTCCATTAGACGCTCACTTATTGTCATGATTACTGGTGAATGATCTGAGGAGAGATCAAAACTTTCCTCGACGTTAGTAAAATCTTTAGCTACACCTCTTATAATGAAGGAGTTCTTGCTCTGTCGGTGGGCCAATATGTTGGTTTTCCTGTCGAAAAGAAGTCAACATTAAATTGCATGCCGGCTACATAAAGTAGTCTGTCTTTAGTAATGAGCGTCAATAATAAATGGATGAAGGTAATTAGAGAGCTCTTGAGTGCTTTGCGATCACAAACGAACAAAAGCAAGCTGTTATTAGATATCTTCAGATGGATTTATAGCGGTAGTAGCTTGAAATCACCCACGAAGGTGCAATACCCATCTGGATGAATCACTGTGTGATATCAAATGACTCATCTATGCTGTATGCATTTGATGTTCGTCATAATCTCGCTGCACATTTGTCCATTATATATGTAGTCATATGTGTATTTAAATCACAATTCCCTTTACTTGTACCCACAAGTCATTAAAACGCATCCACCATTAAAACGTATCTACATCTATCTATCTTAACGAGTTCTCTGATTCATCAAGGTTCATAGAATCTCATCAGGAGATCTGTGATATCCCTGAACTGCCCAACTGGTTTCTCATTTACGAACGATCTTTGTGCGGCGACATGGTTTTCATTTAAATTTTTTATTTTCATTTCAGGGATATAAATGCCCATAATGTTGATATCCCAATATCGTTCATCATAATTTTATCTGATTTTTTTTTTTTTTTTTATTGTCCAGGTATATTTATTTAATTCTCTTCGTTCTTTGTGTATAAAATCCCCCCACAAAAAAAAAAAAAACCGAGTCAAGTGTTTGGTCATCACATTATGAGAAGATACTTTGCTACATCTGACTGAACAGCACTGGAGTCAGTCTGGGTTCGGAAGACCCATTCTCTGACATCGAGATAATTAAATTAATTGAGGTGTCCTTTGGATACACGAAGGGGATCTGTGAACTGGTATATCTTGTGGCTGTACCCAGTATACCCAAACATTCGATTCTACTATATTGACACTTAAAAATTAATTTTTATTGTTGAAGAATAATCCGAACAAATGGTTATGACGATGACTCCACCAGCGCTCACAGCGGTGGCGTATAAGTATAAACAACGATTGCGAGAATTTATTTTGGAGATTCTCGAGACTTTATGGAATTCGGTATATACTCGAGTCATTATAGAGTTAAATCGAGGTAATAATTTTTATTACTTGAAAAATGGGTGCATCGAATTTTCTTTACAATTATTCAAGTATTTCTCTACTTTTAAGTGCCGGACGGGAGTGGGTTGTGGGCCACTTGAATTGGTTCTGGTTTATTGGGTAGACTTTGCGGAACCAAAAAAGTGATTCCGTCTTTAAAAGTTCAATTTTGGTATGTAAATTTCTCCACTAGCCAATCATCAATATAAGACTTCGTTTTTCGAAATATCTTTATGACTTCGGGGAATCGAAGTGTATTCCACAAACCAGTCATAGACAGCTAACTACAACTCCTTGCTGTCCCATTCCCTATTTATGTTTGTTTTGTACAAAGATTGATACTACCTCTTAATTCATATTCATAGATTCTTCGAAAGCCTCGACGTTGTCAATGAATTTATGTCGGCTAACTTGCAGACTTAATTTGCAATGAAATTCATTCATGCAACCATGAACCATGCCAGCTAGACGCGCGTCCACACAATAATTCTTTTGCGATATTTCAACCGACTATTATCGACTATAAATATCAACCCTCGAGGTAAGAATACAATAATTAATACTCTGTCATCTATTTTCATTCCGGCGAAAATATCGCGAAATGCTTGAGGGGTTTCCCCGACTTAGCCATTAATCAAACGTGTACCCTTTCACCATAGCGAAAGAGTCGCAGTGCGTCTTGAAAACCTGTCACTACGACTAGAAGAATGCATTAATCGTCTCATACTTAGCGCTACTTTTGCATGTATAATAGCATCTCTAATTAAAAATTATATATTTGATTAGACCCTGGAAACAGGTTTCACCTGTTCCCCTAATGGCAGGCAGAAATTCCACAACAACCACCACAACATGGCAAATTGCTGATGATGGAGTTTTTTTTTTTTTTTTTGTTTCTCGAATGCGTAACTAAACTCTTTTGCCCTTTGGGCAGTATGTGGACTGGCATCTCAGGGCCTCGTATTCAGGTTGCGGTAGTGGGTAATTTTCTTCTAATTAAAATTGAATCATGTGAATGACTAACCATGAGCTGGGTGTGTAGTTTAGTTTGCCATCAATTATCGTTCAAATGCCATGGAGACAGAGATGTGCATTTTCAAGCCCTAGCTCATAGGGTAGGGTAAGTTTGATGAAGCAATGTAGGACTGTTTCATAAGTCGAACTAACTAGCTGCAGAAAAATGTGATTGGAAATGGTACGAACCGACTAAGAACCTACTCGTACTCGACTTTCGACCTTGTCCTTGGATATTACTAATATCCTGAAGCCAAAAGGCAGTCAAACCCACCCATTTCTTTCCTACAACCTTTCTCTTTCTTTCTGATATCTCTTACCTCCTGGACTGGATAAGGTGTCATGTGACCCGTGTCTAGAATTAGTCTGTCTGAGGGCCCAGCCAAATAACTTAACGAACGAAATATTTAGTTACCAGACACATGTCCGGATGAACCCGCCCTACATTCATAATATGAAACTCTGTTCAGGCATAGCATTACTGCTCCACTACTCCTGGGTCTAACTGTGAATCGAAAACAGAAACAAACACAAAACAACAACAAGAAACACAACACAACAAAAACAAACACAAAATATACATAAAAGTTACAAACCGTCGTAGCTGTAACTATTAGGCACATGGATTCTGATCCATTCTCGAAAATAAGGCTTATCCAAAATAGTAAGCAGCTTTAGAAAAAGCAATATCAGGTTTTTTGAAGAAAACTCCCCCAAAAAATGGGCGTGGCATTATATTACGCATGGGCGAATTGTAGGGAATATTAAATAAATATCTCAACTATGGCTCCAAAGCGATTTTTTCCAAATCCTGGAGCACTCAGCCTCACACGAAGTCCATTGTACTATCAAGCAGAACTCCTTTTTGGTGTAGTGGTTGGAGAAACTTGGATTTTATTCATTTCTCTTTTATGCTTCACAGTTCGGGTCACAAGCGAACACTCTACGCACTACACCATGGCCACCCACAGTGCAGTGTTGTTGGTTTTGCCGGGTAGTTGAAGAGGTGTTGTACATCGTATGTGTTAGCTTAAGGTGAGCATGTTGTCGAAGGTGACTCCGAGAAGCTTTGATATCAAGCTAGAGCGGCTTTAATGGAGTCAGTTTTCACATTATTAAAGGCTTCCCCTATGTCAAGGAATCCAACTAAAGTGTATTCTTTATAACTAAGGCTTTTCTCAATGGTTGATGCGACTATATGTAAAGCTGTCTCCACGAATTTACCTTTAAGGGATACGGCCTTATTGGACATTCTGTTTAAATGTGTCTGATTGCTCCACAGTCACAGCTTTGTGAAGTTGAAACACTTACATATGAAACAGTTGGATCGTATGCCGTCGAGTCGCATCAGTACGTTTCGGAGTAAGTTAAAGCTACCGAGAAGTATTGTAGGGTTAATAATTTGGATCAATTTCGTTGCTCATTGGGTTCGCCACTCGCTGCTTACGTCAAATTTGGCTGAGACTAAAGCGGCGGGTGGTGCGTAGTGTTGGTCTCCTATAGGGTGACCAGATAAGAACGATAGGAAAAGAAATTTGAATAAGACAACAACGGTGTGAGATATCAAATTGATTCTGGCGTTATTTTGAAGCCATATTCATGCCATTTTGTATGAAATAGTACATCATTTAAACGGCCTCCTCGGCTTCGCTGGCAGTGCTTCAAGCGGTCGGTCCAGTTTTTGAGAACTCGGTCCAATATGTGCGGCGATATTCTGGCAATAGCGTGTCGAATGTTGGCCTCGAGTTCGTCCAAAGTGGTTGGCTTGTTAGCGTAGACTAAGGACTTTTTAGACTTACATACTAGACAAAAATGATTAAATCTAAATTAAAACTAACATTTATCTTAATCTAACGTACTGGCTCTTAACGAGCACTCTAAAATTAACTATGTCCTTATAACTATTGTCTTTCGGCCTTAAATCTATCAATTTTTGTGTTTGCTCTGTTTTTTAATTTCCAAGAAACTTGCTAAAAACTTGGACTCTTTATTGGTTGGTTTTTCTTAAAACTACCTAAAACTACTTAAAACTACCTAAGCTACTTAACCTAAATTAAATATAATCAGGGTGATGAGGAATCTCTCGATTGGTCACCATCCCGATTGCGCCGATGGGCGCCTGGCAGTCGTCAACATGGTGCACACGCGCCGCCGGGACTCGAGCGAGGCCATAAGCGTCGGTCAAGTCTCGGTAGCACTCATTCATGTTGGCGAGCCCGGCCCCTCCCAAAGACCCCCTAAAATACACTTAACTAACTTACAAACTAGCTTAAAACTAAGGAGGATGTTACCTAGGTAACACACTGACCCGGGAGAGCGTGTCTGCCCTCACCTCTTCCTCAAGCCACCAAATTTGGGTGAACTGCTTTAAGGTATCGACCGTGTCCCTATCCGTAATTGCGGTATTAAAACGGAGGAGCTCCTGTGCATTGGCACACCATCTTTACTTTGGACTAACCCTTTCATGTCTGCATGAAGAAATGCCTCAGGCGGGACAAAGCCAGACCGGAGCGTATTCTCGTGGTACATTAAATTCGGGTAATAACCACTCGAGATCAGGTTATTAGCGTTGGCCATCGCCCTTGCAACGTGCCTTCGAATCACCTTAATTAGGAAATCGAGCCCCATCATATAGGGTCTTGTTGGGATAATATTTTATGTACTCAGACTCGGGAGTTCTAAACAACCCTGAGACACTCTCTCTCAAACACCCGAATCTTTTCCATATAGGAAGGCGCTATATTGAACCAAAGCGATGATCGGCCTTATAAGGGCCACGTAGCATATGACCTTTACTCTGGAGACAAGTTGACTGCTGCGAAACAGTCTCCTTGTCAGAGCATAAGCCCTCTTGGCCCCAGAAAGACAAGCATCTATATGTTTGTCAAAATATAGATACTAGTCGAGCCAGATGCCAAGATATCTGATCACGCTTCGCACCGCCAATGGTTGTCCATTTTGTCCAATAATGGCTAATTTTCGCCAGTTTTTTCTGGTATCCCTAGAGGCCCTAGCCAATGGAGTTCTGAACAGGATTGTTTCCAATTTTTGGAAATTGATTTTCAATTTCCAATCATCGCAATACCTCTTAATTTGATCGAAGTCACGCTGCAACAGGACGTTGATGACCTCGACTTTTGGACCTGATCTGTACGCCACTAAATCGTCTGCGTACGCTATAGCATGTCTGAGGGAACCCACCAGATCACTCGTGTAAATATTAAACAAGATCGGAGAATTCACCGCTCCCTGTTGTAAGCCGTTTTTAATTTCAAAGACTTTGCTCGAAGTCACATTGCCAGCTTTGACAACGAACTTCTTTCCATAAGCATGTCATAAATCATATATAGCAATGGCTTTTGCATGCCCAACCTAGTCAGCTTATAGAAGAGCCCCTCCAACCATACGGTGTCGAAGGCCTTCTCAAAGTCGACCAGGCAAGCCCCCGTGCATTGGTTGCCAATTGATGAAAGCTCGCCGTGAGATGATTCAATGATGCCGCCGTGCCATAAATCGATAATGCCGCCGTGCCATAAACCGCACCAAACAGTCAATCTTTGTGGATGCATTTGTACTTGGTCGAACACTTGTAGACAGCACACTTGAGTCAGCACAATCTTATAAAGATCCAATCCCAAATCCAACCGCAAAATAAGCCTGGTTGACTCTCTGGCGATGCCCAATTCAGCTGATCGGCGCCGAATCGACATTTCTGGGTCTTCTTCGATACTGGCCGCTTCTTCTTCACCTCGCACCGATCTCCATCTGGTTGGTGGTTTAAGGTCCAAAAGAGTGTACTCACACTCAAACTTTTCCCCGGTGCGACGAATTGCCTGCGCACTGCAGCTATGATGACGACCGACCTCACGACGAAATTCGCGTTGCGTATTTACAACTGAGCCGGAATTTAAATAATTTTCACACGTTCGGGAAGTGTCAAACGATGCATGATGAAATGACATACCTTACTAAATATTTTGCCAGCTAGATGTCATTGGTAACTTTACCAGCTGATGAAACATAACAATTGCAAAAATTATCATTGCTGTCTGGTCACCCTTTAGTAAAGAATAAAAGTGATATGTACGAGTACCTCTCCTGTACAAGGATGAAATTCTACAAGTAGTTAACGCTGTAGAAGGATTTATCGACGTCGATAACCAGAATATGCTGCGAAGACATCCGGCATTATGCACAAAGTGTTAATGTGTCAATGCAGGAGGATCGCTGGCGGAAACTTATATGCCCGACAACGAGAGATGAACTAAGATGTTCTTGATCCGATCCAGGATTATTCTAATGACACCTTCCGACTTTACTTTTGTCCAAGATCGGCAAAGAACTCTTGGCATTCTTTTCTAGGTGTTTTTCCACCTCCTTCGTGATACACGGTCCTTGACACATCATCGACTTGTGAAGCAAGAGAGTTGATGAAGTTTCGTTTGTCACGTCTTTCACTATATTCTACGTCTGGTTGGACAACATCGGTTCTCATTGACAGCACATGGCCGTCGTGTCAGTCTCTATATATTCGACACCATCACTAATTTTACAGTGAAATAGCTTTTTATGTCTCCAAGTTCTTAAAGGTCAAAAGACAACTCTGCATGCCATTATCTGGCTTGAGATCCTTATCCTTACTAATGGAAATGTTCTACAGATACTATATATATATTACGTTCAACTATAATAGGGTACCCTACAATTCGACTTCAACTTCCATCTTTCCCTGTTCCTTTTCTCCCCATAACTTAGTTGTACAAAGGACCTCTCCTGGCCAGGTATCGGACAAAACGATTTCAATTATACGATATGCATGCAGCCACACAGTAATCAGCATGAGATGTAATTATAATCTTCGCCATAACTAACTAGTCGCACTCACCAGATGAGTGTTGAATGTTTCGAGGCAAAGTCTAGGTGAATGAGTGGCCGTGCATGCAATTCGTCCCTCTTGTTTATCTATGGCTATAGTCTTGGCCGATCATCATCATCATCACCATAGTTGTAGTCCTGGTGGTTTTGTTTGCTAATTAAAATTCTCATTTGTTAGCATAAATTAACTTAATTAAAATAAAATTAATAATCCTAAGAGATGATGGTAGGTACTGGTTTATGAAATGCCCTCTCATCAGTTACCATCCAACTAGGTTCGCGACGAGGATTATAGTGCTTTTGGGTACTCTAAAGGTAATAATGTTGCATTGTGGAACGCTAATCCTTCGTTTGGATAATTACACTCAATGGGTGGATTTAGGTATGCGGTAGGGTTCATCGTTTATCCTTTCGCTATTGACGGGCAAAATGTTGACATTAAAGAACTGACAATAGATATTATTCCCTCAGGTAAACTGTGTGATATTTTGTTTAATTGGAGTTCGTCAAGCTATGGGGGGGAATTTACTCTATTGAAGGTTCTTAACTTTGGCACTGATTGGTGTTGAAGTCAGCTTAATTGGTGGGAAATGCTTGAGCTTTGTTTTGTTTTAGAAGTGGACTGAACAAAGTACTATTAACATAAACATCGACATGAACAAATTGATCAGAATAGACGTTGAGGAGATCTTTCTGCTGGACTTAGACTGAGCCGCCACCATTCACACAGTTTCATTTTAGTAGTTCTGAATCTATGCAAACCCCTTCGCTCTTCTAGATACAGATACAATCGAATCCAACCAAAAAAACAAAAGTAGCTGCATTTTCCGTTTTGTTTTCCAAACGGAGACTTATGCAATGGACATGAACTACTTGTATGTTGTAAGAAATGAGGAATGGATATTTGCATCTGTAGTGACCGTCAGGCTGGGCTTAAGGCTTTGCTCAACCCTTAAACAACTTCCACGGTAGTTCTAGAATGCAAGAACCTGCGTTTGGTCTTCCTGTGCTTAATTATGCTGGCGGGTCAAGATGGATACCTGGGCATATATTGCAGACCAAAGATTCAGTTTCAGTTGTAGTCAGTACTGATAATGGTCAAACATTCGTCGACATTCAGAGCAAGTACGACGTCGATCAACCGAGCAAATTACATTCCAGGAGTTCTAGGAATCATCTAACGTACTCGCACCTGCCACGAGGGACGATGTACCAGTGCCAGCGCTCACTCGTATTGAAACAGCAAAAGGGATCCAGAAATTTGTTGATCCAAGCAAGGGTGTAGCAGTATTGCGCCCGTCCTATAAATGTGATCGATCTAAACTGGGATCAGTCTATCAAAAGATAACGAGGAATGGCGGACTTCCGATTCTCACAGCCGCCAGTTCAGAAATTCTTTCAGAATCTTTTAATCTCTTGTATAACTAAAAGTTATAATCATCTATTGTATTAGCAATTTTTTTTCTCTCGGGTCAGAAAACGCTCCACTGGAGCAATCAGACGCAACTGGTCCATTGTACTGCCACGAAGCAAACCTTTACATATTTTAATGGAACTTCTTCGTCTTCCGGAGAAAGTCGTGTAAATGACGAGGAGCTTATGGTATCAGCACTCACCACGTCAGCTTCGAAAAAATGCCACCTGATACGGGGTAAAGGCAGAACAATAACAGAGGAAGTGGTCCGCAGTATCGTCGCCCTCTCCATAAGCGTCGCAGACTGTTGTATCCAATAAGATTACCAACAGGTCTCATTCCCCATGGGGGATAATATCTCCGTTTCTGTGGGTGCTCAGAATGGAAAACTTTTTCAAAGCACTAGATGGAACCTGTGCAAAATGCGTAGTGCACGCAGATGATCTAGCCGTTTCGATAAGAGGAAGGCGCTTGAACATCATAGGAGATATTATGCAAAACATCCTACGAATCATAACGAAATGGGCGAAGGAAAGTGGATTAGAAATAAATCCAAATGGAACAGAACTGGTAGTTCTCTTTACGAAGAAAACCAAAACTAGTGACTTTCACATTCCACAACTTGGGGTAGCATCAATGCAAATTCGTGACAGCGCCAAGTACCTGGGCATAATACTGAACAGGAAACTGGCCTGGAGAAAGAACCTGGGAGAAAGAGTTACAAAAGCTGAAAGACCGTACTGGACATACAGGAAGGTCATCGGGAAGTCATGGGGTTTGAAAACGAAACAGGTCCACTGGATATACGAATGCGTAGTAAAACCCATCATCTTCTACGGAGTAGTTCTATGGTGGGCAGTAACAAACAAAAAGCACGACTAGTAAGGGAGTGCAAAGGCGCCATAGAGTCCGTCTTACATGGGTACCGGGTCATGAAAGTCTACCATAACGAAAAGGCAGATGAACTGGCAAGAAAAGGAGCGCGTAACATAGAACTGAATCCTGAAAAGACAATAGGGGTCCCTCTGGCAACTATTAAAGCTATAATGAATGAGAAGATACAACAGGTGTTTAATTTGCGTGCGCCAAAGAGGATATGAATACTCTTATACTATTACAGGACACGGGCGTTGTGTAGATAGGCAGAGAGAGAGAGAGAGAGAGAGAGAGAACGAAAGATTTAGTGTAGTGGTTTGAAACTCAGATAGTATTAAGTTTCTGTAAACTTAATGGGGAGCTTGTTTGTTTTGCTTTTGTCGTTGCTCATGATTCACAGTATTTTTTCCCGTCCTCCTGATGTCATCATCACGATCAAGTTGCATTTCCAGCCATATGACCACTCTACTACCAGTGTTGTGCCTTCGCAGTAGAGTTGACTTAGCTTTCGCAATTGATTGACTTTTTTATTTATTTCATGCGAAATAAATAGATAATTCTTGACATCAGTATTTGAACCGTGAACCAACAGCGTGACCACAAATGATGTTACCACAACACCACGGCCACCCTCAGTAACTACTGGATGAATCTAGACACGTGTAATGTGGCCAGATCCGTGGTAATAGATCGACACAGTTCAAAGAGCTTTCAACTCAAGCAGAACACAGTTGAGATCGATGGTGGGACATTTAACAGGGCACATCAATCTCAATCAGGCTAGCTGATACAACAATCTGTGCCAACTGTGAGGAGGAGGAGGAAGATATAGAACACTTCCTCTGTTACTGCAACAGCGAGGTTAAAACTAAAGATACTGTGATCACCAAGGATACCGGATCTAACACACTTTAGTAAGAAAGGAATCGGTGAGATATTGAAGATCGGTAGACGAACGAGAAGATTCCCCGATCACTATACAACATTGTCTCCTTTTGATACTCCCGATAATCCCACCTACAACCTCTCTCAACGCATAATTCCCACAGCACAGTACTATTCGTACAGTTCGACAGACGAGGGGAATACAACGGGCCCAGTGGAGGCCTAAGTGAAGAGCATAAGCTTACCAACCGACCAACAAAGTTCATCAAAACTCCAGTGTAGGTTGTACCAAAAGCCTCCTAGCCTAAGACGATAGATTGCTTTGATAGTACTGCCTATGATACGAGTATATGTATCAAGAGGAGGTAGATTGGGCATTGCATCTAGAGCTGAGCCTGACGTACTCGGAAAGCTAACGTGCAGCCGAGACATGCTGTTCTTTGGAGTTTAGTGCATATTTACGCGAAAGCCCCTTCCACCAAACAATTGACGCATATGCTATGTATAGATCCAGGAAAGCACCCTTATACTGCCAGAAAATTGAGACCGACCAAAGGAGCTTTTTTATCAAAGATTCCTCCTAAATATTTGGCTTCATTGGAGATCCGAATAGTGATGCCCTTTAGCACTGGCTAAGTCAGACCGGTCAAGATCTTTCTTTTCGTTAAAAGAACAACATCGGCTTTTGAGATGATTGACCTAACATTTAACTGAAATAAATTATAAAGTGTTATAATAATTGTCGCATTGTTATTTCATTAATACACAAAAATGTTTATTGAATTCAGATACGAGTAGAATGTCACCCCTCAGCTTGGAAAGTTCTCATTTCCAATCGAATTGCTTAATCCGATAGACCTAGAATTTCTTAAATCCATTTGATTATGGATATACTGACCATCCCATATCTTTTACATCTTCGACTGCAAGAAAATTAATAAAAACATTTCAGCACTTCATTAACGAAGGTCTAATGCTCGAATCGTGGACATAAAAATGCCTTCCAAACAAAAGACTTAATTTGCTTTCCTTGTCCCTAATTTCCCCTTGGCATGTGTATCTGCATATTCAAATCACACCCATCACAGACCGTCTAATAAATAAACCAATCCATTGTGTAACGTATCATTTTCCACGGAATCATCCGTTGAGTGTTTCCCAGTCGACCCCGATGCACCTAGACCTAGAATGCCTTTTCCTAGCGCCATCGACCTCATCTCAAAAAAAAAAAAAAAAAAAAAAATAGCCCTACCATTGAATTATGTTGATTATCAACGAAATATAATTCCAAGATATGCTAATATCTTCGTTTGTATCTACTAGATACAGAACAACAAAAAAAAAAAAAAAAAAACTCTCTCAGATATCTGCACCGGAAATTTAACCTCAAAAGGTGAGGCCAAAAACGGTGATCTCAAAATAAACAGAACAATGAATGTTCAGGAGGGTTATCAGATACTCATTTGCGATGGAGTTCCATTTTTAGTTCTTTCTCTTGTTTTTCATACAATGGAGTAGGAACGGGGGAGACATTCTCCTGATTGATTACCTGCTGAGACAGAGAGCAACAATAATAATTTCGGGGGTGTGCATCTCAGCCACTACACACCGGGGGGAATATATCATTTTTATGGGACACTTTTTGCCCTTTTTCGTCGAGAATTGCCAGAATTTATTGGCAGACGAAACATGCTGTTTGTGGGTTTTGCATTGTCGAGTGAAAGTTCTATGTGAACTTATTTGATTTATTAATAATTTTCGATTAATTAAATCGTAAATTTCCATAAATCCGGCGGGATCCGTTAAAAAGGTATGTATCTCCGGTGACCCACTTTGGCACTGGAGTATATCATCATAATTTTGATAGCTGAATGCGTGTGCGCCCGTATGGATTTCAGAGGGGGAAGATCTGAAGAGATAGACTTCAATGGGCGATTTATTTTGATTTAGCATTCGGATGAAGTGAAATCGAAGGTTTTTAGATGGAATGGTGAGGGGAAAAAAAAGTGAAAAGCTTCTGCTAGAATATGAGAATTTAATCAAAAGAACCGAGGATTGAATTCGAGGCGTAAGCATTTAAATCATAGAAATTTATGTGGCACTACAGGTTTTTGTGAGGGAATTTATATATGCATTTGGGACAAATTGCCGACGACCTTTGAGTAGATACTGTGAACCAAGTGTTTATGAATATCAAATAACAATTAGGTTCGTGAGAGCGAATACCAGTTTCAGTTGGGATAAACGTATATCTTCAGTGTTTCGGGGAATTTTTTTTAGACTTAATGTACTTGCAAATACCAGCAAATACATCCTTTTATTAATATTTTGATGCCAAACTTTAGTTTACGTGAGATTATAGAACTTTGTCGAGCCCACTGTTGCGCACAAAAAATTGGTTTCCATTTTATATCAGGGGGCTCCCAAGGGGATTATAAAGGATTTCCTCAAATTCACGCAAGATTTGAATTTTGCGCCATTTGTGCGGTAAAGTGTTGCCAACGAAAAAAAAAAAAGACAGTGTGACAGCTGACAGTTCAGGGTTATTAAAAATGGAGTGCTACACGAAAGAACAACGCGTTTTCATTGTTGAGCAATATTTTCACGAAAATTAAGGTTTGGCAGCCACACTTCGCAATTCTCGTACAAAATACGGTCTGTGAGGAGTTATATTCAAAAATTCAGGGAGACTCGATCAAATAATGATCTTAGACAACCTGGCCGTCCTTCAACAAGTTGTTCAACACAAAACATCGAAGCAGTTCGTGAGAGTGTTGTTGAGGGTCCAGGAACATCAATTCGGTACCGTGGTCAAGAATTGGATATTTCGAGAAGCTCACTACAGCGTATTCTCACGAAAGATTTGCATCTTCATGCATACAAAGTGCAATTGACTCAAGAACTGAAGCCTACTGACCACGCACAGCGAACAGAGTTCGTTGAATGGATTGTGGAACAACAAGTGGATGCTGATTTTTTAAACAAAATTATCTTCATTTTCACCTTGGTGGCTTTGTTAATCGTCAAAATTGTCGAATTTAGGGTACAGAGAATCCACGAGTCAGAAATGCATCCACAACGTGTCACTCTTTGGTGCGGATTTTGGGCTGAATGCATCATCGGACCATTCTTCTTTAAAAATGCGGTCAGGCAATAACAGTCAATAGTGCTCGCTATCGGGATATGATAACCCATTCTTTTGTGTCTAAATTGCAAGATATGGATGTGGACGACATATGATTTCAACAAGACGGTGCCACATGTCATGCAGCCCGAGAAACAATTCATTTTCTGCATGAGTCATTTCTTGGTCGTGTAATTTCCCGTTTTGGTGATCAGAATTACCCGCCCAGATAATCCGATTTAACGCCGTTGGGTTTTTTTTTTTGGGGCTTTATGAAGTCAAACGTTTAAACGTCAGGAAAAATCGAAAAATTTAGAAAAATCTAAAAATCCGGATTGACGTAACATGTCAGCTCTCCACTTCCCCCTTTACCGTTAAACGTAAAAAAAATCCAGTGTGAACACCCTCATAACAGCACTAGGGCTAGTTTGACGTTTATTATCAAGCGATTATCGACGGGCTACATGGGTGATAGGTGCATGAGCCGAGCTGCCTGTCACCCAAGGATGTAATGCCTGATCTTTGTAGTCAGTGCAAAAACGCGATCCGAGATGAGTCGGGTTTAAGGTGTGATGGAGTTTGTGGTAAGCTGTATCATACTGCCATAAAATGCTCCGGGCTTGTCCATAATACCTCTAATGTCATTGGTACCAACAAAGTGGTTAGATTTAAGTGCGATGACTTCGTTCAATACATACAGAATGTGGATGACGTGTTAAAAGATACGCAGCAAAGTGTAAAACAAAGTTAGGATTTGAAGGGGCTCTTAATAAAAAATGAGAATGAGATCAAACAGCTCCTCGAAACAATTCAGATGAGGTACATGGAAAAGCTGCAGAAAATAAAAATAGCACAAGAAAACCAAATCAAGAAAATGTGTGACTATTTGGAAAAATATGGGGCTAAGAGTACTAAAATAATAATAATAGCATTCTGACAACCTAAGGAACGTCAGAAATGCATGGCAACTAAGCGGTGGACCTGAAAATAGTTGGAGGTAGAAATGGTACTGTAATTATAGAAAGTGAAAACCAAACGGAAACGGTGTTTTCTGGAATGAATTCTGGGTTTAAATTAGTAGCCCCGAAGCCATAGTTGATCTGAACACAATTATTGCAGATCTAGTGACCCCCTTGGCTCTCCCAGATTGACGATCTTCCAGTTGTGTGTGGGAAGCAGAAGGTTGCTGACCTTGATGATCTCTAAGATCCTGTCATGGTCGGAGGGTTCCGCTGGAATTCGGGAGAGGGTCCTCGGTCTGCTTGGGATCTGGTCCTTTGACATAACTTCAAACAAGAATCAGATGGCTACACGGCGTTCCTTGTAAGGCGATTTGGAGAGACCGACGTGTCGTATGGGTTTTATGGGCCTAGCCGCAGCAGTCACAGGAGCTCGTTAGGGTTTAATCTCCAGCCTTTCATCAGTACGACACGGTTCAAACGCTTAAACTAGCAGTGAGTTAGATATCACATTCTTAATAACCACTGCGCACGATTGAGTACATGCGTGTTAGTCTTAGCTGACACTGCGATTAGCCATTTCCAGCAGGCGCCCGAGGACTAAAGAAGTGGGATTTTGCCCGCCAGAAGGATTATCAACAAAATGATTTTTTGACGAACAGAATTTATAATGTATACAAATCCGGTCTGTCTGAGTCAAAACAATTCCAAATTCTCGCAGCCAAAGGAACGAAAAAACAGATCCATGCATTGACATCAGCCGAAAGGGGCCGTCTAATCACAATTTGCAGCTGGGGATTTTGTTCCTCCAATGATAATTTTCCATAGGAAAAATGGATGTATTGCTCATGAAGAGAGCTCCAGCCGAGTCCATTGCCAACTGTCACCCCGGTGGAAGATGCACGCGCTGCTAGCACAAGCCCCCAAGCCCATTTATCAATCTGAAAGTTATTTTACTCCAAAGGAAAAACTGTCAAACAGGGGAAGAAAATAAGATTTCTCATGTAATATCACAACATTGTCATACAAAGCTAAGCTGGAGATATTTAAAGCAACACAGTAGGAAAAGGAGCAGACTAAAAACCGACCATCAAGAGAAGAAGATGACGAAATAGTCTAAGAAGAAAGAGCAGTCGGATTCGTCTTCCTCATCAGAACGTGATGACATATCGCACTTCCTCTAAGTCACATTTACAAGTGAAGTTGGGAATCCATATGTCTGATTAGGTCACAGTAGACATAATTATATATAATAAAATGTAAGGCTGATCTTACATTAATACTGCGAATTTGTATTACCGTGAAGGCCAGTGGTACTGCCAGTGCATCCGGCCTCCAGCAGATGATTGAATGTTTTCGCCTTCGTCTCACTAAAGTTATGTCCTCTGACCCCTCGTGGGGCATAGGTCATCAAAAACGCCTGCGCGCCACCGTGTTCGGAGTTCTGCAACGCGCTTGAGCTCCCTCCAAGTCCTCTCCAATGATCTAGATATCTACTCTGAATGTCTGCCTAGGGCGGCTCACTCGTCTACCTAATTGGGTAGTGGATTCCATTGCATGGCGAACTTCGCAATGGAACTGTCTTCGCGCAGTAAGGTGTGACCGATCCACTGCCACTTTCTCTTCCGTATTTTGGTATCTATCGGCTCCTGGTCCATTATAGCGTGTAGTTGGTCATTCGAAATACGATTCGGCCAGAAGATCCTTAGGATGTTGCGAAGACATCTATGAAGGTTTGCAGCTTCTGAGATCATAGTTTCTAAATATAGAAATCTGCTTACTTTCTCGACTTGCAGTCCGGCAATGTTGAGTTGAAGTGCTTAGGGCTTTTGTTTTTGGCGTGTTTATTTTGAGCTCTATTTTGTTCGCCTCTGACTCCAAATTATGAGCCATCTGATGCAGGTACTGGACTTCTATTTTGGGGCACTCTACTACTGAAGCTGATGCAATCCATGCTTTAAGTTCAATACGTTCATCGATCCGTCTGCTGTGCTTTGGCTTTTTCGTCCTCTCCCGACAATGGTGTCTGCCCCAGACGTAAAACCACTTTTCACAGCTTTCCAGTGGTCTTCGATTCTCTCAGGAGCATAGCTGTTAATTGTTTCTGCATTTGAGGCAAGGTGGCCCCTTATCTGTTGACGCACTTGGGGATCCCGTAGCCTGGGTATCCTTAGCAAGTTGGATCGGTTGCTATTGACAGATGCAGTATAAATTCGTATAGTACTCGTAGCTATTATTAGATGGTGGTCCCTCTCTATTCCGATGTCAGTTACACGTCTTGGATGTGATTGCTAAAGCGTCGGCTAATGGTAAAGTGATCGATCTGGTTAGATGTACGTTGTCGATCAATCAAGACCCAGCTGATCTTGTGGTAGTCCTTGTGGTCAGACAGTGTGCCTCCAATGACCAGGTGGTTGACGTTGCAGAAATTAACAAGCCTTTCGACGTTGTCGTTCATTGTGTTCCCGAAGCTTGTGGTCCCATCACATGTTTGAGGGTGGTGTCGTCGTTGCCTATCTTCGCGTTAAAAAAAGTTGGTGGCTGCTCCTAGTTTGCTGTAGAAATCCTCCTTGTCATCCACATCCGCATAGTTTGGCGGAGCGTAGCACTGGATAGTGGTTATGTTCCTGACCTTAACCTTAAACCTCGCCGACATTATCGTATCACCATAATGTGGATAGGACATAAGGCTAGCTTAGGTGTATGTGAGAGCTCTTCTCCATATTCGCAAGAAGTGTTCGTTGGTTTCCCAGAGTAGACTAGGAAGCTTTTGCCAATTTCGGACTGCCGTGTTCTCACCATCTAATTTCACTTGGTTGGTTGGTTGGTTTTAGAGGGTGAGCTTATGAACTTCACTTAGGCCACCATTGGGCCCGTTGTATTACCCTCGTCTGTCGAACTGTAGGATAAGTAATATAATATGGGAATTATGTGTTGAGATGTAGGTATTGGAATCATGGGGAGTATCAAAAGAGGACTATGTCATATAGTGATCGGAAAATCGAGGTGTGTTAGATCCGCTATCCTTGGGGATCTCAGTATCTTCAGTCTTAACCTCGCTGTTGCAAAGTGGCAAAGGAAGCGTTCTATATTTTTCTCCTCCTCCTCACAGTTGGCGCAAATTGTTGTATCAGCTAGCCCGAATTTGAGCGAATGTTTATTGAGATTGATGTACCCTGTTAAAAATCCCACCGTCACTCTTATTTACTAATTTCACTTACTCCTAGGATGTCCAGTTTGTACCTCATCGATACTCGCTCTAATTGGAGGAATCTGGAGTTTTGGGGACCTTCTTTTCCGTTGTCAAGGAGGGTCTTAACGTTTCAGAATCCAATCGTTGTCCGTGGTCGATAGCCAATGGTCGTCAACAAAGTATCCGTCCGTATCCAAGGCGCGTGTTGCCATTTCTGAGCAATGAATATTTTACGGTTGCAGTTTGCTAGGCCAGAGACCAACCAATACTTATCCTGTTTATAATGACGCAGGAGACTCGTCATCCACCCTCTTCAAACTTTGCAATTTCCGAAGAAATTCCCAGG